>JASSKH010000025.1:6325763-6838263 GCA_031763025.1 Macrocystis pyrifera
GGGGGGGGGGGGGGGTAAAAGTGCAAGGACAGTACAAATAGTATTTGGTCGTCAAAGGCCGACAATTACTACAGTGCTCTACCACACCCCCAACAGAGTAAGTAGCGTCTCACGACCGCCCCAACGTCCTTCCGCGCGGGAATAATCTCGTCGCATGGAAATAATCCCCCGCCCTCTTGACCTTGCAGCAATCTAATCGCAAGCACACGCCCGAAAAAATCCTACAACAACTTGCGGAGTTTCTGGACAACACCGAAGTAGTAGGTCCCCTCCCACCCACCGTGAATCGTCGATGCCCGGAGGCGCACCTGCTCGTTGTTGCGAGAGATCTCGATACCCCAGTACCCTTTCCTCTCGTTAGCGCCCTCCTGAAGGGGCTCCACAAAGGAGCCCGTCAGGAACATCACGCCGCAGGGGTATACGTCGGCCTCGTGCTGGTAGTAGTAGATACAGTTCCCCACTAGCACGTACCTGTACAATTGTGAATCAGGAGGAGCGAAAAAAAAAAAGGGCGGGGGGGGGGGGGGGGGGGGGGGGGGGGGGTAGGGGGGGTAGTACTCGATATCATCTATTGCGGGGGGGTCCATAGTTAACAGGACCTATGGTATACATAAAAACCTACCAGGTATATATTTACCTATTTTTACTAACAATATTTGGTCCTATTTACTATGGTCCCCCGTGATACAAGTCTAGGCCTGTGACTGGATATATATGTTCAGCTTTTCATTCTGACGCATGCCCGGCCGTAGTCGTATGACCATAGACCTCGGGCTCGATGGATGACGCAAACGGATGATTGGTTGAATGGTTTGAGTAGTTGATCGATCGAATGGTTGGTTTTCTATATATTCTGGCGAAGCTCCATTCCGGAAAACCCACCCTCCCCTCCCGTTAACTTTCTCAGGCCCCAAGGCACCCCGAGATCGATCTTATCACACCTCTGTTGAAAAAGTCACGTGCAACACAAAATGCCCCCCCCCCTAAATTATATACCTGGTATAATATATGTACATATATATATATATATATGGGTTGGGTTGGCATCGGTTGGCGGCGACGCTATAAAACACGCCTCTCACTGCGTGAGCTAGACAGCCAGGGTACAGTTTGTTTTTGTTTTTTTTCGCGGTTACCACGGCTGGCGGTCAAGTTAGATCCTTTTTGTGCCCGGGAGAAGCTTTACTCCGCACAAGGGAGATGATCGTATCACGTAGTGTGTATATGATGAGGCACCCACGAGGCGGTTTCATAGTAAACCCATTGCTGTCTCTGGAAGTACCCACACCAGAAATTAAATCAATCCATTGATGCTGTCATCCATATGCAAGAAAATCTGCTTCTAAAGCGATTCTTATTAACAGTAGGATGCAGCCCACCCTTCATGCGACTCGCCCAACACCCTCACCGCGCTTCGCGCTTGGTGCAAGCATTGTCTGCCTGGTCGGTGAAAACCCGACGTGCTCCGTTCCGGCATTGTAAGGATGCGAGGGTCTATAGTCATACGACTACTGCCATGCATGATAATGAGCACACACCCCCCCCCCGCCCCCGCCCGCCCCGTTTGCTCCGGCTCGAAAGGGATGCGTGGTCAATGGTCAAATGACTAAGGCAAGCAACAAATGAGTACGCCCCCCCCCCCCCCCCCCCCCCCCCCCCCCCCCCCCCCCCCCCCCCCCCCCCCCGCCCGCCCGCCCGCCCCCGCCCGCCTGCCTCCTCTCTACCAAAACTCACCATCGCTGTTTCCACGTGCGGAGTCGATACCCCTGCTTCCACAAGAACCCTTGCTTGGCCACGGTCTGGTGCTGCATCGCCTTCGCAGACCTAGGGCTGAGCTCGCCCATGAACCCGAGTCCCCCGACGACGTTTCCAGCGAGGACCTGCGGCTATTGCCCCTTTGTATATCCCGTTTTGCGACACTTTGGTTTCGCGTTTTCGTTTTCGTTTTCGCAGCGGCGGCGGCGGCGGAGGCAGTCGAGAAAATGCGTCCGTCCGAAACAAACACACACAAAAAAAAAAAAAAAAAAAAAAAAAACAAGAAATGAGAACAAGGCCACCGAAGAGGTCAAGGGTACCTAACTCCCCGCATGGTACAACAGTACCTGCTGCCATGCCTTCTGTGGGGATCGAGATATAAACCGAGCACATTGCCGGAACAAAACAACGGAGAACAAAGCAGAACAAAACATCGCGCAACACAAAAAAAACAGCAGGACAAAACGATACCTGGTACAGAAAGAACAGTGCAAACCAGAACGAGGCAGCGCAGAACCAAACAACGCACAACAATGCACAAAAATGCACAAAAAATGCACAAACATGCACAAAAATGCACACCAACACCAACACCACCACCAACAACAACAACAACAACAACAACAACAACAGCAGCACAAAAAAAAACAGTACAGCAGAACCGAACAATTCTAAGCAATAACAATGCAGAACGAAGAAAAAAAAAAAAAAACAACAACAACAACAACAACAAGAACAGGACAAAAAACCGCAAACAGAAACTTGAATCCACAGTCGCATTCACCAGCACCACCACCCCCACCACCCACATGGCATGATAGCCATCATCAAAATACCACGTACCACAAATTCATCAACCAATCCCTCTATAATACCCATCAAAAGCCATCAATCCACCACCACCACCACCACCACCACGACAAAAACCAACAAAATGATCACCTTCGGAAAGAACGCCCACCCCATTGGCAGCCGATCCCATCGGGCCGGTGGTCATCGCATCACCGCCAGCACCCCCGTGGTCCCCTCCCAACGACGCCTGCAGTCGAGAACGTGGAAACCCCGCCAGTCCCACAATCCAATCGATTCCAGCAAACGAAAAAAAAAAAAATTAAAAACGTGATGGGAAGGTGAAATTTCCACCATCAAGGAAAAAGAGGGCGGGGGGCACCCACGAAAACGAAAGCCACAGAGCTAAGAACAGCACCAAAAACAAAACAGAAGAGACAATGGGATATATATATATATATATACACACACCGTATAGGAAAATGAAGAACTCCTCAAGCTTGAGCCAATGCGAAAAATAAAACATTTTGAAAACAAAAAAAACGAAGACTGAAAAAAGATACCGGTATGAACCTGCTGCTACCACTGTTCCGATTTATTAGGACCCGTTTTTAGACTAATATCCAATAAAAAAGTCACTATATTTAAGGACAGAGTGGTACATGCTCAAGTGAAAAAAAAAGGAAAACGAAACTCTCGAAGGAAAAAAGCCGCATAGCTAGTACCACAGGCACCCAACAGCAACAGCCGAGCCGGGTCATTCGGATAGTTGCACGCGGACATCTGGATCTTCCACGGACAACTGGATCTTCCACGGACAGCTGGATATTCCGGACGGCGGATTCGGAGCGTAAAAAGAAGGATGTTTTATCTGTGCTGGTACACCGACAAGCTTGCACCGTGAAGGCTGGATCTTCGGGGACACGAAGTCGAACCCTCAACGGTTATACACCTTCCTTGAAAACTTCGGATATTCAACGGCTGGATCTTGCAGGACAAGATTGGACCCCTGACGGCTGGACCTTCGAGGGTTGAGTTGGGACTGTGCGGCTACGAACCGGAACGGGTGGCGGCTATCTTATGTACACATGTCTTGCAAGACAAATTCGGAGACCACACCGGCTCTCAACCATTTTCATTAGTACCAGACAAGTTGGGGCCAAAATCGACTGGATCTTCTCTAAAAGTGGAAAAGTTTTTGGATCTCGTAGGAACGGCCGGATCTTTTTCGGGTGTGGCTTTTCTACTCGCGCCCCTCTCTTTTTTCATATCACTAACTGTTCAACTTCTACTACACTGCAGAAATTATAGAATGTAAAATTCAAGCAGAACGGCACAAAATAAGTCGGTGCAGTCGCTAGCACTAGAGAAATGACAAAAAGGGGTACATCCCCCAAAACGTTATTGCTTGAAATAGGGTACACCCCTTTCGCGTTATTTGCCCCTATGTTTACGCAGTAGTGAAGGTTTTTCACACGCTGGCCCGCCATGAAATTCCCACCGGATCGTATCGAGTACGAACGTATAAACCTACCGACAGCACGTAAAAGTGCGTGAACGAATTACACTATCTGCTGTAGTGTGCACTCGTATGGTACGCATTAACTCTTTCCCTCCTCACGTACACCCAAGTATGTCAACTGCAGATGTATGTTACCTCCTCAATGAGACGGTCGATGCCTTCACGAAGCATGGGGTTACGCGTCGTGTTTCGCGCCCTGGCGGAGACAGACAGACACAGACAGACAGACAGACAGACAGACAGACAGACAGACATACAGACAAGACAGACAAGACAGACAGACAAGACAGACAATATAAACAAAGGACACAAAAAAGGTGGGAGAAGGGGACGAGGGGGGGCACCTACCGTAAGCCCCAAAAAAAAAAGAAAAAAAAAAAAGCTTTTGAGCACACATGCCTAGATTCAACGAAATACCAAACAGCAAGAACGAACGCATACACGAGTAATGGGTTCGGGGAGGCGCCGCCATCCACGCGCTTCCGACGAGAAGGCAAGGAGGAGCGCCGAAGACCTGGGCTATATACAACGTGTCTATACCGCGGCATGAAAATATGAAAAACAAAAAAACAAAAAAAAACACACACACACACACACATGGCATAAGAAACCCTACACCCGCCGAGCAATTATTAATAAACAACTTTTACAGCAGCGGGACTGACTTCCCGGCCAAGCTTCCTTCACGTCAGTGTCGCGTTACGCCACGCGAGAAGCATGCAGACCGCCTCCCTATCAATATGAATATCTATCGTACTTATACCCAATCCCAACCTTGAAGCACACGTACAAAACCAGCCTACCAACCCCGCCCAAAGGGTCCCACTCCATCCCACTCATGAACACAGGTATCAGTGGTTTTAGAGCCCACCCTTCCCCCCCCGCTTCCACTCGACCCCCCTTCCTCGTCACCTCCACCTTAACCCCCTCTCCCCCCCCCCCCCCCGCAGTGCTCCGTCTCGAAAGGGATGCGTGGTCAATGGTCAAATGACTAAGGCAAGCAACGAATGAGTACGCCCCCCCCCCCCCCCCCCCCCGCAGGTACGGTGCTCCGTCTCGAAAGGGATGCGAGGTCAATGGTCAAATGAGTAAGGCAAGCAACAAATGAGTACGCCCCCCCCCGCCCCCGCCCCCGCCGCGGTCCCCGCAGGTCATACGACTACGGCCATGCATGAGATTTCAGTACATCTCTCCTATCGAGTACACTCCCCCCCCCTCCCCCGCCGCGCCCAAACCATTCCCCTATATACTGCTAAAAAACGGCGGCCATCATTCCCCCCCCCTTCCCTCCCTGCCCTCTCCCACTCTTTCCGTTCGTCCCTCCCGCCCACCCTCACTCCTTCCTTCCCTCTCTCCCTCCTTCCCCTCTTCTATTTCTTCCGTCCCATCCCCCTTCCCTCCCCCCGTCCCCTCTCCACAATCGCACGTCCCGTCATCTCGGATCGTATCCGTTTGAGCCCGACAACGGTTGCTCACCACCGATTCGTCTCCGATTCAGTACCGATTCAGTACCGATTTGTTTCCGGAAAATGAAAAGAACCGCCGATTCGGGCGTTTCGCTACGTCTCACTCACTTTAAGAGCAGGCGCCTCGTCTCATCGTCAGAGCTGTCCGACTCGCCGCCACCGACGCCGCCATCGCTTAGCATTGGGCTACCAGTGAACTGTTCCGCAGCGAGAGAGAGGGAGAGAGAGAGGAGAGAGAAACGGTTCCGAGGGTCAACAACGAGATGAATGCAGCGCAAAGACAGCGTCGACCCTTTTTTAGGAGCCCAGCCCGGTCTTGGGGGACAAACTACCCAAAATGCCAAAAGTATATCCGAGCATTACGGGGGGGCTATAGTAAATGGGACCAAATTTTGTTAGTAAAAATAGTGAAATATATAGGTTTTTGTGTATACCGTAGGTGCTATTTACTATGGTCCCCCGAAATACTTTCATCCTCCAAAACGGGACTGCAGCACTAAAAAACACACACACACAAACCTTCGACGGACCCATCGCTTCCCATTTCAAAACCTACAGCAGATATTTTAGGGAAGAAAGACGCATTGCCTGATTCCGTGTGTATCTTTACACAGCAGTACAGTAGCTCATGTTGCCGAGCGGCGGCTGTACAATCTGCATGCATGGTCCGGGGCATGTTTCCTGGGTTGGAATGTGGTCCTCCACGCGCAGATCCTGCAAAAAAGATCTGTCTCATCGCGGAGGCAGTTCGCATCCGCAGAGTAGATGCTCTGCAGATGATCCAAGAGATGATCTACAGCACAGTGGCTCGTGATGTGGTCCGACTTGTCGCCAACAAAAAACAAAACAAAACAAAACAAAACAAAACAAAACAAAAAAACGATTAAAAAAATAATCGAGCAGACTGCCGTCTCTCCCCAAATGAAGCGCGTGTGAAATTTCTCCTCAAGGCCAAATGGGGTACAAAGCTCAGAACCCTGTTTTTACGTATACGCGTATACTGCTGCACTTGTTCAGAAACACCCAATCTGAGTCTACTTCCAACTACTGCAAGATACATCCCAACAGGGAGTGAGTGCAGTGTTAAATCAACCCATCTAGGACGGCACCCCCGTTTTGGGAACAAATTACGTAGACTTAGAGTGATTTGTCCTCAAAACGGGACTGAGGTCCAAAAAAAGGTTGAACGGGTTGAAGAGGGAAAGCGTCAAGAGGGACGGGAACGGGAACGGGGGGACAGGAAAGGGCGTGGGCGTGGGCGTGGGCGTGGGCGTAGGGCGTAGGTAGGGCGGGCACAACAAAAAGTACCAGGTACTGGGACAGCCGCAGTGCGAGCCAGGTTCTACGTGCCGAACAGTTGAACTCCGCAGCAAAACACATTTTGAGGCGGTAGGCAGTCCACGGCGTAGAGGGTGCCCGGATAATAACGTTGTCGCGACTCCAATACAACACACCGTTTGGCGAACCCAGTAGCACCAAAGCACGGGAAAACAACACCCCCCAACGACCAACACCAACACCAACACCAAAACCAGCACAAACAATTTATTACGGGGGGCGGGCACAAAAATAGCGATCAGGACCCATCATACTCACAAAAACCTATATTCCAATATTTGTACAGAGAATGTTCGGTCATGGCGCTGCAATCTTCCCCGTTATCTATAAACGTAGCACATCAACACCATGCACCACCAGAAACCCCCATACCACTCCACCACCAACCTCCCGTAATTGGAAACGCCCCATCACCCATCCGCCATGCGACTACCGCCATCCATGACATGAGTACACCCCCCCACCCACCGCCCAACCCATCCCTCCCTCCACAACCCCCCCCCCTCTTTCCCCTCCCCCGCCACCAGCAGCACGCACCTCTCGGTTATGGATGAAGGGCAAATGCTTCCGGTCGTCCCCCCACTCCCTGTGCTCGTCGTACGGGAAAACCGATTGCAGAAACTGGGTCACCATCGGATTCCGCTCGATCCAAAGGCGGAACTATTGATAAGACACCACCGGATGATCGAAACACCCGAACAGGTCACGAATCGGAAATGAATCGGAAACGAAATCGGGGCCGAATCGGAAAAAAATCGGAGACGAATCGGTAAACCGAATCGGAGACGAATCGGAGACGAATCGGTGGAGAAGCCATGTAGGACATGCACGAAAACAAAATTCGACGAAGCGATGGGCGAATTTGGAGAGACGAGGAAGAGAGGGAGGGAGAGAGAGAGAGGGGGGGGGGGGGGAAGGGAAGGAGGGAGGGAGGGAGGGAGGGAAATAATGAGCTGACGAGGCGAAGGGGAAGACCACAGAGGCTTGTCGACTTCTGGTGCACCCCAGTCACACTAATAACACCAGCACCAACAACACCAACCCTAACAACCGCAGCCGCAACCACAACAACAACACAATCACCGACATCACAACCACCAACACAACCCCAACTACAACCAACACCAACACCGACACCAACACCAACACCGACACCGACGGGAATACCCCCACCGCCAACCCAATCCACCCGCGGCAAGGATACGTCTTCAGCTTTTGCTGTAGAGCAAAGGCTAAGGTAAGGCTCTCTCTCACCTCGCTAAAGCTGAGCTTCCCGTTGTGGTTCAAGTCGCAATCCTGGAATGCCTGCAACAACAACAAAAAAAAACAAAAATACACACAAAAAAAAGCGGCGTATAACAATACTGCTGTACATGCTTAGCAACACTGTAGTGTGAACGACAGCGCTTTTGTGGGGTAGTAAGCACAGTATCCTGGTAGGTTTTAGAAGAACCGACGACAAAAATGCAGTCGTCATGGAACAAAAAAAATGATTTGGGGTTTTTTTTCAAGCACTATTTTCGGGCCCACAGGCCAAAACGAAAATGCTATTAATATTTACGGGGGGCCATAGTAAATAGGACCAAATATTGTTAGTAAAAATGGGTGAATATATAGATTTTAGTGTAAACCATAGGTCCTATCAACTATGGTCCCCCGTCATAGGAAAAAACAACCACGAAAAAAATATATACGGTAGAATTGTTGCCGTGTCAGCCATCCCGCAAGAGCATGCAAGCAGCACACACGTGCCATCCACTGTGTCCGGAACTTGAGGCATATTTAGCCTCTGAAATTCATACAAAAACGGTCCTTTACATCACCGGCCAGAGAGTGTTTATCAGCAGGTATACACACTTTTGTGTCAACCATGCTGCCTGGGCGCGTGTCGTTTCACGCCTCCTATTAGTAATAAACGTTGCACTTTCGGTATCAGCAGGTATACACACTTTTATGTCAACCATGCTGCCTGGGCGCGTGTCGTTTCACCCTCCTATTAGTAAGACAACGTTGCACTTTCGGACGCGTTCCCTCTACCAGGTATACATTTATATCCGGGCAGCCGCTCTATGTACCGGTATTTGTTTCACTGAGGATTGGAGGAAGTTCCATTTTTGGCTCGACCAATGACGGAAAGATCATTATTTGGTCTCTCCCCCATGTGAGCAAAAACAAAAACAAAAACAAAAACGCCCTTTTGCTTATACCCAACACAGCAGCAGTGGGTAGGTAAGGCCCCCCAACGACTCCCGTTCTGAGCACACACATCACTTGGAACCAGAACCAAATGTATGTATGTGCAGTCCAGTGGTGAAGGGGTTAAGAGAGAGAGAGAGGTGTGGTACGCGCCAAAAGCACCTTTTACCTTAAGCCAATACCTCCTCTCTTGTATTCACAGGAGTGGGCAGTACCGCTTTGCGCGGCAACAAAAAAGAACCATTTCGTCTTCATACTCACACAACTGCCCTTGCCATTTTCCGCACAGAGCGGTATATACAGCTGTTACTATTACGAAGGACCATAGTAAATAGGGCCAAATATTTTGAGCAAAAATAGGTAAATGTATTGGTTTTTATATACACCATAGGTCCTATTAACTACGGACCCCGCAATGGCAGCGTGCGCGGGTCCAGCCGACTTGGCCTCTCCTAACGGTACTAATATTTTTTATCAATAGCGTGCCCTCTCTCGTCACGCTTTTTACGACCGCTGTCTCGTTTGGAAGACAAACCACTCGAAAAATAATAAACATCTTGTCCCCAAAACGGGCCTGCTGCAGTTTGCTCTGCAAGGGTTGATGTCAATCAACCTCCGATGGGAGTTCACGTTGGGAAAAAAAAAAAAAAAAAAATTAAAAAAGACGAAAAGTGGCAAGTTTTAAAGTTTTTACACACAGCAAAAACGGTTCTCGCTTAGTGTAATAGAGGGGGGGAAATGTGATACAATGGTTGGTGCCCGAGCTAAAGACAGCAGTGCAAAGGAGTCGTGCCGCACGGGCGCCAACAACGACCTCACCCATACCGCTGCTCGTAGGCGGTTCAATGGCATGGCAGTGGTTGACACACCGAACTTACCAACCATTGTTTTGGTTGCCATCTCGGAGTGAGATGTGTCAAGTCGGGGTACTCACTACTGCTGTCTCCAGACCGACTCTGAAAATGCCACTTTCCGCGTTCTTCAAAGCGGGTCGTTCCCCCATACAAGATGCTATAACTCGTCTTCAACTGACGGCGATACTAATGCAAATGTCCCTCGCTTCTCCGAGCGGGTCTCTCGGTTCCGCTGGCTGCAAACGTCATCGATTTTTCGACATATCCTCCACTCCCAGCAGGCCGGGATACTTTGCGTGGCCGATGGTACCGGATTCGTCCCGAACACGTTCGACGCTTTTTTCCCTCTTAGCCAGGCCCAAAAAAGTAATCCACGATCAGCGAAGATCTATACCCCCGCGCCGTCCGCCAAGCAGAGGGGCGGTAAAAATCAGTCCGCCGGGGTCGTTCGCATCAACTCAACCCCAACCCTTGTGTCTGTCAATAGTAAGACATTGAAAGACACCGCCCGTACGCATGCATACTACTGTAGTATATATAGCGTACACATGAAGCATCAGGGACCTACGATATACACGGCACAAAAACCGGAACAAGGAAAACAGATGTACCACAAAACAGAACCAGGACTCAGAAAATACAACAGAAAACAACTGGAAAAAACAAGACAAACCATGGTATATACGTCGTACATGAAAATATGCGAAGTTCACCTATCCCACATACCTGGTCAACGATGTCGTTGTTGGTGAAGTCCTCCCAGTGCGCATAGTGCGGGTGTGTCGCCGCGCTCGTCGTCGTCCCGTCGTCCGTCGACGCGTCTGACCGAAGCGTGCCCCTCCTGCCCCTCTCCCCCCGACCCCACGTGCGTACCCCCGCCGTCACCGACGGGGTGCTGCCCCCGCCCCCCCCCAGCCGCCCGGCCTCCGCCCACAACCGCCGCTGCAGGCGGCGGAGCCTCCGCTTGGGCCCCAAGCTCGTCCCCAGACATCATAAGCGCGACACTCTCTTCCCCCGCGCCACCGGAATTTTCAACCGACGCAGCCGCCGCCGCCGTCGTCCCCGGCTTCGCCGTAGAAGGGCTAGCCATAGTAGCTTCACCCCCGCCCCCGCTCCCGCCTCCGTCGACGCCTCCTGCCTCCGGCAGTGTCTCCGTGCTGCCTCCCGCGGATGTGACCGCCCTGATTGAAGGCGTGCACGCGCCCGACGACGCCGGGGAGAGGGTCCCCGGCTGCTGCTCGGCAGCAACAAGTCCCGGCGCTGCCGCCGCGGCCGGCGCTGCTGCTGCTGCCGAAACCGTTGTTGCCTCCTCCTCCTCCTCCTCCTCCTCCCCTAAATCTTCCTTGCCATGCGAGGACACCGCGTCCGCGACGACACCCAGACCCCCGCCGATGATCACGCCACCCGCCGCGCAATCTTCCCCCGTTGGCGAGAGCGACGCGAGCTGAAGCTGCATCAGGTTCCCCGAGGTCAGCGGGGGGGACCCTTCCTCCCCCGCCTTGTCCCCGATCCCCCCGGCCTCCCCAACTCCCGCAGCAGGCTCCCGAACCCCCGCCCCCGCTCGAGCACTTTCGCTGACCGCCGCGGCCTCCCCGGCGTCTACAACTCCTTCTCCGGCCACCACCGCAACCGCCCCCTCCCCTTCGGTCGCTGGAGTTACAACATCTACCACCACACCTGGGGTAGTAGCCGCCTTAGGCGTAGCCGCCTTGGGCGTAGCCCCCTTGGGCGTAGCCGCCGTAGACGTAGCGGCGGTAGGCACAGCCGCCGCCTTAGCGGAAGCCGCGCTACTCACAGGTACCGCTGACGCCTCCGCCGCCGCCGCCGCTGCTGGGGCTAGGGCCGGGCCTGTCGGCGTCGAAGGGCGTTCGGGCGAACACCGATCCGATCGAGCCGAGGCCGTGCCCGTGCTTGATGGTGGCGGGTGCTGCTGGGGGGGCGCAGATAACCGTCGGTGCTCGGGCGGAGGTGGGTGGAGGGGAGGGTGGTGGGGGTGATGGTTGTGGTTGGGTTTGTGGTTGGGGTGGTGGTGGTGGTGGTGGTCGGAAGTGTCCAGGGTAACTGCTCGGCCGAAGCGCATGATGGATTTGGGGACGTGGTTGAGGAGGGCCGCTAGCTCCTCGCGGTTTACGGCCCCCTGGCCGTGCATGTCGTAGATGTTGAAGATGAACTCCACCTGTAGGCGTTTATATTAGAGGTAGGTGGGGATTGGGGGGGGGGGTGTACTCGTTATCGTGCATGGGCGTAGTCGTATGACCATAGACTCTCGCATCCCTACAATGCCGGAACGGAGCACGTCGGGTTTTCACCCACCAGGCGGACATTGCTTGCACCAAGCGCTAAGCGCCGTGAGGTGTCCGGCGAGTCGCATGAAGGGTGAGCTGCATCCTACTAAGGACCGATTTTGAGGCGGATATTCTCGCATATGGATGACAGCGTCAATGCATTGATTTATTTTCTGGTGTGGCCACTTGCAGAGACAGCAATGGGTTTACTATGTAACTGCTTCGTGGGTGCCTTACCACATACCAGGTACACACTACGTGATACTATCATCCCCCTTGCGCGGAATTAAGGTCCTCCCAGCACAAAAAAGATCTAACTCGACCCCTAGCCGTGGTAACCGCCAAAACAAAGAAAAAAAAAAAAAAAAAGTGTGGGGGGGGGGCGAAGGGGAGAGGGAGAGAGACATGGGAAAAAAAAAATACATATATACAGACATCTACGAGGATTAGAGAAATCCTACAACAGCTGTTCTAGTGTACTACTGTAGTTCCTACGATGTGAACGGGACAGGTAGAATTACCCCGAGACAGACAGACAGGCAGACAGACAGACAGACATACCGACAGACCGACGGACAGACTGACGGACAGACAGACAGACAGAAAAAACAGAGAGAAAGTCAGACAGACACGCAGACAGAAAGGCGGACAGAGAGCCAGGCATGCAGATAGATATGCAGACAGAAAGACAAACAGACACAACAAACAAAACAGGCACAGAGAGAGACAGACAGACAGACAGACAAACAGACAAAACAGGCAAGAGAGGGAGCCAGGAAGACAAGACAGACAAACAGGAAGACAGACGAGCAGACAGACACGGAAGCAGTTAGAGGTTCTCACCTTCTCGTCCCAGCTACCCCTACAGGTAACCGCCAGTCCACAAACGAACTCCTCATAGTCTATCTCTCCGGAGCACTTCTTATCGAATACGGCAAACAGCCGTTCTGCAACGTCACAAAAAAAGGGCAACAGCAGTACGAGTATAAGGGCGTAGTCCGCAGTGACGGGGACGGGACGAAACCCCTCCTTGTCTGAAGACGCATCCGTGCGCACAATCATCACACTCGACCGCAACAACAACACGCCACCGCCACCACCACCACCACCACCACCACCACCGCGCGAAGCGGCAGCAATAGCAGCAGCAGCGGTAGCAACAATAGCACCAGCAGTAACAGCAGCAACACCAACAGAAGCAGCAGCAGCAGCAGCAGCAGCGAAAGCACACGTGGCAGGCGCAACGGCGGCAGCCACGATGTCACGCTGCAACCGCAATTACGGCACACAAGGAGAAGTAGGGGAGATGGGACAGCAAGAGGTGCCCTCCCTCCCCCCCCTCTCCTCGTGCCTTCCCGGTTCTAAAGCCCAACGCCCTGTATATCTGTATCTCTCTCGTCTCCGACCAGGTCAGGAACTGTACAGCTGACCCTCCCCCCCCCCCCGCGCGCGCATCCCGCCTCCGCTGCTCTAAAATCCCAAACGCCCTGTGTCTCTGCCTCTCGCCTCCGAGCAAGCCAGGAAATGCACTGCTGAACCCCCCTCCCTCCCCCCCTTTCCACCTTTCCTGCTCAAAATACCCAAACGCGCTCTATCTCCATCTAATATATCTTGCCTCTGACCAGGCCAGGAAACGAACACCCGAAACCCCATCCCCCCGCCCCCTTCCCGCCTTCCCTCATCTGTAAATCCAAACGCCCTATATGTCTCTTTAATCATCTTGCCTCCGAGCAGGCCGGGAAGCGGAAGGTACTGCAGGAACAGCTCTTTGTCGATTCGCGTAGACCCGCCGTTAAGGTGGCATAAGTCCTTGAAGGTCTCCTTGATGAGCTTTATCTCGCACTGGTCGACTGTATACGGCACAGCACACGCAACGCAATAAAAAACGCGATGCCACACCCACGCAATACCATCGCGGCGATCGAATTCCAGCCAACAAAAGAAACACACAGGCATACACGCAGGCACAGACGAACATAGACACACCCCGACGGATACACACAAGCAGAACACAGCATAGGAGCAGACAGGACGAAACATTACAGGGCGGGAGAGGACCAGACAGGAGACGACAGGAGAGGACAGGACAGGAGACGACAGGAGAGGGCAGGACAGTAGACGACAAGACAAGGCAGGACAGGACGAGACAGGACCGGACAGCGGACAGGGCAGGACGGACACGACAGGACAGGACAGCACAGGACAAAGCAGGACAGGACAGGACACGGCAAGACGGGACAACAGGATAAGACAGGGCAGCAAGGGAAGCGGGAGGCGAAAAAAAAAGGAAGACATGCGTCAGAAGGGGCAGTACAACGACAACTATTAATAGTACGACTTCGACCATTCAGTCAATAATATCATCCCCGCATTCTTATATAGCTTCAAACCCTTACGAGCACACCCGACACTACTGTAGCATGCACCCGAAAACGAGGGGGCAGCTAGAGAGGGGTCAAAACCCTATTACTACGGGGGACCATAGTAAATAGGACCTACGGTACACACAAAAACCTATACATTTACCCATTTTTACTGACAAAAATTGGTCCTATTTACTGTGGTCCCCCGTCATAGGACGACAGTCCCGTTGTGGGGACAAACTACTTGGAATTTGAGCGGTTTGTCCTCAAAACGGGACTGCACTCAAAAAAAAGAGACTAAGAACGGCCACAATAACGTGCGCCATACGTGCATATAATTTCATCTTCAAAAACACGATTGTAAAGCGTACCCGTAAGCACGAAGTCAGGCTGCAACTATTCCATGGAGACATTTTTGAGAAGAGTCAGAACCACGGGCAGGGTCGTGTTGCTCGCGCCGTTGCCGTGCATACATACATACATACATACGCACATACGTACGTTCGACCCCTTGAACCGTCTCTCTAGGACAGCACTGGTGTGCATCATCCCGCAATCGCGCAGTGGCCGTCGCCGCAAAATCGTCTCTTTTTTATCGTCAAGTTTCCCCTCTGAAGTCCCAAATGGGTTGTAAACCCTTTCAAGGCAAAAACCTGCAGTCCCGTTTGGGGGGGACAAACCACTCAAATTCCGAGTAGTTTGTCCCCCCACACACGGGACTGCAGCAGTCCGACACGGGTTCTTAAGGCAAAAAAAACTGCAGTCCCGTTTTGGGGACAAACCACTCAATTTCCAAGTAGTTTGTCCCCCCAAAGACGGGACTGCAGTGCCAAAAGGGTTAAGGGCAAAAACCGCTGTCCCGTTTCTCAAGGGACAAACCAGTCAAATTCGAAGCAGTTTGTCCCCCCAAACGGGACTGGGATACTAAAAGCGTTAAGGGCAAAGACTGCAGTCCCGTTTTGGGGACAAACCAGTCAATTTCCAAGCAGTCTGTCCCCTCCCAAATACGGGACTGCGGTCGCAAGAGGGTTATGCCGATATTTCTGCCCAATTGACATCTAGCGCACGTACATGGCGTCCGTGCTCATTCTGCACCCCATACAGCACCAACACCAGTATCTCGTATTACGGGAGGCCACAGTAAATAGGACCTACGGTACACATACAAAAAACTATTATGTTTACCTATTTTTACTAACAATATTTGGTCCTGTTTACTATGGTCCCCCCCGTAACAGGTCGGACACAATGAACATGTCTACTACTGCTGTCCTGCATGAATATGTCATGAACGGGGAAAGTCGTTGGGTGTGTGTATATAAAGAGCGGCTCAACGTGACAATACAACAACGATAACTACCACTCCACTCCTAGTGCCCAGCAGTCCTTCCTCCAGTACACCACAAGTGGAAACGGTCAAGCGTCGAACAACAATTAAACGCGGACACACAAGAACGGTGCGACTATAGAACAAGAACAACCTCGTAAGTGCCCAGCGGCCCTTCCTCCACTGCACCACCCGTGAAAACGGCCAAATGTCGAGCAACAATCACATCCAAGAATGGGGCATAGGGGCGTCAAGTTCCACGCTCTACGATAAATTTTGTTCGGCTGAAATGTGGTGTAATATAATTCCCCTGACCGCACAAGACCCGAGCTGAATCAAGCCCGTGACCCCAACGGGACCTCTACGCTCTACGACTAATACTGCACCAAACGCCAAACACCATTGGCCAACGCGCACCCCGAGTACAGGAAAAATTCCCCGAAAAAAAATGTGCCCATCGCCAATTCGAGTCGTAGACAGGCCCAACAGACAACAAGTCGCTACAGTAGTACGTATCAATATTGAAAAACTACAGTCAGTAAGTACATTGTGATGTTGTACGGTATGTACGTACGTAAAGACTCGAGACGTAAGCTACCAGACACCGCATCTTTGAATTCTGCAGTTTTCAGACTTTGTCTCCACATCAACCATCGTACAATTGTACGCGCGATTCGAAGTATACCCGGAATATCACCCGCGGCTCGCAAACACGCGATTCGACGAAATCCTCGATCTCACAGCTGGTGTTTTTTACTCAGTAAATGCAGGAGTACCCGCAGACCATTCTACTCGGTACGGCTCGTACCAGTCAGAATTTTGCGTGTATGACGTGAGGAGTTCCGATTCGCCGCCCTTTCAGAATACACGTAACTTTTTCAACTGCCTCCAGGTTTCGAGGACAGACTATTGCCACCGCCGTTGGAGGGGGTACGCACCTACTACTGTCGATAGAATTTTCTTGGCATTTTCCCTCAATTTCATAGTGGGTACCGCGCAACAAGGCAGTTAAACCTGCCCTACTGCTATTTTTGCCTTTTCTCGAATTAGGGCCACATAAGCCTTACCTCGGGGACAAGGCCAAAACCGGTCTTAACCCTTTTCGTACGGCAGTCTCGTTTCGGGGACGAATTCACCCAGAATATGAGTTTTTTTGTCCGCGAAACGGAACCGCAGTCCTAAATAGGTTTAACACCTGAAGAACTGTTAACGCCTTAAGCACTGCAACCGTTTTCTTGGGACCCACTATTAACACTTGGCATCAGCGTAGGACTTTTTTTTTGTCAGTAGTGTACGGTAAAGGGTTAAAGCCGGAAAAAATCGCTCGGGATAAGGCGGAAACCGGCCTTGAAGCGGGAAAAAAAATCGCTTGGACAGCACCACACGTACCGAGTTTACAAAAATCGGGGCAAGCCGATTGGCCCTGCCTTATCTCTACTTTAGGCCGTTTCCTATGCGGTTCGATTTTTGAGCTTCAGATTTTGACCCGATGGCATTTTCAGATACGAGCTTGACAAATCGAAAGGGCCTTCCTATGCGGAAAAAATCAGATTTATTGTGCGTGTAGAGATTCGAGCAAACGCCGAGACGAACTGCTGTTTTTGTGATTTTGCGCCGCGAAGAGACGCGCTGGGCGCGCTGCCCTGCGCGTAGGACCCAAGCGTCCGAGCTCACGCTGACTGCCTCTAGTCTGGTGGCGAAGAGATGTGGCAAGTGCGCTAGAGACAACCTGTCTTGGTATTTTGTGTTTGATTTTGTGACTTGACTTGCTGCTGCTGCTGTTCAGCTGCAGTGTAGTCTACGAGTACGTATCCACGGAGAGGCGCGTGCCGAGTGCTCTTCTCTTGATCTCTAGGCCCGAGCCCGCGCCAGCCGACTCTAGTCTGGCCACGGAGGGACGCGCCGTCCGCGCGTCGGGCGCGAAGCAACGTCGTTATACAGCTGTATCACCGTCCAACTCGTCGATCGTTCCGCTGCTGTTTGCTGTCGTGGATAATATCTTGAATTTAGAGAGCATGCCATTTTTCGATTTGAAAATCTGATGACCCAGGTCGTCGGATTTTGGCCCAAAATCCGACGACTTGGGTCATCGGATTCTCAAATCGAAAAATTTCCGGTCGGATTTTGCATAATCGGACTGCATAAGTAGGGTCATTCGATTTTGGGATCGAAAAATACAAATCTGAAGCTCGAAATCGAACCGCATAGGAAACGGCCTTAGTCCTATCCATAACTGCCTTACCGCGGGGTACACATTACTGCTGTAGTACATAGCATGAGGAGCTGTATACCTGGTGTCAAATATACATCACCTAAAACCCGGATTTGTGAGCCGACAAGATTCACGATCAACACCCAATCGTCAGATGCCGTTATTACGGGGGGCCATAGTAAATAGGGCCTACGGTACACAAAAAATGTTATATATTTCCCTATTTTTACTAACAATATTTGGTCCCATTAACTATGCCCCCCCGTAATAGCCGATTAACTTATTTTACCGTAGCCGCTATATAACCCTTTCACGACTGAAGCCCCCCCCCCCCCCTTGAAGGAAAGAACACTCAAATTCTAAGCCGCTCTCCCCCCCAAAACGGGACTTCAGCATCCAAAGGGTTGAGTCGGCTGGCGACGCCAGACGACTTGCCGACTCAAGCAAGCCGAGCGGAGCGAGCCAAATCAGCCCCCCCACGGTCCAAGGAGCTCCCCCCCCCCCCCCCCCCCCCCGCCCGAAAAACACAAATATATCCCGCATGCAGCAATCCTTCCTCTACCAGTATCGGAAACCCAACAAGTTGGGTAGTCGGTACCTCCGGGTAACGACAAACTATAAATCCGACTATTAATATTAATAATTGAAGGGTTCAAAGTCGTGCCGACTCACAGCTCCACAAAACGCGGCTTTCGGAGAATATAAACTTGTATGCATGCGCACGCACAACCATGAACAAAATATATTCCATCGGATAACCGAGTAAAAAAAATTGCTTTCGGAGAATAAACTTGTATGCGCACAACCATGAACAAAATATATTCCATCGGATAACCGAGTCAACTTTTTAGATCAGGTTAATCTGCAGGATTTCACGACTAAGACCGAATCGGTAGGCCCTGATAGCCGACTAACTGGCTCAATTCAGCAAGTCGGTTGGCTAGGCCAGCTGATGACAAGCCGACTTGCCGACTCAAGCCGGGCGAGCGAAACGCGCCAGATCAGTCCTGCCCGGCAACAAAGGGAGCTCGCCCGAAAAAGGAAAATAAGTATTCCGCCTTGAATGATCCTCCCTACAAATATGGAAACCCAATTAGTCGGATAGTCGGCCACCCCAGGAAACGACTAGCTACTACTGTACGTAGTCCAACTAATGACTACTATACGGGGGACCATAGTAAAGAGGACCTACGGTACACACCAAAACGTATATATTTACGTATTATTACTAGAACTATTTGGTCCTATTTACTAAGGTCCCCCCCCGTAAGACAGTAGTCGGTGACCCAAGTCGTGCCGACTCACACAGCTCTGAAAATTGTGGTAGAACACAGCCGGGGATCGCGAAGGTTCCGGGCAGTTCGCGGACATTTCGGATAAGTTCCTTAATTCACGAGACTCGTCGGTCAGAAAATGTTGGGCCGAGCCCACAAGCATAGGCAGCAAGCAGCATGCGCACAGGGGCGGTACAGGGGCGGTACGTACGTCTGCCCGCTCGTTGGAACTTCTTCAGAAGTGCCCGCATACAATGGAGGCTGTTTCGACGAGGTAGGGTATTGATGACACTACGTAGACTAAGACTACCAAGCGTAGATATTATTAAATGATAGTTTGTTTTTTTTTTCTCCTGACGGGTGTGTTTCAGCTTCGGCTACCGACCGTTTTTTAGGACTGCAGTCTCATTTTGGGGACGAACTACCTAAAATTTGAGTGGTATGTCTCCAAAACCGAACTGCAGTCCTAAAAAGGATCAACTACCCCGACCCGGAACTCTACAACCTTATATATATCCCTGACCTTGACCCACTGCAGTACTGCAGTCCCGTTCGGGAGACAAATCACTCAAATTCCAAGTAGTTTGACGCCGAAACGGGACTGCAGTGCTAAACGGGTTCCACCGTTTGTCTGTGGTACGCCGTGAAATATGGGTTTGTCCGGCGCGCGTGTTCCACCTTTCTCGGCGACTTGGCGACTCCTGAAAGGATGCCGCCCTGGTAGCCGGCCGGAAAAATCGTCTCACCTGTTCCTCACACCTCGGACAGATCATCGATTATCGCTTGATTTGAACAATTTCAAGGCAGAAAAATATTCCCGATATCATGCGTATGACCTAGAGTAGCTCATGTCACTGGGTGGGGCCCGTACGTACAAGCTGCACGATCTACTACAGCAGCAGTAGCACATGTTTCCTGGGTTCGATCTGTGCTGTTACGGGAGACAACAGTAAATAGGACCTACGGTACACACAAAAACCTATATATATATATTTCCCTGTTTCTACTAACGATATTTGGTCATATTTACTACGGTCCCCCGTAATAGTATGCAGATCCTGCACCACCTCTCACAACGGTAATTGAGGAACTAGATGATCTATCTGTAGACAGATCAGATAGATCACGATCTGTGGCAAGTATGCAAATCTTGAAAAACTCTGGGCGCTCACGGCTTGTTCCAGAAAGGCGATGAGCGCAACAAAGCGCCCCCGCGAGTTGAGCTGGAAGCTAAAAGTGGCAGTCGGTAAAAAGCACACGTACACACTCCTACGGTTACGGGGGGACGAAGGAATCAAGACACAATATGCTCACTAAAAATACTGGAATATACAGCAGTGTTTTGTGTGTGTGACGGGTCCTGATTACTGCGGTCCCCGATAATAATAGCGTTGGATACCGTATCGGACGTTTCGATATATCGAGCTTTCGATGTATCGTACCGAACGCGGTTTTGCCTTCCATCCCCAGTGGCTTGATCCCGTGATTTCTATGCAGATACTGATCGCAAGATTCCATGCATCAAATATCGAAATCGTATTCAAAACGGTAGTTTTTTTTCGCGAGTTTTTCGCGCTTATCGTATCGGCATCGTGCCTGACGAAAAATATTATTGCTACGAATGCACACATACCGTATCACACTAGGGTGATAAGATAACACACCCCCTCCGACGATTTTCAGAGCTGGGTTTCTCGACAACGGGGAGGGCGTACTGAGTACGACGAGCGATGCGTTTATGAAACCTTTTCGACGAAATATTTCCAACGCCACCATTCTCATTGTGTGTGCCCCCCTTAAGACATGTTTTGGAGGAAAACGGGTCTGAAATTCGTCCCAGGTGGTGTGTTATATTGATTATAGTATGCGGCATATCAACTGTACTTTTTGTTCCTCATGCTCAGCATGGGTTGCGATGTTGCGATAACCCAGGAATCATCAATCGACATATTTAGGACTCCATGGACCGCTCGAAAATTCAATCGCGTAGAAAGAAAATTCCAAGCAAATTCCATACGCCACAGAACCACAGCAGTGCTGAGGGACACCCGCTTGACCCCTGGTACAGTAAGGTATTATTGTGGAAGCATATAAGCCCGTGGGGTAATAGCTTCACGGGGAAAATAGGCACTGAGGGGTGAAATTCGACGTACTCAGTGCTGTAGAGTGTTCAAGTTTTTTCCTGGCGGCTTAAGCTCAAGCGGTTGAAATCCAGCCGCGGCACAACTTTAAAACCAGCAATCAGTATACACAGAATAAAGACCTAAAAGAATGAAACTACTGCTGTACTGTAGAATCGGGTACTGCTGGAGAACGTCAGGATCATAATGCGCGCCCAAAATTGAGCGCAAACTACTTGAGGTACTCTATTCAGAACCAGACAAGCGTTGCGTTGTAGTATATAGACTTACAAAAGAGCAAAGGTCGTTCCTAACGAAACAAGAACAAAAACAAACCATGCATGAACTACTCGTACGATAAATAACGCCATTCTTTTTTTTTTTAAACGGTGCACGAATCGCCATTGTTTCGTAATCACGAATCGTTTTTCTTGTTTTTCCGTTCGTCATTAGGTCTCGTACATTCGTTAGAATTCGTATATACTAACCTCCCGAAGGGGTACATGCGAAACTGTATGGGAATCGCATTCATATTTCGGAGACAACCGCACTTGGAATCAGGGATGCGTGTCACGCATTACGCGCACGCTCTCGCAATCGCAAATACACGCGTCCGTTCCCAAAGTTCTCGCCATGACTCGCGGGAATAAAAAAAATATATATATTAACCCAAGATGGGGATACGCCTCCTTACGAGGGAAATTGAAAAATCCATCTCACAGCTAGAGGTGTGCGTTTCAACCTTTCAACTTCAATCCAAACCTCGTAAATATCATGATCTATCTGATCTGTCTACAGATAGATCATCTAGTTCATTCATCACCTGCGGTTGTCAGAGGTTGTGTGTGCAGCATCTGCAGCAGTACGTACCCAACCCATGAAACTTGTCCTACGACTGCTGTAGATCATTCAGCAGATGGTACGGGTCCCAGCCGGCAACATGAGCTACTACGAGGTATACTCACAGCAGCGCGAGTAGCTCTTACACAATCGAGATTATAGCTCTGCCTCGAAAATATCTATTAATACCCACCACTCTGTCCCGTAATATAAGGAACATTTCTACCTGGTGATGAATATTATTACGGGGGACCATAGTAAATAGGATCAAATATTGTTAGTAAAAATAGGTAAATATACAGGTTTTTTATGTATACCATAGGTCCTACTAACTATGGTTCCCCGTAATAGTACAGAAATGGTCCCTATATTTCAGGCCACCAGTGGTACGGACAAACGGGGAATCGATGAAATGTCCAATAAGGTATGCTACAAAATCCAACCAGATGTTAACCCTTTTCGTACTGCAGTCCCGTTTGGGGAAAAAACACTCAAAATTAGTGTGATTTGTTCTCAAAACGGGACTGCAGTTCTTCAAGGGGTTAAGACACACCGCCCGCAACGAACAACAATCAGCAGCATGCTAATAATACTCGCAACTGAGGCGCGCCCACACCAAAACGTTGATGAGGCTGCTGCTGCTGCTGCTGCTGCCAAAGACGTCAGGAGACAGAACTTTCAAAACCTCGACAGACAGCAACTTTATCTTGACATGCCTTGACCGATACCAAACTACTAGTTTTTAGTTTGGGACACTCGGCCATACACTCTTATTTGACAGCGCCAGCCACGTTCTGCGATGCGTGACATGACTCCTGGCATCTTTGGCTGCTGCTGCCGTGTCCTTCATTCTTCTCGCCGCTTCTTTCGGGATCCAAAAAGGGTCCGAATTCAACGCTTTTCCTATTACGGGGGAACATAGTAAATAGGCCCAAATTTTGTTAGCAAAAATACGGAAATATATAGGCTTTTGTGTGTACCGTAGGTCCTATTTACTATGGCCCCCCGTAATACTGACTACTACTATTACGGGGGTCCATAGTTAACGGGACCAAATTTTGTTAGTAAAAATAGGCAAATATATAGGTTTTTATGTACACCATGGGTCCTGTTAACTATGGACCCCCGTAATAATATTCCTACTGCTGTAGTCGTGTGCGTTGTGTTCACAAACCATTATTTTCCACTCAACGATCTTGATGAGTACACGCAGTGTCCGTCCTGTGAGTATATAGTATATCACAGAAAATATATCACAGTATTCCAAGCGATTTGTCCGACAAAAAGTGGGACCCAGTCACGGGTTCGTACACAAAAAAATAAGAATAATTCGCTACCCCTACCATTTTGTTTAGTTCCAGCCAGGGGGGGGGGGGGTATCCTAAAATCAAGCTAAAACTACTGAAATATGACGAAAATCCCAGCCCACTACGACGTACGAAGTTCGTATTCAATTCCGACACGGTGGCGAGTGTGGCTCTGTTTTCTCATATATATTTATATGTACCAGGAAAAAAATATTTCTCCACCCCTGACTCAGTTGCGAAAAAGTTGACCCTTGTGTCACGTTTGGGACTCACGTTGTGTTCCATTCGAAAAACTTCAAGCGCTTGGCCGCAGAAAAAGTGGACCCCAGTTGTGAAAAGTGCTGCTACGGGAGACCATAGTAAATAGGACCTACGGTACACACGAAACCCATATATATTTGCCTACTTTTACTAACAATATTTGGTCCTATTTACTATGGTTTCCCGTAATATTATATCAACAAAGCCTCGCTTTTACTCTTTTTTGTGGGGGGGGGACCAATGCATATTTACATGTATGAAAAAGCGACCGTAAAACGACGAGGAAAACGCGTGCAGCACTACAGACAAGTGCATGCCGCGAGTGACGCAACAAACGCCTCCGTACATGCCAGTTTGGCCACATTTTTTTTACGCCAGCGTCCCGGCTTGCTTGCTTTGCTTGTCTCGTGTGGCCGACGTTTTTTTTTTTTTTTTTTTCCCCCTCCTCTATTACGGGGGTCTATAGTTAACAGGACCTATGGTATACATAAAAAAAACTACCAGGTATATATTTACCTATTTTTTACTGACAATATTTGGTCCTATTTACTATGGACCCCCGTAATAGTCTCAAAATGGGTTACGTTCCGAGATAGTGACAAAATCAGTGCCAACTTCGTTGTTATCAAACGCCTGCGAGGAGCGTGAGCGCCCAGCAATGAGAGAATGTCAGGGTCAAGCTGCGCCCATGCTCTATTACAGGCACACCAGCCAGGGATGCGTATTTCCCGGAAGCGGCAATTACCCGAAATTAATAGAGCTAAAAAATATATTTTGTTTCGTGCTATCGGTATAGAGGAAAATTCGGCGTATCCTTTATTATCCCCCCTGCCAACCAAAACGCCCCACATATAGCATAGCAGCCCCTGTTTTTTTCCCCGTTTAGGCTGTTGACGAACAGCAGTTCACGTCTACGATACCTGGTAGTATTTACGGTGTTTCCGAACCCCCAAACATCCATTATTTTTCAAGTCGACGAGGGCAAGGAAAACGCATAGAAAAGAAGTTGAAAAAATAACTGCAACCATCTCAACATGCTTGGAATTCTCAGGTTGTGGGCAACTGCTATAATGTACCAGGTACCAGGTATATACATATGCAGCACCGAAGAAAAGGAAGGCCCGAAGGGATGAACGAATCGTACACTCAGGATGCATGCCGTACATGGGCTGCCGGGGATTTTATTGCTTGTCCCCGGCTCGGAGTGACGCCTTACTGCTGTCCATGGACAAGAGGAAACACAGGATTTTTCCGGAAAAGGCTGAAAATGGCTGCTTCTTGAAAAAAAATCCGTTTCACCTCCGTAAATGTCGCATTGAAACTCGGACCGCAACTTGTATCGTCCAGTCACGCAGTGGGCAGTAATCGTCACTTTCCGTCGTCACTTTCACCCTCTCAAAAACCATTTTAGAACTGCAGTCTCGTGTTGGGGACAACCTACTTAGAATTTGAGTATTTTTGTCCGCTAAACGGGACTGCAGTCCTAAAAGGGTTAACATGGTTTGACCGTATACCATGACGTAAGAAACCACCCCGGGGGATAGCAAAATCAATGTTTGGTTTTTTTTTTTTCATCGCTGGGGGTGGTTGCCTGTGTTGGGGTGGAAGGGTGGTACTGCTGGACCTCCTACTGCCGTCTTGTACGTCATAGCAGGTACCTGATACCAGGTACGAGGTACACGGCAAGGGATCTCTAATATTAATAGTATTCCACAAGTATCATCCTAATTCCCGGAAAGTATTATACTCGTATACGATACTATACCAAGTAGTCTATATAGTATATTAATAGTTCAAAGTTGATGTCGTGCATACACACAGGCATTCACAAAAACGACGATTTTCATCGGACCTGGTATCCTAGAGGCGAAGAGCCCAAGAAGCCTGTGCTCACCAACATAGTCTAGGCTAGGTATCGCGGAACAGAATACCTGCATTTCTCGTCATAGCTCGTTCGAGTTGGTGGTGGTGTTGTGCTGCTGTGTTCGCTTGATCGGGAACTAGAACGTCGAAACGCCGGCCCTGGTTTTTCTTCTATTTGGGCCCGGCGGACGTTTCGGGCAAAAACTCGAAAAGGGTCTCTACCTCTATTTCAGCAATAGAAGCACTTATTACGGGGGTCCATAGTTAATAGGACCTTTGGTATACATAAAAAACCTATATATTTACCTATTTTTACTCACAATATTTGGTCCTATTTACTGTGGTCCTCCGTATTAGCAGTGTTCGTTCGTAATGAATGCCATAATGACGTACCTGGTACCTGTTACCACCCACAAGAACAAACCGGAACCTACGAGTTGGTATACTACATAGGCCATAGTAAATAGGACTAAATATTGGTAGAAAAAATAGGCAAATATATAGGTTTTTATGTACATCATAGGTCCTATCAACTATGGTCCTCCGTATCATAATAGTATAAATCAGTGGTTTTCTCCAACTTGCTCGTGTCTACAAGGATATTAGCATCATTTATGCGTAAGAAGTCAAGGCTCGGGTAGCATCCCTGTTTCTTGCCAGGTGCTTCTCCTATGAATAACTACTGCTGTTGTGAACGCTCGCATTATATGATGTGCACATGCCCTTACAGAGATCTACTTCACAAAATTAAGAAATACGTCGGCTGTGAGTTCGACTGATTAAGTATTAATAGTTGATACTCAACTTTGCAAGCTGCGTAACACGTCTCGTCTATATTCCATTTTTACTGAATTTTACAAGCGTTATAACAAGCCGAACGCGCGTATTCTTTATGTAAAGATATATTTACAGCAGTGTGTGAGAACGCGACAGCAGCAAAGCAGTTGAGCATTGGAGAGTTCGGCATGACAGGCACAGCAGAGCCTACAGCGTATTCGAGATTTGGCCGTACTAGCTCAGGGTCAGGGATTAGGGTTGCTCTGATTGGTTTAGGGTTAGGCTTAGGGTAAGCATACTCGTCTCCTGCCTACTCACTCGTACACAGGAGTGGGTGTGTCAACCTTTTCTCGTACACCTGGTGAGAGTGGTAAGCGAACCCCATTTCAGGCTCGGTTTCAAGACGAAGACCATGATATGGCCCTTTTATACTGAAATTAAACTAGGACACACCCTGCCTTCTACAAGAACTCCAGCCTGGTCCACATTGCACGATAGGAGATTGATTACATACGAGGAATATTGCAGGTGCATGGCACTACAGCAGTAGTGTATACGAGCAGGTAGAGGTATGATAAATGCCGGTACGTGGTACTGGCTGCGCCATTCTGGCCGGGAATATAATCAACGTTTGATCGTCACGTCACAGACTAAAAATTTATTATATTGACGGCCGGAGTGGTACCGGGCATAAATACCAACCAACAGGATATGTCAAAGGTAGCTAAT
This sequence comes from Macrocystis pyrifera, assembly GCA_031763025.1. Classification (NCBI taxonomy): domain Eukaryota; class Phaeophyceae; order Laminariales; family Laminariaceae; genus Macrocystis; species Macrocystis pyrifera. Next base: position 6,353,042 of record JASSKH010000025.1, read on the forward strand.
GAAGTGCAACGGAAAAAAAACTACAGACGTACTCCACGAAGTCTCTCTAATGTATTCATTCGTGCGACAACATCAGAGCAGCGCGTACCACAGCACAGCACAGCAGTTGAGATATTGTGAGTCAAATGCTCGACTTGAACGTACACGAAACACAGGAAAGCCATACGTGTTTCACACTGAAGTAAAATTAGTCTCGGGACACACCCTGCCTCACGTGAGAACAAGAACCTGGCCAAAAATAAGTCAGTAAGTGGCGTCGCGTATACATACATACATACACTGTACCAGAACACCTGTTATTAATGATACAAGTAGCTATTACCAGCGGTACAAGAAAGGCGGGCTCCGATTTGCAAGAAAAAAATAAATTCGAGAGTCACTGCACTGAAGTTAGTGTACCGCAGTATTAACAAATATGTAAGAAATCCGGCCAGATCCAGCTCTCCTGTTTTTTGTGTTATACCTGTTGGCGCCCGGTACTCTGCACATATATGTACGTGTCGTACCGCGCGCAGTGGAGAGTATAGCTCCGCACATGAAACCTCGTGCCAGAGGTAAAAGTTAGGATTATGTTTGACGCAAGACGACGACACATGACATATACCGGATCCGGGTTGCAATTGCGATGATCACTTCTTTGTTGGGCCCAACGGCGACACATACCAAAATTCCAGAATATATTTGGTTCAAGTTTAAAACACGACAACAAGAGTGTCTGCGTGCCCAACCGCATCATGCATACCAGGTGTATGTACAATGATAATACCAATCGTGTACCAAGCACGGCAGTAGCGCAGCATATTGCGCATGGCACATCGCATCAAATCACATCACAGCATCGTTGCGGTAACTTTGCCGGCCAGCACCAGGAAAGTTCATGAGGGGATGAGGATTAATGCTGCAGCAGCAGCAGCAGCACGCCATCCACTTTGGTTGGCAGATATATATACCTGCCTGGTAATTTTCTAGTGGAAAAAATATCAGGGGATGCTGGTTCCAGTGTTACGTGTATGATATCAGGATATGTACGTACGAGTGGAGCCTCGTACCGAAGCTGCTTGGGTGTTGAGTGTCCTATTAGTATGTGTTGTGTGGTATGCGTGTCGTGTGGTTGTCTTCGCAGCCAACAAGTCAACGATCAAAAGTAAAAAAAAAGACAACAACCAAAAAAAAAAACAACCCAAGACAAAGGACAATACGAAGAGAACAGGGGAAAAACCTGGCAGGCAGCAGAAAATACGATTCGTTTTTTATGTACGTACGCGGGGAAGCGACAATTGTGTGCGGAGAAGGTGATCATGATTTTTATGATCAGAAAAGGTTTTGTCACACGGATAAACACGTTATGTTTGGTCGTGCCTCGGCGCTAGGCACGCTACGTGCGTAAACCGAGACCAAGCGTCCGAGCGTCGATTCCACCGGAGCTCGAATGGTGTGATACCTGGTACCTGGTGCCTGCGAAGGACCTACACCTATGGTGTGTATCGTTCTCCAGAGGATCAGCAAAAAATAAAGGTTTCAAACTTTCAACGTTTCAAAATCTATGAACACAAAACAAACAGCTACCAGGTACCAGGTATCTTCTGGTACGTACCTTGCATATAGCAGACACAGACCAAATCGCACGAACAATTACAGCAGTAGACCTCGTGTTGTTGTCTTAAGCTGTGCAGTTGGCAGTTGTACTTCCTATGCCATGTGTATCCGAAGACCTTGAGCTACTCACTACGGGTGTATACAGAGCAACCAGCACACACAACGTAACCTGGAACCGAACGCTGCTATGTTGGTACCATTAATATCAATACTCTGTTGCACATACGATATACTGCTGCTAATGCAGCTTGTATGTGTGTTATCAACGTACCAGAGGTTATGCTAAAACCACTGCTTGTAGGTATTATTACTAGCTGCTGCTGTCGGCCCTGTTTCTCTGTCTACGTACACGGCAATTTTCTCCGCCACCACGCCAAGGGGTCACAGAGGAAACGTGCCGGTACTACCAAGTCCACAGCAGCAGCAGCAGCAGTCAGTACGTATCAGCTACTCGGTATCAACTGATTTACTTGTCATCGCGTTACCACAGGACACAAGCGGTGATGCACGCAGCAGTGAACAGAAGCAAGAGGACGGAGGAAAACGAAGGGGCCATCAGCCAGTCAAGCAACACAATAAGCAAGGGTCAACCCGAGAATTCCACGCACGAAGAGATGTCAACACCGCCTCTCTTCTTATTCTTATTCTTCCTATAACAGTCTCTCTCTCACAGAGAAACTGTTGCTACCGCTGTTGCTGCTGCTGCTGATCCTGCTATCGCTGCGGCTGCTGCTGCCGCCGCCGCCGCCGCTGCTGCTGCTCCTATTGCTGCCACTCCTCTCCCGAGCTACTCGCGAGGAGAAAAAAATGCTGGAAACTCACATCTTTCAGCTGCCCTGCGAGCCTCGCTGGCCAGTTCGAAATTGCTGTTGTGTTGCCCCATCCTGTCCCGACGCCTGCGGCAGCTCCAACTCTACCGCCCCCCGCCTTCTCCACTGTCTCGAACTCCGAGAGTTGATACACTCTCCTCCGTCTCCTCCCACCGCCGCGCGAACGCCCTCGCTTCAAGCCGCCCCTTGTCTCTTGCGTCGATTAAACCACGCCACCAACTGGCGAACGTTGAGCTTTTCAGGCCCCAGCGACAGCGTCGACAACAATTGTTTTACCTGGAAGAAAAAAAGCACACACTTTTGTAATTGTACGCGAGGACCGGAACCTCACCTTTTGCTCTGTTTTGCCCCCCCCTAGACAGCGGAACTTATACTGTCCCACGATGATGCCTACCCTAATCGGCGAGAGGTTCCACCGGTCACCTCGGAAGGTCACACTGTCAACCCAAGCAAACGCTGCTTGGGTTGCAGAACGCGGATAAGCCTCTGCTGCTGCCGTGGCCGAAAAATGCCCACAAGTAGGGGATTGTTTTGGTCTATCCCCGCTTCCTCTTCGAGGGAGTTCCACAAGAGAATCCTTGTTTCGTTTTTCGTCAGTCGGGCAGTGACGCATACTGGTGTCCAGCTGCTTCCCCCCCCATCTACCTCTCTCTCTATCTTTTCTCCACGTCCTGATTCACGTCATACCAAAGCACCCGCCGCCCTGCCCGTCCTAAGCCGAGGTACGTCAGGTTGGGATGGGATACGGATCAATAATTCGGTAGCGAAAAGGCTCCATAGTGTGAGAAGGATAACGATGATGCGGCGGGACTACTGCTGTACAGCAGCAAGTACGTATTTTGTCGCATGTAGTCGCATGACATGATACATGAGTCGCTGCTGCCGGCTGTATTGCAAGCACAGAGGTTACACACGAGACACCACTCTGATATATTTCCAGGCCGGTTTTCTTGAAACCAGGGGGGGGGCACGCAAAACGAAGATGGTGGGTTTGGAAAAAAGACACCGACGAGATCTTTCCATCGACCCATCGCTCGGCGTTTGCAATCCCCCCGTTGTACGTACGTATGAACAAAGAAAGTCGGCTTGGAAAAATCGAGAGGGGTGGTCGGGTGTTTTTGTCTGGCGTGTTTCGAGAGCCTACCAGGTACCAGGTACCAATATGGTCGGAAATATAATAACTATTTAGTCATAAATAGGTATGCCAAACATGCCTTATATTAAAGTCCATATCTGTATATCATACCAGCATACCAGGTACCAGGTGCTGTGTATATCATGGATCAGCTCGACCAAGCCAACGGTGTTGAAAGGTAGCGGTACGATAACTCGTATTGAGTTTGCGCAGGCTTGACCTCCGGGGCACAACGACGACAAGCAGCAACAGCAGCAGCTGCAGCAACAAGGCCTCGTAAACGTTTCATCGAAAATACATACTTCGTATATTAATAGTCGCTCTCCATTCGATCACATGAAAATGCGAGATCGTGTCGACTACGATTAATACTATTAATAATATGAATACCTTCACGCACACAGCACCAACTGACTGTAAAAAGTACGTACGAAGTAGTTCTATATACCTGGCGCATGTACCTGGTACGTACTCCTGCGCGTACCAGATACAGATAGAGTTACTGACAGCAGTAGTAGTGGAGTTGTAATCCTAGGGCTCCAGCACTTCTCTTTGTGTGACCACGGACACCTTGATTTGAGAGTTGATGTGTGATCAACAACAACAACAACAACAACAACAACAACAACAACAACAGCAACGTCTCAACAAATAGCTCGTACGAGCACTCCAAGTACTACTACGTACTGCTGCTGTGCCGGCGCTCCAATAAGAAGCCGGGATATCTGGCCGATGCTAAGTTTTTATTTTGAGAAAGGTGAGCTGAACACTATGTACAGTAGTAATACGCATCAGTGTAAAAACCGCAACCGGATTGGTATATATTTCCCCGAAAATCTCAGGCTGAGTTACTATTACGGGTGACCATAGTAAATAGGACTAAATATTGCAAGTAAAAATAGGTAAATATATAGGTTTTTATGTAGACCATAGGTCCTATTAACTATTAACTGTGGACCCCCGTAATACTGTAGGTTTCTTCTGGGGCTTTTTCTTATGCCATGTCTCATCAGAGGGTCGGTACAGCAGTATAGCCGGTGTGATACAGTCAATACTCTGGTACTCGTAGCCTTTCCAGCAGAATGATGCCAGGCACGTGACAACTCTTATTTCGGGCGAGGGTCGCAGTCTCTGTGTGGGACGGGGGGAGCTCCCCTTTTGCTTCCGTTCTTGGCCTCCCTCAAACCACACTCATTAATAAGGCGTTTTGCTGTGCACCACCATGATGAAACTCCGGCACCGTCCCCCCCCCCCCCCCCCCCGCCCCTTCTTTCGTTCCTGCCTTGCCCTCCACCAGAGCACACTTAGGACCGTTTGTATTCGCACCACCGTAACGCTACGTAACTCCCCCCACATCCCCTTCGCCGTCTCCTTCCTCCGATACTTGCTCTCCCTCAGGGCATACCTGGTACGGTTTACTCTATGCGTATAATAGCCCCATCCTTGACACACACACCCTCCCTCGCCCTCGCCCGCTCCCCGTCCCCCTCCCTCCCATCCCCTCCTCCCCTGCCCATCCGCCATTCATTTCCCCTCCGTAATCTCAAAGTCTTCCCAAAAAGCATCCGCCTTCGGTGACGAAAAAACATACTCTCTCTCTCTCTCCTTTTTTGTCGCCCCACTCAAGCCATCATGGCACTCGGTTCAGCGTATGCCTCCGTCGGATCGGCCCAGCAGGCTCCCGTAGCTGGCTTCGCCGGCCCGGGGTTCTCCTTGCCGCCTGTGATTGCTAACGCCAACGGAGGAACGAACGCCGCGTCCAAATCGCGACAATGGCAGCAGCAGCGGCAGCAGCAGCAGCAGCGTCAAAGCTGCTGGCACTCCCCCTCCTCCTCCTCCTCCTCCTCCTCCGGCTGCTCTGTCAACGGTACCACCCGCCGCGCTCGCGCGCTGAGGACGCTGAACATGTCGGGATCGGAGGAGACAGAGTCGGAGTCGGGGGGGGGGTCGCCCGAGATGCCGGAGGCGACAAAGAAGCTGCTGGCGCAAGCGGCCAAGATCCGCGCCGAGGTGAGAGAGAGGGAAAAGATGGAAGGGGAAAAAGTAAAAATGAAAAAAAAAAAAAAAAACGCTTCAGAAAACAATGTTCCTAGAGTATTCCTGCCGATCCGGAAGAGCAAAAAAGCAGAATCGCTTCAGATAAATTTCTTGGAAACTTCTGGCCGAGCCGGTTGTAAGGAAGGCCTCCAGCGAATCTTTAACGCCAACGACGGACGTTTTGTAATGTCCCTTCAATATATCTATAATCTCAGGGGTTATAAGGCAAAACTAGTGACGTTATGTAATGTTTCTTAACCCTTTTAGAACTGCAGTCCCGTTTTGGGGACAAACCACGCAGGCTGAATCCTACCGGAACCCGAAACCGGAAAACGAAACAGGATTTCCCTTCATCGTGTAGAAACCCCAGGGAAATGCTGTCGGTAGACATGAGCCATTTCCGATCACTGCCCGAACATGAAAACCTGTGATTTCAACACACAGCATCCGCCGCCGCCGCCAAATTTCTCGCCTCACAGGGTACGAGATGACGCCAAACCTTCGAGGCCGTATGTCTCACTACTCTGAGAGTGCTCGCTACCAAGTTTGAGGGTCGTTGAAGCTGTGTGGTCGGAGTTCTCGCTCGAGACATCGGAGCCCGACCCGTTCCTGGCCGGTTTCTTTCCAGACGAAACTGGTTTCGTGAAAAAAAAAAAAACGGGCCAGAAATGGGTCAGGCTCTCACGTCTCGAGTGAGAGCTCCGGCCACGCACACAGCACCAATGACCCTCAAACTTGGTAGCGAGCACTCTCAGAGCAGTGGGGCATGTAGCGTCGAAAGTTTCGCGTCATCTTGTGTCCTGTTAGGCGAGGAATCATCGGCGGTGGTAGGTGCTGTGTGTTGAAAGCGCAGCTATTTGCTGCTGCGGCATACTCAAACAATACCTCCCATCAGCTGTGTGGGTTTCAACACCATAAAGGGGAAATGCTGTTCTATTTTCCGGTTTCGGGTCCCACAAGAGTCCGTTAAGGTCTTAGTCCTTTGGGCTGTTGGTAACAGGTTAACCAATTGCCTACCGAATCATAAGCCTTATAGCACTCTCTCTCCCTCGAACGGACCGGATATATATACGGGTCAACGCGTGACACAAACACGCGGTTCCAATTTCTGGGGATCCGCAAGTATTTTTTCAGATTATTGACGTGAGGAAATTCGCTTTTCTTTGAAAATAAGTTCATGGTGGACATGAGATTCGAACTCACGACCAACGACCCATGTCCTGCCGATGATGCCATATGTTAAGGTCTTAGTCCGTTGGGCTACTGGTAAAAGGTTAACCCGTCGCCCGCCCAATCTACGCCTTATAACACCCACCTCCCCGCCTGGAACGGACCGGATATACGGGTCGACGTGCCCAACACGCGGTTCCAATTTTTGGGGATCCAGAAGTATTTTTTCAGATTCTTGATTACTTCAAATTCTGAAAAAATTCTAACATAAGAATCTGAAAAAAATACTGTTGGATCCCCAAACATTGGAACCGCGTGTTGGTGGCACGTGGACCCGTATATCCGGTCCGTTCCAGGGGGGGAGGAGAGTGTTATAAGGCGTAGATTGGGCAGGCAACGGGTTAACCTTCTACCAGCAACCCAACGGACGAAGACCTCAACTTACGGCATCGTCGGCAGGACATGGGTCGTTGGTCGTGAGTTCGGCCTCAGATTCTAATTACGGGTGTCCATAGTAAATAGGACCAAATTTTGGTAGAAAAATAGGAGATATAATTAGGTTTTTGTCTATACCATAGGTCCTATTAACTATGGACCACCGTAGTAAGTAGTTTTCGCGAAAAGGGGACTCTGGTACTTAAAGGGTTAAATGATACCGGGTACCATCTACCACCCCAGAGAGAAGCCTACTCTGTCCATCTCTCCACTTCCGTGTGACTCGCGTACTTTTGTTTTTTTTTCTCCTCGCGCATGAGTAACGCGTCATTAGTTGTTGATTTTTTGTCGTTGTTGTTTTTTTTTACTGTTTCGTGGCATGTTTTTATACATTGCATTTTGGTGTTGGGCAGGAAGTCTTCAATAGTATTTCTTCCGACAAAAATTAGCCGAACAGACGCCCCGTACGTACGTACGTACGCACAGATGAAAAATCGCTTAAACCCGCTTTTATACGTAAAAATAACTAACTCCCAAAAAAAATGCATACCTGATATATAATATATATTATACCTGGTATATACGTACCGTAAATCATCGGAACACAGGCAGAGGAGATGGAGACCGCCTACCGCAAGGAACAAGGGTTGGAAGACTTCGTGCCGACGGGCGCCAAGGTCAGCTCGGTCGGCGAAGCCTCCGGCCCAGCCGTCGCGGTCGACCCGTCCAACGCCGTGGCGCTAGCCGCTGCCGTCGCCGCAGCGACCGTGAAGTCCACGCCAGAGTCCAGGGCGGCGCTGGTGGCTCAGCTGGAGGACCTGCCGCCCGACTCGAAGCAGGTCATCGAGAAGATGAAGGACCTCAAGGCGGCAGGGCTCGCACCGAGGTGCGGAGGGGGGGGGGGGGTCCCAAAATGTGGGGGTGGGTAGGAGGGAAGTCTCAGGGAGTTCGTCTCTTTACCCAAACGAATTATGATGGCGTTTTGAGTAAAGCCCATAAACTTGAGTTTTTTGGCGTTTAGTGTTCTATCCACGGTAATTCACACGTGGTACACACGTAACAAAAAGCTAAACTACTCGCGAGCATCCGGGGAGGGGGGGGGGGGGGCGGCGCACTCATTTGTTGCGTCCTTAGTCAGTTGACCATTGACTACGCATGCCTTTCGAGACGGAGCACCATTCCTACTCCTAATAGAGACACCTCCAACAATTGGGCCGCTCATTACGCTGTTTCCATAAATTACATAGAAAGTTTTTGCCAATCTTATCCCCTTCCTGTCTGGCCGCCTGTGGCCACCATCTATCTCCTAGGATAGCTATCGTTTTCCCGCTGCTGTTCAGTGTATCAAACTCCTCCATGTCACGTTCGTCTATTTCCCTCATCTCCTCTTCTAATACATCCCGTTCCTCCTTGCATATTTCACATCTCCTACTATGTGAGTTCTACTCTCTATGGCTTTGCCACACGGGCACATCTGTGCATCTACTTCCTCCTCTTCCCGGCTACTGGTATACCTCTTTCTTCTGTGTGGCAGGTCCAGTCCCCTACACGAAAGCGCAGTTTCAGCGTTTTCGCGATGTCCGTTGGGCCATGCAAAAACCTTTTTTTTTTTATTCCTTCCCTCAATCCCCCGTATATCTCTTACGTGTTTTTCCGATTCCACCTTGTTTCTTAGCGCCAGCCTTTCCCTGCGTTCTATCCTTTCTTCTAGTTCTGCCTTGTATCTCCCAAACTTCCCGGCGGACATCATATCTTCTTGGTTTCCCCCCCTAGATCCTTCCGTAATTTCTCAACTACGCCATCCCACCTTATTCCAGCTCGCCCTTTTGTTTCTTTCTCCCATACAGCTCTATCAACTATGGCTGGCAACCTCTTTTTTGGCGTGTTCCTTACTTTATATTGCCAGTTCAACTTTCTCATGTCTCTATTTGTCTTGAGTGGGTGCATTCCCAGTTCTGCTCTTAATACTGTACTACTAGTCGTACTTGAGCATCTTAGGATTTTTTTAGCTGCTGTCATTTGTACTGTTTCCAACTGTTTTACGAGTTTCGCATTCCCTTCCCATACTTCTCCTGCATATTCTAGCTTTGGTACTATCAGATTCATCAGGATACATCTCTTAATCCTAGTGTCAAGGTGCGAGTCTGTTAGGATCGCATCCATCTTGCCTACTTGTGCCTTACCCTTTCCTATTACTTTTGCTATATATGTGTCCCAAGAACAGTCTTTTGAGATATCTACGCCAAGGTATGTATACTGGTCTACGATCGGCAATTCATCTTCTCCCCACTTCCAACTGAAATTTACCGGGTATACCTTATCTTCGATACAAACAACTACTGCACATTTCTTGACGTTCGCCGTCACCCTCCATTTCCTGGTGTATTCTAGCGCCTTCTCTATTTATTTCTGCAATCCTTCGGGTGTTTCTGATATCCCCACGAAGTCATCCGTGAACACCAATCCCGACACCGTATCTTCCCCTATCGTGACTCCCTGCCTTGCTGTCTCGACTGCTACTATCAGGCCGTTAATATATATATCTTGAATAAGTTAGGTTACAACGTATATCCCTGTGCAACTCCTTGTAAATTTCCAACATACTTCGACATTTCCCCGTCCAGCATCACAACACTTCTCGCACATTCCAACATCTCTTACATCATTCTCCACATCTTTCCTCTGATTCCTATTTCCCACAGTTTTTTCCACAATCCATTTCTCCATACTGTGTCGTAGGCTTTCTGCACATATAGAAAGAAACAGTACGTTGTTAGTCCCGCGTCCTACCTTGAATAATCTTACCTAAGGTGTACACATGGTCTACGCAGCTACGGTTTGGCCTAGACCCTGCTTGCCCTTCGCTTATTTTGTCTTCCTTCTCCATCATCGTTCCCATTCTATCGTTCAAAATCTTACAAAATGATTTGCCTACTGTGCTTAGTAGCGTTATCCCTCTATAGTTTCCCGGGTCGCCCTTATCTCCTTTCTTGAATAAGTTTACTACTACTCCTTCTCTCCACCTCCTAGGTGCGTACTCGTTTTTCCGTATCCAGTCATACAAATAACCATCATGGTATGCATTCCTTCTCCCCCATACTTCATAAATTCATTCACTATTTGGTCTGCCCCTGCTGCCTTCTATTCTTAAGTTTAGCTACACGCTTCTTTACTTCTTCCCTTGTGAACTCTCTCTGTAACCCTCCCGAACCACTGTCTTCCCTTTCTGATGTATCTACGTTCGCCTTTGCCCACGCGTTGATTTCCTTCTCGAATTCTGCGCCGAACGTTTCGTTGGCTGTGGGTGTTCCTAGCTTTCGGTCATGCTCTACTAGTACTTCCCTTTTCCCCTTCGAAGTACTAACCATCTTACCGTTCTGCGCTCTTAGAGTAGCTATTCCCGTGTCTGCCTCTCCTGCTTGTTTGCCAAGTATCCCTTTTATCCCTACCCACATCTGCTTCATCCCGCCCTCAAAGTCTTCATGTGTTTTATTTACGACGTCTTTCCATATCCCTTTCTTCTTCTTCTCTACCATATCTTTTACTTTCTTTCTAGCAATAGCATATTCCTCCCACCCTGTCGAAGTTTTACTCGATGTATACCTTGCGTGTGCCTTTCTCCTTGCTCTCATAGCCTCTTTCACTTCCTCATCCCACAATTTTACTGCTCTGTTGCATACTATCAACTTCTTCCCTATTACGTTACTTGCTGTGGTCTTGACCAACTGCTCCCATCCTTCTATTATCCTAGCTCCTGCATCATCCCTCTCTATATCGTTCCTTGTTGTACCTATTCTTTCCAACAGCTCGGAAAAATTCTGTGCATTTTTGGCCATCTCTTCTTGGAACTCTTCCCATTTCTCTTTTACTTCTAGTTTATCTATTCTCCATCGGTGCAATCTCCTACCTCGTCTATGTTTGATAACTCTTGTCTGTTGACTGTCTGTCCATATTAGACAGTGATCCGTAGTTCCTATGTCCGCTGCGCATACATGTAGTTCCGTTTCCTTACCACTTCCATTTTCTACTATTAACTATAAAGTCAAGGATAGAGCTTTCTCCCTTTTGTATGCGATGCCTAGTCCATTCCGGTTCTGCCTTTTTTACTCTGTCGTTCAACGTTTTCATCTCGTTGTGCTTGCGGAACTTCAACATCTCTTCCCCATTCTTATTCTTTGTTACTTCCCGTATTGTCCAATATCCTCATTCAGGTTGCTTGCCCTCCCAATTCTTGAGTTAAAATCTCCCACTAGTACTACTTCTCCTTGCCTCCTATACTTCTGTACATCTATTGCTACTTCTCCGAATTTCCTCTGTATATCTTTTATCATATTCTTCGACTCTGGGGGCACATATATGTTTCCTAAGAAGTAATATTTCGCTCCCCGCTCCCCTGGTATCTTAAGCCTTCTCCGAACTTCCTCTGTATATCTTTTATCATATTCTTCGACTCTGGGGGCACATATATGTTTTCCTAAGAAGTAATATTTCGCTCCCCGCTCCCCTGGTATCTTAAGCCATATGCTTTCGTCGAATTTAGTGTCTTTGATCACCTCTATTATGTCACACAAGTATTCTTTGACTAGGAACCCCACACCCCCCCGCCCCCTATTCTTGCTATTCTGTCCCTTCCTCTTTTTCCCTATCCATGCATACTCTCCAACTTTGGATCCTATCTCCCCTCCTTCTTTCTCCCACGACTCTTGAATTCCCACTATGTCTAGGTCGCCCTTACTTACTTGGTCGGCAATTTCGATTATTTTGCGCTCTTCCGTGACGAAGCCACATACGTTCCATGATCCAATTCTGAACCTCCTTTTCGTTTCACTATCCGCTCTAGTCTTACCTGTTGTTCTTTCTCAGTTGTCACTACGAGTATTTCTGATTTCTCTTCTTTGAGCATTCTTTCCATTTCCGTTCCTGTTCTTGCCTGCTTGTTCTGCGCCCCTATGTTTCTTCCCCATTCCCTTGGAGCCACTTGCTGTTTCCTGCCTCCCCCTACCTTCGTTTACCCTAGGACTACGTCTTAATTCCGTTGTTCCATTAGCTATACATACTCTCCATCCTAGCTTTCTAACCCATGCCGACACTTTCTCTGTCTCTATCCTCTGCCACTCCATTCTCGCTTTTCAGCTTCAGAGTGACTCGAAAGTGTTCTCCCTCTCGTTCTACGTTTCCTATTGCAAAGCAGTACGGTCCTACTTCGTCGCACTTCCTCTTGAACTCAATCCTTGTCATGACGCTAGGAACTCCAAAATCAGCACTTCTAGTACTTTACCCTGCCAATCTTTCTTTCTCCACCCACCCTTCCTCACTGTCTTTCTCCTAATCTCTTCCGAGAATATCTTCAGCTTGTTTGTGTTCATAGTGGTAGTGGGAAGTGTTCAAGTTACTGGGACTTCCCAATCCTAGTACTCGTTGAGGGTCTGGTGTCTTTCAGTTCTTTTGCCGGCGCACCACACTAAATAGTGTCTCCAACACGGGCTCGTAGCCTGGAGCCAAGTTCAACACCCTTAACACAAGTACCCCACGTTTGTGTCAGGCGATCTGCATGGTAACCATCCTGGCGTCCCACGATCGTATCTTCTATCTTCTTGCCCCGCTGCTATACTGGTTACTTTCCTCCAGGGAGGTCATTTTTACCGTGCAAGGTTCAAGGACGGCTTCCATAACACAAAGTCTTACTCACACATCGGGATGCCCCGTACGTTGCTTTCTCCGTCATATGTACGTTTCACCATGGGTAACTACCCCACTAATGCTCCCGAGTAGACCTTCACTGCCGAAAGCTTGGCCAACAATCCCCCCACATTTTGTACCGGCTTCTGTCCTTCAAGATATCAAGATATCTACGTACCGCGTGGTGCTCCTTCTCTTAGGTCATGTGGTCAATCAAATGCATGGTGTTTGTTTCTTGAGTAGAATAGGTCTTGACTTAATGTCTATGCATCATCCACCCCTCCCCTTCATTTCGCGCTTGGTGTGTGCACCTAATGTCGGGGATTTTAGGAATAATGTCAGACCAGATTTCCACCGCCCAATAGAAATCGGTATAGTTTTACGGGTATCTTACCACAAGACCCAACCTTCACGTGAATTGAACATGTTGGGGTGATCATGCTGTATCTATGTGTGCGCATGTGAGGCGGTCCACCTTCATGCTAGGTTTTTGGTCTATATTTTGTGCCTTTACTACCAGTATTATGATGTGGGAGAAGCTATTATACTGTTTCATGTCTTATGTCTGGTTTGGGTTCGGATATGGGGAACAACAAAAAACAAACGGGTTTGTTCAGTCGTTTCATTTCTACTGTAGATCTGGTTTGTGTTTTGGTGTGGGAAGAAATCAAACTGTTCCGTGAGTTGTTTCATGTCCATTTCTGATTTGGGTTTCGGTATCGGAAAAGAAAATGATTACTAATAGTTGAGTAATTTCATGCCTGAATCCGGTTTGTGTTACGATATGGGAAAAAAAAAAACTGAATAGTTCAATTGTTTCACGTCTAAATCTGTTTTTTGCGTTTTTGGTATGGTAAAAAAAATAGTTAGTTGGGTAATTTCATGTCTAAATCCTTTGTTTGTGTCATGATAAAGGGGAAAAAAACTAGGTAGTTCAATTGTTTCACGTCTAAATCTGGTTTTTGCGTTTTTCTTATGAGAAAAAAAAAGTGGTTAGTTACGTAATTTCATGTCTAAATCCGGTTTTGGTAATCATATGCGGAAAAAAAAAGTGGTTAGTTCAATTGTTTCATGTCTAAATCTGTTTTTTTTTTTTTTTTGCGTTTCGGTATGGGGGAAAAAAATGTTACTTGAGTAATTTCATGTCTAAATCTGGTTTGTGTTTTGGTATGGGAAAATAACTGTGAATCGTGTATGTTGTATTGTGTTTGCTTTACAGGTGGGTCTGGTTTTTGAGCTGTTGTTTGCATAGTGTCTATGTATGGTCTGGTCTATGTGGCATTTGTGCCAGAAGGAGCAGTCTGTACATTGCATGTCTAGTGTCTGGTGGCTTGTTTTACAGCGTCGTCGCCACTCGACGCCAACCCATCCAGATTTAGAGGAGGGGGGGGTATACTCATTATCATGCATGGCCGTAGTCGTATGACCATAGACCCTCGCATCCCTACAATGCCGGGACGGAGCATGTCGGGTTTTCACCGACCAGGCAGGCTTCGCTTGCACCAAGCGCGAAGCGCCGTGAGGTGTTGGGCGAGTCGCATGAAGGGTGGGCTGCATCCTACTAAGAACCGCTTCTGAGGCGGATTTTCTTGCGTATGGATGACAGCATCAATGAATTGATTTAATATCTGGTGTGGCCATTTTTCATTGACAGCAATGGGTTTACTGTGTAACCGCCTTGTGGGTGCCTACCCATATACACACTGCGTGATACGATCACCCCCTTGTGCGGAGGGAAGGTTCTTTCCGCACAAAAATGGTCTAACTCGACCACCAGCCGTGGTGACCGCCAAAACAAAACAAAACAAAAAAAACGGTACCCTGACTGTCTAGCTCGCGTAGTGAAGAGGCGTGTTTTACAGCGTCGTCGCCAACCGACGCCAACCCAACCTATATATACCAGGTATATATAATATAGAGGCGGGGAGGGGGGGGGGGGGGGGTCGTTTTCCAGATTTGGCGAGTACTCGTTGGCCGCGAGGTTCTCGGACGGGAGGGGCGCACCTCTAGCCCTTTGTGGTTCCTGTGTCTCATGCCAGGTATGTCCTTCGTGATTACTGGCGTGTGGTGTCCTGTGTGTGTGTCCTTTTGTGATTTCTGGCGTGTTGTGTCCTGTTTTTGTCGTTTGTGATCACTGGCTTTGTGTGTCCTGTGCGTCTGTGTATCCTTTATGCTTGCTGTCATGTATGTCGTTTTTCGTGATTCCTGTCTGGTGTGTCCTTCGTGAATCGCTCCGCGCGGCTGCGAATAGATGGGAGAGCTTCGACTTCGGCGCGCGGTACCCCATCAGCCAGGGGCAGCTCAAGATGCAGACCGGCTTGGACGGGAAGGTGATGACGGAAACGAGACGGAGCGATAGGAAGGAAAAGGACGCGGAAGCTGGTGACTGTTGTCATAAAACCCTTCTCTTTTTTCTTCTTCTTCTGCACTCTCGTACGGAAAGCTGAATCTGCCTCTACAGCAGTAGTTTCCAAGCACTATGTCCATGCAATGGGAGGGGGTGTTCGAGGCATTGACGTGTTGGGCAAACCGGTTGTTTTAGTGTACTGCTGTATCATATTTTTTTTCCCCCTTTAGTTTCGTCCGGACGTCGACGCCGTTTGTTTGAGGCGCCAATCAGTCGGGTACTGCTGTTGCGCGTAAAAGGTTGTAACCGATTACCACCCACCCTAACCCGAACCCTTTCGATGTCAGGAAGTTGTCTTTGTCGTCGTCGTTGTTTTTTTTTTTTGTTTTTTTTGGTGTTTTGTTCCTTGTTTTTTGTTTTTCGTAGTGCCTGTTTTAACCGGCTTGGAAAACGATAACTACTCCCTTCTAGAACCGCAGTCCCGTTTTGGGGGACATAGTACTTGGAATTTGAGGGATTTTTCCCCAAAGCGAGACGGCAGCACTAAAAGATTTAACGCTTGCAGTTTCTTCGCTGTTTTTGCCCCTCGGGCCGCCTCAGAGTATCACTTCTGGCCGTATATATAAGACACGTTAGGGTACCCGCATTGATCACCCAGCGTTCCTTAAAATTTCCGGACAAAGCGTCTGTAGGTTGTTGAGCCTCTGTGAAAGGGAAAGCGTATCTGTGACCCTCACCTTTTTTTTGTGTCCGTTGCTTGAGAAGCAGGGATGGGTCTCGTGTTTGGAAATCTCACTATTCTAGCGGGTGTACGGCATGAGACCGTTGTACCATAGAAAGCCTGCGGCCGCTGCTTCGCTTGCCTCAGAATCGGTATCGCCTTCTCTCCCGGAAACATACGTACCATGGTAGGTGCGACGCGGCCGGGAAGACGAATGCAATGCGTCGTCACCACACACGAGAGGATCCCATTCCTTGTCCCTCGCCCTGCCACACCCACCCTAACGCGCCCCATCCCAGCGCAGCACAACCCCACCTAACCCAACCCACCCCACTCCACCCCCACCCCACTCTCCACTCCCACCCCACTCGACGCCGCCATAAGATATTATGAACACCCAAACAAAACAAAAAACCGGTTGCGGCAGACGTGCCGGCGAGGACGACCTCAAGTACGCGCCGATAGGAGTAACCGCATTTCCAACCCAGCCCTCTTCTCACTTTCCCGAAAAGGATGCGTGGTCAAAATGGTCATATGGTGAGGGCGAGGGACAGATGAGAGCGCGCCCCTTCCCCCCCCCCCCCCGCCCGCCTCCCAATACATACACGAAACCCGCAGTCCCTCGCAGCAGATGGCGGCGACATGGATGACCTCAAGTATGCACTGGGAGCGGTTTGCGTGTTCAGCTTCGCCGCGGCCGTGGGCTCGGGGGCTGCCATCGGGGGCAATGTTGGCGCGTCCTTCACCTATTTCTTCGCCCTCCTCCCCATCGTATTCTTGGCCATTGGGTCCACGGCTCCGGGCATCATCACCGCCGTCATCAACAACGTCAGGAGGAAGTCTCAGGTAAGGAGGAGAGGGGAGGGGGGGGGAGGGGTGTGGGTAGGGGGGCTTGGGGGGGGGGGGGGGGTTTCACGTCATGCAGGCCTTAGAGGGGGAGAGGGGGGGCGGCGTACTCATTTTTTGCATGCCTTAGTCATTTAACCATTGACCACGCATCCCTTTCGAGACGTGGGGGCGGGGGGTGTAGCAGGGATTCGACATCATCCATGGCCGTAGTCGTATGAACATAGACCCTCGCATCCATCCCTACAATGCCGAAACGGAGCACGTCCGGTTTTCACCGACAAGGAAGATATTGCTTGCATCAGGGAGGGGGGGGGGGGGGGGGGGGGGGGGGGGGGGGGGGGGGGGGGGGGGGGGGGGGGGGGGGGGGGGGGGGGGGGGGGGGGGGGGGGGGGGGGGGGGGGGGGGGGGGGGGGGGGGGGGGGGGGGGGGGGGGGGGGGGGGGGGGGGGGGGGGGGGGGGGGGGGGGGGGGGGGGGTGGGAGGGGGTTTGGGAGGGAGGGTTGTCTACCACTTGTTCGAGGAACATGATTGACACACACCGTGCACGAGACGAACAGAAAGTAACCCTAAGCCAATCAGAGCAACCGAAACCCTGACACTACGTCAGTCTGACCTAATCTCGAACAAGTGGTGGGCTCTCCTGTCCTGGGGGGAAAGGGCGAGGAGTGGGGGGGGGGGGGGGGGGGGTATCATTCACGCCATGCATGGAGTGGGGAGGGGAGGAGATGATGCGGTGGTCCAGGTAAAATCGATGTATTCTTGCGCGGCCTTGTTCTTTGCGGTGAGCGTATTTCCCCACCTTGGTTCTGTTTTTTTGCGATGCGGCACTGGGATGTTGTTTGTTGGTGGTGGTGGTGTGGTTGTTGGCGGTTGTTGTTGTTGTTGGCGGTTGGTGTTGTTGGTGTTGTTTCGTGCTATATCTAATTTGGACGGTAATATAAGTAACATTGATACATCTAATATAAAGACCAAGAGTTTCTTATATCTACGGCCGCCCAGAGCGGTGTGTTCACCTCAGGCATACCTCATGTACCCTGTCACCTGACACCTGATGCTCCTTCCTGACTGACTCGAGCTCGAACCCAACCCAACCCCCCGACCCCCGAAACACACAAAACAAACACGAACCCACCGCAGGACGACTTCGAGGAGCGACGCGTGCGCCACGAGGCTGCGCACTTCCTCTCCGGCTACCTGTGCGGGCTGCCGATTAAGAGCTACCGCGCTGACGGGGGCACTACGCTCGTCGAGTTCTTCGACTCCACCGATGGCGACATGGCGGGGAGGGCGCTGAAGTTCACCGCGGATGAAGTTGACATGGTGACGAGATAGATATAGATATATACATGTATACAGGTGTACAGTCTGTGACCACGGAATCAGTGTCTCTCTAGGATAAGGAATCAGGACGGACACTGGGTGTACTGATGAAGCTGGGTAGAAAGGACGATTTAATGTGAAGACAACAACAACAACAACAACAACAACAACAACAGCAACAACAACAACAACAACAGCAACAACAACAACAACAACAACAACAACAACAACCGTATCATACTGTCGGGTGTTTTTTTTTTTTTATAATTGATTTTTTTTTCTCGGGAGTATGTCTTCCCTTCGTACTTTCTTGGAGTCTGTCCTGTGACCACGTACGAGGTTTTTTGGCGATGGGTTAATGTGAGAAGGACGGCATGTTTTTTACGTATGTAATGGACTCTAATTTGTTGGGCGTATCGTATCAAACGTTTCGATGTACGTATCGGAATGTCTATATATGTCGGAATATCGGGTTGTCGATGTGTCGAAATATCATAACTTTCGTGCATTGTGTCGAATTATCGGAATTTCAATCATGTCGAATAGTCGTGGTTTTGATTTACCGCACCGAACGCGATTTTGCCCTCCGTGCGACTCCGTGGGCGGCGACTCGGCAGGGAGGGCGCTCAAGTTCACTGCGGGTGAAGTTGATACAGTGCTGGGATACAGTAGATATGTATATGCGCATGCACAACTTCAACCGCCGGAGTGGTTTTTCGGCCGCTGAAGCTCACAGACCCTTTTTGTACGTCCGTGTCAAAGGTTTGGTTCGTTTAGGCCGCTCTCCCGCTACGTGAACGGAATGCTCCCAACGTGCAGTCGGCGATGCAAGACCGATCCCTTGCGTGCGCTTCCCACGTCCCTCAATTGATCACCCCCCCCCCCCCCCCCCCCCCCCCGTCCCCCTCCCTCCCTCCCTCCCTCCCTCCCTCCCTCCCTCCCTCCCTCCCTTCCCTCCCTCCCGCCCTTGCAACCCGTTTTGTTTTCGCGAAACACCACCAAAAACAAACGATGACGCCAACAATAACAACAACCACATAAAAAAAACGAAAACGAAAATGAAAATGAAAATGAAAATGAAAAAGGTATCCATCGTGGCCATGTCTGGGGCAGTGGGGGAGGCCCAGGCGTTCGGCACGGCGACGGGCGGAGCGCTCGACCTCGATAACCTGGGGCAGATCATGAACCAGACCAACCCCCCGATGGACGGGAAGGAGCAGCAGTCGCAGGCCAGGTCAGAGAACCCCCCCCAATCGGTTTTTTTTCAAAAGGAGTTGTGAATATGCACGTCCGTCTGATGTACGGGGGATAGACGATAGAGCATGCCTTTTCTGATTGGCATGCCTTGATTTTGGGGTAAATAAAGCCGGAGATCCGCCCCATCCGGCCCGAAAAAAATCTCCGAAAAATCTCCGAAACGATGTTGTTGTTTGTTGTTTTGTTTTGCTCCCCTCCTCTGGCTTTCTTTGCACCGGCGCGCCCAGCGAAAAATATATATGTAGAGTAGTCCCGCGGTCGTGAGACTTTTACCTTGGTTGAGTGAAAGAGAGAAGCAGCTCGAAACTTGACTTCAGATTTTGACCTACTGTAACGCGGTGTGCCTTTTGCTATTTTAATATTGAAAATGAAGAGAAAACTAATACCTGGTACATATTGTAAGTGATTTTTGTTTTTTGTTTTACCTTACTCGCTTGCCCCGCTGCCCTTACCCGCCCCCCCCCCCCCTGCCCACCCCCCCTATGAGTACGCCCCCCTCCCTCCCTTCCCGTCCCGGCATTGTAGGGATGCGAGGGTCTATGGTCGTACGAATACGGCCATGCATGACATGAGCACCCCCCCCCCCCCCGCTCTCCCCCCCCCCCTTCCGCCCCCCCCCCCCCCCCCCCCCCCTTCCTCACCCCCCCCCCCCTCACCCCCTTACGGGCTATCCGTCGCCACTCCCGCCGCCGCCGCTCTTCGCTCTTGCGCGACCTGCCCTCTCTGTTCGGCTCAGGTGGGCGACGCTGATGGCGCACCGGCTGCTGAGCAGCCACGAGCCGGAGCTTGCCTCGGTGATGGCGGCGTTCCGCGAGGGGAAGCCGGTGTCGGAATGCGTAGCCGCGTTGGAGGGCGCGAGGAGCTAAAGGAGCTGGAAGGGGGTTATACGGGGAGATGTACGGAGCTATCAGGAGCTGTACGGCGTTATACGGAGCTATGCATGGGGATCTATAAAAGAGCTGTTCAGGACGTGGTTGGCTAAGGAGCTATAAGGAGCTATGAGGGACTTGTGCGGAGCCATTAGGGACTGTACAGAGCTATGGGGAGCATCGGGGAGCGCTAAGTTAGAGTCTTGATGGGGCGAAGGAGCTTTGGGGATCTACTTCGTGAGGATCTTTGTATAATGAGGTGCAAGTAGCTTCATGAGCTAAGGAGCTTGCTAAGAAAGAGGCAAGAAGGCTAGGAATCCTGAGATGTAGAGGATTAAAGACGTTGAGGGGCTAGCGGACTACGAAACCGGGGCTCAGAGGAGCGAGGGGGGTAGGGAGTCTAGACCCTCACGAGCTGAAGCGCTGAGAAGCGGGGACGGTATCAGCGCTCATAACGCTCCGCGATCTGCTGCAAGACGCTACATGAAACTATCACGGAGGCCCATAGTATCTAGGCCCACGAGAAGCCCAAGTCGCCCACTCTGGTGGGTTGCATCTCGACAACCGCTGCGTGAATCGAGAATGTTGTCCGTTTCAAATACATACATACGCGGTTGATGATACTGGTAGGCTCTCCATCGATGCTACATGCGTATTCCTCGTAGTTACATTTTGGGAAGCCTCTTTCCCCCCCGTTTTGGGCCTAAGTATTAGGGGCAACCATGGTACGGCGGTATACGAGCTAGAGCTCCGACACTGACGTGTTCTGACGGAAAACGAGTTAAGACATGTGACGTGGTACACACACGGCTGACGAAAACGTATTCGTATAGGCGTGGTTTTTGCGCGGTAGGGGCTTTATCATAAGACGCCTGCTATTAGTAGCAAGAAAGGCGGTTGTGCTGCCCGAAACATAGCCCGGTCCCGGTTATCTCTCACCGTCTGAATGGAGCGGTGGGTGCCTTTCGGTCGTAGGAGTACGTGGGCGTTTTTTTGTGGCACGAGGTCACGCATTTCGAATTTAGGAGAGAAAAAAAAGGAAGGTAGACGGCAATAATAACAAAGGGTCTTGAGTTTTTGCAGCCTGCGGTTTCGGACGTGTGCTGCCATAGAGGTTCGCACATTTTTTTCACCAAAATATTTTTTGATTTGTGCGACTCTTAACCCAATATCGTCGGAATACCAAACTAGTTTTTTACAACACTTTTCTTGACACACAGTTGAGCTTTGGCATCAACTTTTCTTACCCCGAACATTGTCGGAATACCCAAAGAGTGTTTTACAATGTTTTTCGTGACACACTTGAGCTTTGGTGTTGTCCATCCCGTGCGCGCCTGCAGTTTTCTCTAAATCCTCTTTTTTGGGGGGGGGGTGAGGTATGGAGCCCCCCTCGAGGTCTAGTGAGGAATCTAGAAAAAAAAAGTAGGATGTCTACGCTGCTCCGGAACGGAGGGGTGGGAGAGAAGGGTGGACTCCTATGGATTGAAGTGAGAGCTGGTGGGTTGTGTGATGTTGGGTTTGTGTTGTTGCAGGGGTGGCAACAGGAAGAAGATGGCGGGTATTTGCTGGCGGTAGTCTGGAGCTTTGAGGCTTTCGGTTCGTGCACACCCCCAAGGTTTCGAAATGGAGCCCTCATCATCGAGTTTTTATGTTACGATTGTTTTCATGAAGATGGATCGGCGGGAGCCGGGAGAGGCTTTTCTTTCCGTCTAATACCGACGGGGTTATTTGCCCGGTCTCCTGATACTGTCTGCACAGTTAGTTGTAAGAGCCTCCGAACTGGCATTTTTATATGATGGGCGGTACACCGGGAGAAGATATGTTCAAGTTGTGCAGAAAGAAACCGTGAGCCCTCTTATCTGCTGACGGTTCGTCTGATTGTAGGAGCACACATGTTGACGTCATGCGCGTGATGTAGTGTCGACGGCGTTTCAGGAGACCTTATCTGCGTACGGCTTACAGGCTCACTGCTGCTGTGCGGTGGTGAATGAGGTGGGGAAAGGAGCTTAACCCTTTTACGGCTGCGGTCCTAGTTTTAGAACAAACCACTCTAATTCCAAGTAGTTTGTCCCCAAAACAAGACTGCAGTCCTACAAAGGTTGAGACGCCACGGTAACTGCGGTATCGGGCGTTTCATCTTACACAACTATTACAGCTGCTTCGCCGCGGTTTTTATCCCAGTTAAACGAATAAACCAGTCCATGCGACAGCATCATTTACACGCACAAAGAAAATATCACAAAACAACAGACAGCATTCCATCGGTTCCTTGTTTTCGCTTCGCGTACACACCGTATGCTCCCTTCCACCACCCACCACTACCACTGCCACTACCGCCGCCACTACTCATCGTCCTCCTCGAAGTCGCTCTCGTACTCCTCCACCGTCACACCGCCTCTACTGCCACTACCGCTGCCGCTGCTGCCGCCGCCCTCCTTGTTTACCGACCAATTCTCCTCGGTTTGCACTACTAACGATTCACCCCGATCTCCCGCATCCGCATGGCCACCGCTGCTGCTGTGCCCCCGCGCCCCCGCGATATTACCGGAGCCCGTCAACACGGATGCGCGACTTTTCTCGCCTGACGAGACGTTGTCGGAGCTCACGACGTCCCCAACGCGGCTGCCGATTGCGTCGCCGATACCGATGGGACCATCATAACCCCCCCCGCCCCCCCCACTGTCCCGCCTCCTCCCGAACGCCGGAGTGGTACCGTCCGCGCCGCCTCTCGCTGCTGCTGTTGAGCAGCCACCGGGAAGCGCGTGGAGAAGTGGGAAACGCAGGAGGAGAGACGGCACCAACCCCGCGCTGCTCACGGGGAGGAGGAGATGACGGGCAGAGGGTGCACACAGACGGTCGCTGTTCCTGCTCTTGTTCATGTTCTGCTGACCACCTGGGGTGCTGGAGCACTGCAGCCTGCGTCGGTGCTGGCGATGCCGGTGGTGGTGATATCGGGGAAGCGTTGCGTAGTGGGGATGGCCGTAGGGGCGGGGAGTTTGGATGTCGGCGGGACACGCCACGAATTGGGGCGAGGCGGAGCGGCCCGGGGGGGGGAAAGCTGGGTCGGCTTTGTGGGTCATCCCTGGCATCGTTGGTATCGCCGGCGTCACTTGCGTTGCGGGTATCACAGGCATCGTCGGGTGGGGTGGACCTCACGTCCGTCGTCGCTTCTCTAGGCACTTCCTGTGGCGATATTGTCTGCTTGCGGGCAGCACCACGCAACTGTGTTTGTTGTTGGTGTTGTTCCTGTTGTTGTTGATGTTGTTGTTGTTTGTTGTTGATCTTGGTGGTGTTGAGGATGTTGTCGGTGACATTGTTGTTGTGTTTTTACTTCTTCCCCTGAAGGGGGGCCGCGCAGTGCAGCTGCAAACGAATGCCTCCGCGGGTGGAGCTCCTCCTTTGGCATAGCCTCGCGCACGCATGCATCCTGCTTCGTCAGCGCAGGCAAGAACGGGTTTTTAGGGTGAAGGACCGATCGGAAAACAAAACCAAAATTTCATGTCCCGAGGCAGCGACGAAATATATAGTACTTCGATAATGCAGGCATGTTTGTGGGTTTGTGGGGCAAAACGACCAAAACACTTGAACGTCACTTCGACGACTGCTGTACGAACAAAACAAGGCTTTTGTTGTACGACTACCAGGTAGTGGGGTACCCACTTTGAAGACTACCCGTTTTATGACTTTTCGGGAGATAAGACCAGGTAAATCGGCTTGTGTGCCACAAGAAAAAAATCCTTATAATTAGTATGGTCAGCAGTAAAAGATAAGACCATATTAGAGATGAAAACACGTTTATTGGCTTGTCACGGGATGTTCTTAAACATGGGTACACCCCGACTGTAATTGCTGGGAATGATGTCGTTCATCGCGCCGACATCTTCCTCAACAGAAACAAGATAAGAAAAGAAAAGAAACAAGACAGAGTCGACTGCACGCACAGTAGGATGGCGTATAACCGTGTGCCGCAAGCTGCCCCCTCGTCGACCACGGACGGACGCGTTTCGGAGGGTATCTACCGGTGTGCTGCGGGCCGTGACCGCGAAAAAAACAACACCTAGAGAACGACTGCTTGCTGTACAGTAGGATTTAACTCTTGGCGAAGTCTGATTGGGTGTGATATGCGTGACTGCTGTAGGTATTGTTGATTGTTCTGCTTGCCATCGGACTAAGTGTGTAGTGTTGTTCTAAAAAATACTACGTAACAGAGAGTGAAGAACTCTCCAGAACAAAAGCGCGGCAGCGTTGTTTTACGGAGATTGCGGCGGAGATGTGTTTTCCCCTAACCCTAACGTTTCGACGGGGGTCCCACTATTGACCCTTTTAGGACCACAGTCCCGTTTTGGGGACAATCTCCTTGAAATTTGAGTGATTTGTCTCCAAAACGGGATTGCGGTTCTAAAAATGAAGAGAGGATTCCAAGGACGCGCGATGGCCTCTCTCTCTCACTTCTGCCTTCTTGTTCTTCTTCCTCTTTCACGGGGGACCACAGTAAATAGGACCTATGGTACACACAAAAACCTACATATTTTCCTATTTTTACCAACATTATTTGGTCCTATTTGCTGTGGTCCCCCGTAGTAGTTCTTCGTTGTGTAGACCATACAGGAGTACGCGGCAACACTCAGAAGTACATTGGGAGACGAGACAAAATTTGGCTCGACGTTTTGCACGAAACATGAAACAAAAAAAAAATCAACACTGAAGTTGTAGTACTCGTACAGTAGTGTAAGACTCACCCTGCCGAATACTTATCACGATTTTTTAAACCTGGCCCCGTAACTACGTAAGAGTTTCTTAACATAAATTGTTTCGCGCATCTGTACGTACGCGTGCGAAGGTCGGACATTTCCAATTCTGTGCCTGT
Source organism: Macrocystis pyrifera (assembly GCA_031763025.1). Classification (NCBI taxonomy): domain Eukaryota; class Phaeophyceae; order Laminariales; family Laminariaceae; genus Macrocystis; species Macrocystis pyrifera. The sequence goes on from JASSKH010000025.1 coordinate 6,378,153, forward strand.
GTACGTAGATGATAAGAACAATCAACGTCGTGTGATTTGTGTGTCTGTCGCCTTCGTTCAGTAGAGCCTATCACGATGATTGGCGTAGGGTAGGGTTAGGGTCGCTCTGATTGGCTTATGGTTGGGGATAAGTCTGATTGGCTTAGGTCGGATTAGGGTTGCTCTGATTGGCTGAGGGTTGGCGTTAGGGTAAGGTTTAGGGTTCGTTACTATTCGTCTCATACACAGCAGTGTGTGTGTTTACCATTTTCTCGAATATGTGGCAAGCAACTCTCCCCTCCGTTGGCAATAGGCGGCACCAATCCCAACCCCCCCTCACCCCGGTGTCTACTTATCACTCTGTGCGTTGATATAAAGACCGTTTGCATTGGATACTATTGCAGGGGACCATAGTAAATAGGACCGAATATTGTTAGCAAAAATAGGTAAATGTATAGGTTTTTGTGTGTACCGCAGGTCCTATTTACAACGGTCCTCCGTAATAATACGGGGGACCATAGTAAATAGGACTAAATATTGTTAGCAAAAACAGGGAAATATGTAGGTTTTCGTGTGTATGGTAGGTCCTGTTTACTGTAGTCCCCCCGTAACAGTATACAAGGCCGGCGCCCCCGGTGGTACAGTGGTTTGACCACGGGACTATACTCTTGATAGCTCCAAGGTCACGCTTTCGAGTGCAGCCAAGGAGGATTTGTCTGGTTGTGGGAAAAAAAAGAAAGCAGAAAGCGCCACCGGGAGTTTTGCAAGATTCGACGCGAGTCGACTAGGGGAAGAAAATGCTGAATTGTTCCCGCGATAAGAATAAAGGCAGGTACCGTAATGGGGAGCGGGGGGGGGGGGGGGTGAAGACCTGCTGTGTGACCCCGGATTTGAGTTACTACAGAGAGGGAGGGGGAGAATAGGGCGACGATACTGAATGGAATGGAGCAAAAAAAAATGTCCTTGCTTATAGCGACAGAGTGGTATACTGCTTGTAGCATGTACTACAGTTGTAATAGTGCCAACCGGTGCCAACCGGTAGCACCAATGGGATCCGAAATCGCCGAAAACATCGCCCGCGCGTTCAAGTTTACGGGAGAAGGGATTTCTTGGGAAGAGGAGAAAGTTCGGCTTAGGGTTGGGCGACGAGACCATGAAGAGGAGCGGGAAAGAGGGGACGTGGGGGGGGGGGATAGGAAAAGGGCAGCAACACAGGAGTCACGCTGCTATCCCCCCCCCCAAAAAAAAAATCCGTTCGACGCTGTCATCCATATGCAAGAAAGTCCGTCCCACAAGCGGTCTTTAGTAGGATGCAGCTCGCCCTTCATGCAACTCGCCGAACGCCTCACGGCGCTTCGCGCTTGGTGCTAGCGATGTCTGCCTGACCGGTGAAAATCCGACGTGCTCCGTCCCGGTATTATAGGGATGCGAGGGTCTATGGTCGTACGATAACGGCCATGCATGGTAATGAGTACACCGTCCCCCCCGCGCTCCATCTCATCGTCTAACTTGCGAGAAATAGTTTATTTACAATGCATGTCACCTGCAGTGAACTCCTTGTGTAGAAGAGAGAAACTACAACAGTTGGGTGTAATATGTTTCCACGCTCGAACGTAGCGCACGCATCTCGTCGTCTCCAAAACATAGAACTGATGTGTCCATTCAGACCCCCAGGCGACTTAAGACGCACACAACAACAACAGCAGCAGCAGCAGCAGCAGCAACAACAGCAACAACAACAACAAACCACAACAAACAAACAAACAAACAAACAAACAAACCATAAACGACTCATCCCGCAGCAGCATTCACATTCTTAGAACCTGTTACGGGGGTCCATAGTTAATAGGACCTATGGTATACATACAAACCTATTGGTCCAATTTACTATGGTTCCTCGTAATACCAGTTACGACGATGCTGTTACTGCCGTCGGTAAGGCAATTGTTTCCAGGACTCGGGCATAGAAAACTATGGTCGGGTTGAGAGAACGAACCGCAGTTCGAGGTGCGTAGTGGTTCGGGTTAGACGTTGAGCTGGCTCACCGTCGCGGGGAGCTCAGAACATAGTAAGGCGCACCGCCTCCACCGTGGGTGACACTGCTCAATTGCAAGACTAAGTGGGGAACGAAACGACGCTCGGAGTGATGACCCTTACGGACTTTGGTTTAGCTACCAAAAATAGAGGACGCGGTCTACTTTTTTTCGCAGCGTGAGTTGCGTGGCCGTACGAGCAGCAGTAAATTACTGCTTGACACGTCGTCACGATGCGTTGAATCATACATAGCGCGGACGCAAAAACGAACGCCCGGTAGCCCAGCCCCAGACTGCTTCACGTAGTTGCTGATGCTGTGGTCGTCGTCTACTTTCGCCAACAATTGTGTACCCCTCTGAAACTCTAAAAGGGGTCGGGGCGAAAACCGATTAAACTGTTTTTTTTTTCGAGGTTTCCAAGCATTGTGTTGGACTGCTTTTCCTACTTGTACTCCCGAAAACGTCCCAGAAACACGCGTACCCCCCGCCGGCTGAACCTTGAATAATAGTATGCAGGGAAAAGCACGGCAACTCATGTCGTTGGCGCTGCTCTACAGCTTCGTTTCCCTTCGAAACTATACAAAAAAAGGTTTTTCATCTAGAAGAAGTATAAGAAGGTATGGGTGCATGAAGTCAATTATTTTATGTGACTTTAGCGTGAATTAATTAAGTGGGCACCTCGGCGGAGGCACGCGACAACAGATGCATGAAGAAAACTGAAAAGTTGAGCAGAGGCCATCTATATCACCCACCGATAAAGCAGAAATCCTGCGCACCACATGGACCCAGCCCACTCTCGGAGGCTCGACTTCATCCACCGCATGGTGTCTGGTGGAACATTCCGTCGCCGCCTTCCTCCCCGCATCTTCCTCCTCCTCTTCTCTCAGCAGCTTCGTGAGGGTTTCTTCGAACAACCGGCGTAAATCTCCGGTTTTTGTGGGAGGGTCACCGGGTCCCCCGCTTTCTCCAGCGTCCGAGTGTCCGACCCACTGCCGCGGCCCCCCCCGAGTACGCCGGGAGTTTTTGTCCCGTGCCTTGGTCCTGGTATTGCTCATGCTGCTGCTGCTGCTGCTGCTGCTGCTGCCGCTGCTGCTGCTTCGGCCAATACCGCGGGTTGCCGTGGAGTTGGCGTCGTTTTCTCTCCTCGCTCGGAAACGATCCTTCAAGCCCATAGACCGCGGCACCGCCGCCTTCGTCGTTCGTGTCGCAATCTGCTGTTGCTTTCGCGCCGCTGGAACTTACCATCCCGTCCCTGATTTATCGATATTCGGCGAGTGGACAATAAAAAGCATAGAAGAACTGAACTATTGTATTTGTGGACGAGTATTGTGTTGTTTTCCGTATTTGCCGAGACTCGCAAAGGGAATGTCACGTCAGGCACAATACAATTAATAACACGCCGGACAGATCACGCTCTATCTATTCTATTCTTGATACATCCCATCAACAGCTGCCACAACGAGATGCTGTGCAGGACATATATATTATATAATATATATTCAGGACATATATATTGTACAATAATATAATATATTTACCGTTCCCACTAGGCAACATGAGCTACGAGTACCGACGGTAGACTGGACAGTTCAAGGATACATCTGCCCCGAAAATTTTTTGACCGTTGTGTGAAGTTGTTAGAAAAAAAATCGACGATCTGGAGGTGCGAGAGTCGGGGTTTTTTTTCTTTTCTCTCAGCGAAGCGAGATGTCACTTCACACAGCCGCCTACCATACACCACTCTGCACCGAAATATTATCACCTTCTGCAAGATAATATTTAATCAAAACGGTTTGAATACATTTCGAGACAAAGTCGTACCAGGTACCTGCTAGCGGACAGGGCGTGCCTTGCTTTGGAGCTGGATGGAGCCGGAGGTCCGCGCGCCGTTCCAACCGAAAATCTCCTGGCGAAAAACCCAACTATTTTTGTTTCTATGCCTTTTCTGCCGGCGCGCCCAGCTGTTCGTAACGACAGTTACAAATACATACCACTATATACCGAAATATAAGTGATGTCTATATATTAATAATGTTCACTATATTGAGGTGCATGCCCTGTCTCGCACTGAAGCGACAGAGACGGTGGTCGAGAGTGGACCAAGCTCCTGTCGTTGTCGATCGGCGTGAGAGGGGAGGACTCACCGAATTTACAGTATTAATGAACTCCATGGTCGCGGTCATGTCTTAGAGACCCCTCGAATTCAAAGCATAAAGGTTAGGGGTTGCAATGAATATGCTAGGTAGCTAGGAATATATGTGTATGGCCTCTCGCCAAAGCTGAGCCAGCGCCGGTATCGTTCAGACCACACCTGTACCGAACGAGTACTGACGCGACTCCGTCAACCAATGCATGCAAACGGCTCTGGACCGACATGAAAATCATCTGGACAGCAGTGACGCCGTCGAGTCGAAACGCGAACTACCTCAATTACAGCTGGACTGGTCTAACTGTAGTAGACGAATTCGTGGTTCTTGCAGCTAATGTTCCATCCAAAAAAAATGATATAATTTCATATGGAAGCTAAACGTTTTGAATGGTGCTTCATGTGACGGTACCCATGTCGAGCGTGTGTATTGGCGAACGCTTCAACTCCCCGTGAATCCCAGCGAACTGCGCCAAATTGTGTGGTACACCACAAATGCACACTACAGCACGTCCACTTGTACAACCATCTCGGTACTCTCGCGCACCTGTCAACCCTTGACCTCAACCAGTCCATCAATTTCCTCTCGACGTCCGGATCAAGCGACGGGGCGGGGACACCCGTCCCCCGTCCCCGCCCGCGCCCCTCTCCATGGCTCCGTCCACCGTCATCCCCCCGCCGATCACGCGCCATGGTTCCCTCCCTCGCTTCGCTCGCTTGATGAGAAATTTCCTCTGGTACCGGCGGGCTTGTGGTCGGGCCGGCTTGCCCCTTGGTCGACCTCAGCCCCCTCTCCCGGTGCCCACCACAGCCGTCTTCCCTTCCCCGGGAAGAATCAGAATCAGAGATCGTCAGCGGCTCGAAGGCATCGCCGATTGCAGATCGTCGCGAGCGGGAGCGGTGGCGGCTCCCGCTAGCGTAATCGCTTGCGATGCCCTCGCTACCGCCTCTCCTACCGCTACGTCTTCCGCTACCGCCGCCACCGTCGATGGTGCCTGCGTTGGCGCCGCGTCGTCTGCGTGAACCGCGCAACCACACCGCTTCCGCCGCCAGCGAAGTCCACGTAGGGAGAAAATGCTTTAGTGCCGACGACGATCCGAGCGATGCGGCTGCGGTTTTCGAGCAGCGTACGGGCAGGCGGCCAATGCTCGGCGAACCCACGCCTGACGAGGAAGAGGCGAGCCTTCTTCTGCGCGTGGCACTCCCCCCCACGGCGGTGACGCTGCCGCCATCGCCGCTCCCCCCGCCGCCACCACCTCCGGTCCTGCCACCACTGCGCCCATCGCCCAAGGAGGAAAATCGCGACGTGGTCGGGCGAGAGGTTGAGGAGGCAGCCGCGGTGACGGCGGCACCTGGGCCCGCGCCCCACGGCGGTCTCCTCTTTTTGTTTCCGTCCCGTCTTCCCTGTGAATTATTTTCTCGATCGGTGGAAACCTTTCGCTCAGAAACATTTTTGTTGGCATCGATGACGGTGCCTTGCCGCTGACCAATCCTTTCTTCCCTCCGTGCCGAAAAAGACGCGCGAATTCCATCTTTATCTGGGCCGCTGATTGGTTGAGTCCTATCATCTTCGCCGCCGCCGCTGCTGATCGGTGGTGGGGCCCTGGCTTTCCTGTTCCTGTTTGCGCCGCTGAGTGGTTGAGTTCTGGCTTTCCTATTCCTGTCTCCGCCGCTGATTGGCTGAGCCCAGGGTTTCTTGCCCACGTGTCCCCCACTGATTGGGCGGTGACCCCTGGCTTTTGTTCCCTTATTCAAGCTGCTGATTGGTCGAGCTCTGGTTTTCATACTTCTGTCTGCGCCACTGGATGGTGCAGCCCTGGATTTCTGGTGGAGGGTGTCACCGATTGCGCCTGCGACAGCTGTGGTCCATCTGCCATTGAAAATGATTCCTTTCTGGTGGAGGGTGCCACCGGTTGCGCCTGCGGCAACTGTGGTCCATCTGCCATTGAAGTTGATTCCGCCCTTCCTTCCTTCTGTTAAGCGAGCGCTGGACCTCCACGAGACAGGAAAATCGTTGTTCCCTGGATTCGAGGTTCGCGGGTTGTGGTCGCCCGCGCACGTGCGTGTCAAGCACCGGAGGAAAAAACATGAGAGCGGAGGTGTAACTTATATCCAAGGGGGGGGGGGGGGGGGGGGGGGGGGGGGAAGAACAAACGGTCTCAAGGTCGAGGGTTTGAAATTGGGAGACGTGGCTCGCCGATGTCGAACTGAAAATGAGACCGTTGAGCTAGTGGCTGAAAACCTTTCTCTTTGTGGTCATCGTTTTTGCTTCACAACTCGGCTCGGATAAGTGTTTTTTATGCTCCGTGACCTTCTCGACAAGAGCCGTGGCCAAACCGTATCACACGGGTGGGAAGATAGCACACCCCCTGGGATTGACTTCGAGAAAAGCAGCACGAAAAATCATCCGAGGGGGTGTGTTATATTATCGCCCTAGTGTGATAGTGTCATATGGTATGTAGGTGCCTTTCCCTTCTTCCTCCCCGGTGCATGCGTTTTTTAATTTTGAAGCAGGCAGAGGGTACAGCTTTCCTACTGCCAGTCGATTGTCGTCGAATGTTTGTTTGCCCATGTGCTGCTTTTACTACTGCTGTATATTAGTACTGCAAAGTATCTCGACTTTTTGTTTTAACTGGTTTGCCCGGAACAGAACTTTAAACTAAAGTGCCTCCTGATGTCTGGAATATATCTGTCTATCAATCATCTACTTATATACATGTCTATCTATATACCATCTATCTATATATCTATCTATCTACATATCTACTGTATATATCTATCTGTGTATCTATCTATCGGTCTATATATCTACCTCTATATGTCTATCTATCTATTTCTGTCGATAAATATTCAGATTCATACTTCGTACCTGGGTAAGACTTGTGGGCCGGTTCAGCGGCGTCCCGTGCCGCTCGGACCCGAATCGCCTGCGCGACCGCTCTTTCGTCTGCGCGTCGGACCACACCGGTTGTCGCCTCCAGTGTTGGTGTCAGCTCCACCTCAGCTAAGCTTCCGCCCCCCTTTTTTGCCGTCCCCGACACCCTCTTGATCCTCGCCTCTACAATCTGCACCACCTTCAGGTGATAAAGGGGTGGATTTTAAACCGCCGATCGCAACCCTCCGCGCCGTTGGTTCCACCGCCATTTCTACAGCCGCCCCCGCCGCCGCATTTCCGGCATTTTCCGGTTTGAGTTCCGACGGTAGCGTGTCAGTGAGCGCCACCGGTGATGCCGCCGCCGCGAGCGACGACGCCAAAGGTGAATCCAGCTGATATATCCCGTTGCGATCGCCGTCGCTCATTTGGCGAGCTTGCGCACCCGTCGGCAGAATATTGTCTGCGACACCCCCGGTGACGCCGACAGGCCTCCGACTCGCTGCCTCAGCATCGTAAGTGATATCCTGGTGGACTGCATCGGCTCCTCCGGATGCGCTCGTAGGGTCTCGAGCTGCAACGTTTGTCGTCTGATTCAGCGATTCCACAAGCTCATCGTGAGATCGAGAAGGGGCGCCGAGGGTCCCGCATGGGGCGCTTCTGAGGCTAGCTGCCGGAGGGATCGCACCAGCAGCCGTGGCAGCGGTAGCGGTGGTGGTGGCGGCGGCGGCGGCGGCGGCGGGCGGCGGCGACGGCGGTGGGGACGGGAGGGGCGGGGGGGGGGGGGGTGGCAACGTAATCTCCTTCATATGTCCATTTCGGGGATCGAACTCGCAAGTCCAAGCGTCTTGACCGCCAGAAACGCCTATCTGCACATTCGCTCCTGACTCAGACTTCACACGCCCCCCCGGCCTCTGAGCTGCGTCTGCTATATGAACGCCTCCGGCCGACAAAATCCTGGAACGATCCCCCCCCTCTGGTGGTAAAATGGTTGAGCTCAAGGGTACCAAGGGAGGGTGATGATCGCCGGGCGGAACAGGAGCGTCTGTGGGCTCCCCGTGTGCGGTCGAGGAAGCGGCGAGCGTCGTCTTCCCGGCGGAGCAGGCCCAGCAAACCGCGTCGGGCTTAGCTCGGGAAGAGGAAGAAGCGGCCTGCGGTGGCGGTGGCGGCGGCAGCAGGACATTTCCTCTCGACCCCAAACACGACAATGACACCGTGAGATCGGCCGCCGCGATGATTTTCCCTTTCGGATTTATTGGCTCCACGCTGATGTCTCGGAGAAAAAAGATGGAAAACGTTGCCCCGTGGGAAAGTAGACAATTAGGTTGAGAAGCGGACGCAGATGGGAAAAGGGAAGAAACGACATATGTTACACCCAGAAAGGGCCATGATTCGACTGCGCGCTCATTTTGTTTTTTAAACAAAGAGCAAGAAAAACTTACAATCAGCCTCTACTCTGTTGCTCCCTCGAAAACAAAACAAAACGGCAAACAAACATAGTTTTCGCCAGAAGTGTTCCGATAAAACCACGAGCGACTCCCACCCTCCCACCAACGTCTGACTAACCGAGGATTCCGTTTCCATTCGCCTTTTTTTTGTCAACCCATTGGCGACAATGGTGCTCCAGATTACATTCGCCGAGTACTTTCTTAGCGGCAGCGGCAGCGCGATTATATCCGTACCAAGAAATATCCCCGTTGGGACCTCCAGATCGCGCCCAAAACAATGATTGGTAACTTTGGTGTTATCAACTATTTATATATGAGCAGCGTGAGCGCCCAGCAGTATACGGGTAGGATCATGTCGCACGCACCCACCCTTGCCGTACGACTCCTTTCATTCAACCATTGCAACTCGGGCGCCCATTTCTATCATCCCCCAATCACGCAGCGGCCGCTGCTGCGGCCGTCACGTTCGACCCGTCAAATTTCCTCCTCTGAATTCCCGAGAGGGTTAACTCTTTTAGGACCGCAGTCCCGTTTTGGGGACAAAACCAGTCAAGTTCCAAGTAGTTTGTCCCCCCGAACACGGGACTGCGGTTCTAAAAGGGTTAACTAGCTGGTCTTCTTCTGGACACAACGGTAGCGTCAGGTTTGCAACGATCGTTGGCGGCGCGCGCGTTGGAGGGAGGGGGGGGGGGGGGTGTACTCGATAGGAGAGATGTACTCGATCTCATGCACGGCCGTGGTCGTATGACCATAGACCCTCGCATCCCTACAATGCCGGGACGGAGCATGTGGGGTTTTCACCGACCAGGCAGACATTGCTTGCACCAAGCGCGAAGCGCCGTGAGATGTCCGGCGAGTCGCATGAAGGGTGAGCTGCATCCTACCAAGAACCGCTTGTGAGGCGGACTTGCATATGGATGACAGCTTCAATGAGTTAGTTTAATTTCCGGTGTAGCCACTTCCAGAGACAGCAATGGGAGTACTATGTGACTGCCTCTTGGGTGGCTTACCTTGAACACTACGTGATACGATCAATTCCCTTGTGCAGAGTAAAGGTTATTTACCTCGCACAAATGATCTAACTCGACGACCAGCTGTGGGCGTCCGCCAAAAAAAAAAAAAAAAACGGTACCCTGGTTGTCTAGCTCACGTAGTGAGTGGCATGTTTTACAGTGTCGTTGCCAACCGACGCCAACCCAACCTATATATAATAGGGGGGGGGTATCTGCTCCCCTAGGGATGAGTACCTTCCACGCAGGTGAAGGAAGAAAAACAGTCGGTCGCCAAATGCTTACTGTAAAAAAAAAAAAAAAACGCAGTAAAAGCGCATGCGCATGCCACATTTCAGAAGGTCCGAGTGGACGTAAATGTGGCCTTTTCATAGATGTAACCTTGCGGGATGACGTGAGCGCGTTGGGCGCCAATTATCATGCATGTTAAGGTAGATTCCTGTTGGCGTTTCGAAGTGCAGAGGTTTGTTTAGCCGCCTCATACCTACGTACGTGCAAGCACCTTGGGCGACTTTATTCCGCCAAAACCGAATGGAAAAATATGTTTCGTGAAAATCAATACGCTCACCGATCGACCGAAGAGCCCCAAGATGAAACCGCCCGGGGAACACGGCGACAGAGCCTTGCGTCTGGGCCGAAGGACGAAAGGTCCACGGCGCACGATCCGTGTATCACAGCCTGGCAAGACGAAGCGATAGGCGCCCGGGGGACGTGAGCCGTGACAGGGTAGGGGGGTGCACGTTCGAGCCCACCCAGTCCTCAAGCTGACGGAGCTCTCTCGGCACCAAAACATCGTTGGATCTGAAGTCCCATTTTCCAAGTTTGATTGTTTAGATATATATAGATAGATAGATAGATAGATAGATAGATGGTCCGTCGGGCTACTATACATCCGGCCTAGCTTCTTTGTTTTTTTATTTCAAGGTCGGTTGTTGTTGGGTGGGGCGTATGGAGCTCCTCAACTGAAAACCCTCGGAAAATCGAGGCACTTTATACGCCTGGAACGCCGGCGCGCGCGGTATCTTGAAAAAAAAACAAGGACATGACAGGACCCTTCAGCCACACTTGAGCCACACGTCGTGACAAGTTGGGAGCCCCATCCAGGAGTAGTAAAGGCACGCGAAACTGGATTTTAGTTAAAAAGAAGTGTATGCACGAAGAGTACTTTCGAGCCGAAATGTTGGATACAGCCCACTCCGAAGGGTAAAATGAAGTATGCTTGCCTCTGCGTGGCGAAAAGAGAACGTTCAAGAAAATGAGAGTTTTGATGCCGGGCCTGAGATTTCCACATATACGCTGAGACTAACACACGCTCGCTACCGCTTTAACCAAGAAACCATCGCAACGTGTACGGGCGGGTGATTCACGTCGGAGAAACTACTTGGCCCGATGGTTCGGTCGCCATTTTTTTAGTTGCACAATGCCTACCTGTCTATGATTTTACTCGTACCTGCTTTCGGGTCAGCTTCGACGCCACCATGAGCGTGAGCGAGCCAGGCCGACGTAGGGCTCGGGAGAGGCCCGTCGGGTCAGCGGTGAAGACGCACGATTTCCCCTTGTTGAAGGAGAAAGACGTCGGGTGACTTCGATCGTCCCTCGCGGCACCGATTTTTGCTTTGTGTTCGCCGTCGACCCGACGGCTGTCGTTGTCGTCGTCTACATGGGCGTCGTCGTCTCCGCCGTCGTCACCTTCATGACTGTCGCCGCCGAAACCGCGATCGAGCTGCTTGACTTTTTCCCGACCACGATAAGCTTTTTTTGCCACGGTGCCGCTACCGCTATCGACATCGTCACCACCGCTAACGTCGCCGCCGTCGCCTCCGCCGCCTCCGCCACCACAAACCCCTCGCTCTGGCCCAAATCCCCCCCCGGTGTTTGAGGTGGGCAGGCTTATTCGTGATAGGTCGAAAACGATCGGTTCGAAGTCAAGAAGGGACAGAACAAGCACAGGAGGAAACCGGCTGTGCGATGACAGCGTTTGCACATCGGCCAGGTACACCTGGAAACCCAGGGGTAGGCGGGAATCGGGGGGGAATAATAGTTTTTGGAGAGGGCAAGGCGTCAGTCAACGAAGGCAAACCCCACTGCTGCAGTACGTACGCGACACCGCTTGAACCTTTTAGTAAGGCACTATACTTTTACCTAAATCCTATACTAAGTCCAAGTGATTTGTCCTCACAGCGGAAGTGCGGTCCTCAAGGCCTGAGTGGGGTTCAGAAACTCTTTTTCGGGCTACGTGCAGTATGCTCAAATTATCGTGTGAGGCAGGCGTTCGTGTGGGTCTACCAGCAGTGACGGTTACATACTGTAGAGGATTGCGTACATCTTCGCAGGCGTAAATTGGCTCTTGAGAGGTGGGACCATCGAGGCTCCGGTCTCGCTCGTTCTGCCCTCTGATATATATATCAGGTATATACAACACATAAATAGGAAGCCTGCGATAATTGAATTCGCGACACATCCTTTCCTATATCTCCAACAGCAGAGTGTGCCCTACTACACACAATTAATTTCGGTATTTGCAAGGGGTTTTCTACCACGAATTGTGCCCAAGACACCCAAACAGTGCTTTCACTAAAGATACACCATGTCCACTGAACTACTGTAGCAGGTCAGCGCTGACTTCACATCGGAAAAAAATGAAACCGAAGTCACCCTCCATCCTATGCGCGAAGACGCTATTTCCACAGCCTCAGGCAGATCATCTACAGATAATCTATTTCCGCTTAATGATCTAGATCCTTCAAGGCAGCTACGTTCCTGATCTGTGGGATTTACTGTAGCTCATCATGTTGCCGGGTGGGAGCTGTACAATCTGCATCATCTATTAATAGCACACGTTTCCGGGGTTTGGTCTGTACTGTTTGTACAGATCCTGCACAACCTCTCACAGCGGCAGGTGAGGAACTAGATGATGTACAGTAGATAGATCATGATCTATCTGATTGGTTCGAGATGTGCATCTGGTACTCGTTTTGAAAAAAAGCGTGCTATCCGGGTCGCATACGTGCACTTTCGAGCCGAGTGGTTAGCTCAGCAGCTACGGTGTATCTATATTACAATCAACTTTGTAACTACTACGTACGACGCATGGCTGAAAACGCCCCGACTTTGAGTCGTAAAAACAATACCGGTACTCGATCAGACCAGCATGACGGGGAGGGGGGGGGCTGTACTTAATGTCATGCATGGCTGTAGTCGTATGACTATAGACTCTCGCATCCCCACCATGCTGGGACGGAGCACGTCGGGCTGTCACCGACCAGGCAGACATTGCTTGCACGAAGCGCGAATCAAAACGTGAGGTGTTGGGCGAGTCACATGAAGGGTGAGCATGACGGGGGGGGGGGGGAGGGTGGATCCTTTTGTACGGCAAGGGAAAGAGCTGAAATAAAGAGGGGGGGCCCACAAAAGTGTGTAAGAAGGCTCTCATCCGCAACATGAGAGGGTCGCACCGTTCTTAAAATATATTTGTTGCCTGATAACGGTTGGATTGGGCGGTATGGACCTACTACATACTGTTGCAATGCAGGCCGTCTGTGTCGGAACGCGTTGTCGATCACTCACACGAGTTCGGTAGTAAGTTGGTTTTGCCTCTCGCCCCCGAGGTCTTCTGAACACACGGGGCGAGAAGATATAAACATGATATTTCTCACTGAGGCGAAAACAACGCCTGTGCATCTATACTGTGGACACCTCGGCAAAAGTTTTGTCTCACAGGATGATTGATGGAAGCTCCTACTTCCTACGAACAGGTCACGTTCTCCTGATGACTCTGGATGATTGTGTCGCGGATTTATGCCTCGTACCTCGTTTGCATAGTCGGCGCCTGGCGGTAAAAGCTCCCAGCTACTGATAGCTGATTCTACGTCGGTTACATATTTAAAACGTCGCGCGCTTTGTCAGCACGGGGTCTCAGGTTTACCCATACTAAAAATATGATATAAATATGATATCAATACAGGCCTCTATGAAGGACCTCAAAAGAGCTCGCGAACGCATACGCGTTCGTTTTTGAGTGCTCGACTTGGCACAGGTAGCAGAGTCTATACTGTAGAACAGAGTCGCAGCTTGAAGCAGCGCACGAAGAACTTGGGGAAAAAACGATCTGCGGCGTTGAAATTGGCGATTGTTAAACGCATTGTCAAGATGTCACCCAAGGGGTGAACGGATCTCGTTGCCGAGTAGTTACTCGTTCATCATACATTAGTCATTTCCTTGCTGTCTCTCATCTTCATCCGAAGCATATTACAGGAATCCCAACAGGGCTAAAGCTACGGTCACATGACCCTTGGGGGGGATATCGAACAGAGTTGATGCCCCCTTATTCTGACATGCGTACCGCCTGTCAGAAGCGTGACCTCATACAATCTAACAAATCATACACAATAACCGTACATACGTTCCTGTGTCTGTACGCATGCTGCACTCCCATCACATTAGCCCACCCTGAATAATCGAATAAGTATCTAGATCACGCGACCATGAAAGGATGTCAACACGAACATCCCGATTTGGAAAGGGGGGTCGAAAATGTGGTTATTCGAAACATACAACACGAGGGGATCTACGTCACACCTCGAAATAAGGCTAAAAGACGAATCTTGCAAGAACCAAAACTCGCTATATAGCTGTAAGACGAAATTCGGAGTCGGCAATACCAATACTCTCGCTGGATGCCAACAGAAATAGGCTACGAGGGAAAGTCGGAGGCCAGAGCAAGCGGGAAACGAATCATAAACCTGTCGGCGACGCCATGTGTCCAGGTGTTACCCACGGGGGGCAGGAATGCCGTTTCTGAGTGTGTATGTGCTCGTCCACATATTCTATTACTAGTCCTTTCCATGCTGTCTCTCATCTCCATCCTAAGCATAATGCAGGAATCCCAAACAGGGAAAAAGCTATTAATAGGCCACACGAAGCAATGATCCCTTGGGGGCAACATCGAACAGAGTTGATGTTCCCTTATTCCAACATGCGCACCGCCTGTCAGAAAGCGTGACGACACACAATCTAACCAATCACAAAGAATAACCGTACCATACGTACATGCATGTAAGTATCATACGTTCCTACTTCGTATCTCTGGTATATCTATAGCACGTTTGCCGGACTCCATCACAGTAGGATATAGTCGTGTTTTATGTATCGATGCATACACGTAGAAGGGTTTACGAGGCTGGGATTGTGTGCTGCTTCGTACCTGGTGTCAGATACCTGGTATCTCGTAGGGTACCATTATAATGTACTATTGAAAGTCAACGCTGACGTACGTTTATTATACAGTAGTGTGCAGCGCTGGCTAATGTAGTCTAGCAGAGAGTCCCCATGACAGAGAGAGGTAGGTTGTTCCATGATCGAGAAACGAGCAATCATCCGCACTTTAACAACGCTGCTGCAATGAGGCATGCGTCAGAGCGATCGGCGGTCGAGACCCTAGCCTTGCAAGATCTCGACCAGTTTTGCGGGTAAAGCAAAAGCTCGATGTGCGTTCTCGTACGTTGAGTTTTTCTCTCCGTCATTTTCTGCACACGTCTGACTTCGGGTACAGCACCGCCCAAAGGGATGCCGAGGACCTCTCCTACAGCTAAACATACGCCAGCCTAGTATACGCTGCCCGCGACCGTAGGTCTGAGTATTTCGCCGGGGTTGTCCCCCCACATGCTTGAAAATTGCTTTTCCAGGGCTGCGAGTGGTGTAATGCGGAACCTCTCTCTGTACCGCCACAACATGTCAACCGCACTGGGAACAGGACACGAATCAACAAAAATTGGTACCTCGTACGTATTCACCAATGCTAAGAGTAGCAGACCTTTTCCCCAAGCGAACACGGACCCACGTTGCTCACCTCGAGACAGAAGTACGCGTGCCCTCTCTCGGTAATATGCCCTTCACCCGCTCTGCCCTCCACCATCGCTGCCTCCCCAGCCCTACGAGTACCGGACTGGGAGATCAGCAGATCACCAGAGACCAGAGACAAAAAAAAAAAAAACTTGGATCCATGCGGCGCAATTCGTTCAAAAATGCGGCGGAATTATTATCGTACTAAAATTCAGTATAGCATACATCCATATTCTGCGTAGTATTTCTCGTTTGCCATACTGTATCCTATATGATAAATGCGGTTCTGCTCAGTCTACTGGCTTACCGGTTTTAGCAGGTACTGCTGTACGTACCAGCCGGGTAGCAGGGTAGACGAGTCCTCACATGGATCGGGACCAAGCGGGCACCAATTACTAAAGTAATGAGAGTGGTGGACAGGGCGCCAACGTGTCAACGCGAACTGCCGGAAGCGCTCGGCATCTCGGTATGGACGACAAGCATGACGAGGTATGTCGGAGCACTCTTCCAGTTCACAGCCCATGATATGATACGAGACTGCTGTAGAAGAGCTTGTGGTACAAAGCATGCGTGGCCGCCTACGTGGCGTTCAGAAGGGTAGCTCTGCACACGCGGGTCCCAGTGGCAAGTTTTGGCGGATTGTTGTGGTACAGACGGCGTAGATCATAACTGGTTAATTCACAATCGTACATGAAGTAGAGCTCTACATTGGTGTGTAAAGTGTGTATGGCTATGATGATGATCTCGCATTAGCTCATTTGCTTACTTCCCTGCAATCCTGCCTGTGGCCACAAAACAGGCTGAAAAAGGATCTCGGCGGGAAAAAATAAGCAAGTACGAAATAGTGCGCACCGCAGTATCATACCAGTCCGTAAGGAAAACGATACTAACGAGCTGTGGTATACCATCCCGTATCACTTGCAACCAAATAACACCAGGAACACATCCACGTTGTAGTATATGGTACACTAAAAAAAAGGCAAGGAAAAAAGAAAAAAGAAAAACACGAAGAGGGAACAGAAAGAAAGAAAGGAGAAAATAAAAGAAAGAAAAACGAAGCAAACATACGCTAAGGGCGCAGGCCGAGTCCCGAGGACAAAAGGTTGCTGCTTGCCAGTACGATCAGTCCTATGATATGTCGAGCTCATGAACGAACATGAGGACGTCACAAGAAGACCAGACGGGAGGCAAAAAAAAAGAACTAACAACAAACAAAAAACGAGCACTCCTAAGTTCAGTTGGTAGATCAAGGACGACACAACCGGCACAGAGAGGACAGAGACAGACAGACCAAAGGGGGGCTGAAAAAAATCAACGTAATCAAAATCAGAACCAACTGGCGAAACAACGAAGGGTAACACAAATATTACAATAAGGTGACGCAGCCGACGCAAAATGGCAGGATACGGTAATATGATATCCTCGTGGAGAGCGCGTGATACTCACTCACGCGAAAATAAACAGTAGATCGCTGGAATTGCTGGAACAAGTTTTCAGAGCAATGTCGATGTTCAGTGTCTGATTTTCGGCGTCTCGGTATGGCCGACAAGCATGACCAGGTAATGTACGACTCCCCGTAAGCGCATATTAGAGCTACCCCCTAACCACTGAGCCAATAGTCAGGGCTATTAGTCAGCGCTGACCGTTACCTCGGTGGTTAGGGGGTATCTCTAGTAATTTTTTATCCGGGGAGTGTCTTTTGTCGGAGCACCCTTCTACTGTTCAGTAAATGGCACCTTTCACCGCGTGCCGCAAGGCTCTCCGTGGAGCACCCAAACTCTTTGGTTTTTGCTACCTCCGGCCACACCAGAAAACAAATCAATTCTTCGACGCTGCCATTCATACCCAAAAAATCCATCTCACAAGCGGTTCTTAGTGGGATGAAGCTAATCCTTCATGCAACTCACCCAACAGCCCACGGCGCTTCGAGCTTGGTGCCAGCAATGTCTGTCTGCTCGGTGAAAACCCGACGTGTTCCGTTCCGGCGTTGTAGGGATGCAATGGTCTATGGTCATACGACTACGGCCATGCATGATATGAGTACACCCCGCCCCCCACTCACCCGGCCCACAGATATCGTCCCTGGAATATATGTTACAACAAGCGCAAGACACCTTAGCCACGCTTCTGGAGGGGGCGGTCAAGTCCGGCGGCGCGGCTGATCCCCGACATCCTCATCTGCCGCTTGGCTGCCGTGTGGAAGACGACGGGAAAGAGCTTGGTGCGCAGGACATCGGCCACCTGCAATCGCCAGAAAAATCTGGCGTCGGTCCTACGACGGGCTTGCCGTCCACTTCGAAGTCCCGGAGGCGACCTGAAGAGCCGCTCAGAAGCGTACCTGGGGCCTCCTGGTCCTTAAGTCGCGCGGTAAGAGCAACGTTGGCCACACACCCACACATCGTGAAATCGCGAGGCTACGTGGTCGAACGTGATAAGCAGATGTCGACGTATGATCGCAGTGCAAAATCTATATCGCACCTGTACACGAAGCATTAGTGGTGGTTACTCGCTGGCTAGCACCTTGACGAAAGCGAAAGTAAATTGCCGTAAAAATCGTCACAAGAGACAGACGCGATCCCGCAAGACCTTGCTATCTCCCTGCCACCCATCCACCCCTCCACCCACTCACCCTTTCTCCCTCCTTAAGGTTGTAACATTGCCCTCCCGCTTGTTGCCGCTACTGCCTTACGAAAAAGAAACGCATCGACTGGCTCCCTGCCTTACCAACAGCGGCGAAGGGGACGACACCACCAACAGCAGCAGCAGCAGCAGCAAAAGAAACAACAGAAGCAGCACCAACAGCAAAGGCAGCAGCCGCAGGAACCAAACTCCAGCGGCCACGCGGTGGTCCTACTCTATGGCATACTCGGAAACAATCTTCTGGGTGCAGGACCCCAGAGCTCGGTGGCCAGGGAATTCCGACGCTTGCCACCCGCAAGCGCGTGCCAGGCTTCAGGATTGGTCTCCCCGGTGGCGTGTGCTCAAAAAAGAGACACGTCTATCCAACACACGTATCTCCGAATATTCGAAAGGGTGGTGAACCATGTGGACGGGGGGCGGCAGCGGGGTGCGGGAGAGGTGGTCGTGCGACTGGGGTGGTAGCCGAGGGCAGCTTGGAAGTCGACGCGCGGCAAGCCAGGCTGGGGGAGTGGGGTGCGGTGTCGTGCAGATCGTGCCGCCATGAGGTGAGAGAGAGACGAGCATCATTTCACAGCTGTTCGGAGCATAAAACATGCCGCACGTCGGGTGCTTACGATACGGGTATCAAGCCACCTAAATTTTCTGGCGCCTTCTCCCTTGACTTTTGAGAAAGAGAGACTATATGGAGTATCCCTTTGAGGACTGCAGTCCCATTTTGGGAACAAACCACTCAAATTCTGAGTAGTTTTTCCCCAAAACAGGAATGCAGCGATAGAAGGGTTAAGAAGGGGAACAGCCCCGTGAAGTAGGTGTTATTGAACGAAATATATTGTGCAACACAAGTGGGACAGGGCAGTATGCCTTATCAGGGAGGTTCCTCATTTGAAGAGTTAAGTCAGTCAGGAATATTGCCTTAAAGGGGGACAAAAGTACTGTGTACCTCTGTCGCAGCACGCGTCGCGCGTTGATTGACCCTAGATTTTATTCCCGGGGGTGCGCCTTGCTTAATTCGGTTTTTGATGACTTTCTTTCCTTGCGGCGTATAAAAAGTACCGTACGTTGACGCCGGATTGTGTCCTCGGGGGGTCACTTCGCTTGATTCGGTGTCTGATGTTGTATTGCATCGTGTAAGAAATACCGTACGTTGACCCTGCATTCTATTTATTGAGTAGTAGTTTTGCTGTGCTCGGTGTCTGGTGGTGCTGCTGTTGCCGGCGAGCGAGGCGAGGGAAAAAAGGAGTCGGTTGAGTTATTTACGTCGGCGGTTGATGGTATGGCTCGTGAGCAAGCAATAAATCGAATGCAACTGAAACGTCGTCCTGCGGTCCCAAGTATTGGAGAGTGCAAGTAAACGATGTCGAAACCTTGCACTCTTAAGCGCGCAGCCGACGAAATCATTGTCAGCACGTACACGTGTGTACTTCTCTACGTTAATAGCTTGGTTGTCGGTTTTGCGAAAGGCGAAGGCCACTAAGAGAATGGCCTACCGGTGGCCCAACTTCTCTGTGACGATGGCTCCCGTTGGCATATCGTATGTATCTTCACCCTTTCCCCGCTGTGTCTTTTTCGCCTCATCCCGGAGATAGGATCCCATCAACACAATACCCACCTATCAAACGTGACATAGCCAATTATCTGTAGCGGTGCATGCATACCGATGCGGCTGACTGACATCCTTCTCTATTCGCCTGAACTGTATCCTCTTGGATCGTTGGCAGTGCTGGTTCGGATGCTCCTGTCAGTGCCATGCTGCTACCACTGTGGAGGTGGTTTTCGACACCGAGAATTTTTTCGGCGTTAAGAACGGCCTCGAACCTGTACCTGGCGCCCCGCCGACCGGTACAGCAACATCGCCCGAACCAGGAGTGAGCTCAACATCTTCAGAAACTCTCGAGCAGTCGGGAATTTCTGCAGCAGCTCTTTTACAACAACGCTCGCCGGCGCGCAAGGGCCCGCAAGAGTCAAGGAACCATGACAGAGCAGGGACTGACTCGGACCGCGGCAACCTCCATCGCGCCCTTGGTGCCGACCAAAGCGGTGACTCGAGCGAGGCAGGCCATTACTCGCGCGCCGTCGACGGTAGTCCGAACGTCGCGCAATCTCTCGAATTCAATCAACCGGAAAGCGGAAACAGGGTTTCCTCCCAGAGGGCGGCGGTGGCCCATCAATCGTTAAGCGGGTCCAGCGGTAGCGTGAGCGGTGTCCGACGCCGCGGTAGAAGGCCTGAATGCCGAGGCTTCTTGGAGAGTCCATCGCAATCAGGCGCCGTCACCGTCACGGACAGGATTGACAGCGGTGGCGGGACTTGCTTGTGCTCCGCCACCTGCTGGTTCGCATGTGCGTGCGTCTGTCACACAGCCACAGATGTACCAGCGTGCGTGTCCGAGGCCGGTGATGTCTTGCCCCCGGCGGCGCTGGCACCACATGCCATCGAAGCTGTGGTGATCAACAGCGTCGCTCGATCCCTCCTCGCCAACGGCGTCGATACACCCGAAAATCAGTATGACGATTACGATTCCGTAGCAGGCGTGGGGGGAAATCGTCAAGCCCAGCTGCGACAAAAAGAAGAAGAAGAAGAAGAAGAAGGATCCCCTTGGGTGAGCGGGACTAGCGGCAACCCCGTCAGCTATTCCGAGAATTTTCGAGACAGTAGTGGTACTCCCGGTCCAGCAGAAGCAACGGGAGCGCCACCACCGGTGGTTCTCCTCGCACCCTCTGGAGGCGCCGAGGCGGTTGCGACAACAGACGTGGGCGAGGGAAGCGCGATAAGAACGCGCCCGGCCAGGGATGAACAGAGGCTGAGGCAGGGGGGGCGCGAGCCGTCGGCAGTTCGAGCACGGACCGCAGGCGAGCAGACCCCGGGCGAACACACCCGGCGCGAGCGTACTCCACGCGAACACACACCGCGCGAGTATACGCCGGACTTGCAAAGTGCGTTTCTGGCCACTTCAGAGCGCGTGGGGGGGGCAAGAGCGATTAGCTTCGGCACGGCGGCGCGTTTCTATCGCTCGGTCGGACTGGATGGCGGCGGTCCTTCGATCGGCGCGAGAAAAGGAGAAGCCTGCGAGGGAACAGGCGACACGAGGTGGGTTGGTTGCTGCTCATATTGGTAGCCCGAAGAAGTACATAGTCTTCAAACCCTCACGCATGTACTGCGCGGCCACACGCAACATGCTATTCAAAAATGATCTGGCGCTCAACGAAAGGAGCGAGACACATGCAGTAGTGAGCGTTTTTTTTTACTCCAATCCCCCCCCCCCCCCCCCCCATGGTTGGTCATATGTCTACGGCCATACATGATATCGAGTACACCCCCCCCCCCCCGTTTATGGTTTCCTACTTGCTTGCCAAATGAATACGTTTTTTAACCCCTCAATCGCCGCCCGGTCATAATCCCTCTGGGACTTCACTTGACTATAGTATAGGATGGAGGAAAGTGTCGAAACAAACGGACGGTTGTAGGACCGGACAGCACGAAGCAGCAGCACGAAGCAGCAGCCCGGACGGACTGCTCAGGTATAGTAGGGGTTTTTACCCACACTACGTACATACAATACGTGCGGAAACCCCCAACCGACAGGGGCGCAGCATTGATATTTATGCGAGCCGTACCGCTTCGCGCTTTCCCTACAGAGACGGGTTCGTCAGACCGCACCCAGCATATCAATCATACTACTCCGGCACACCACTCTGAGTGGCAATGTAAGGACCGTCCATGTGTAAATACCAATACATATCTGTCACTACATCTCGGTCCAGATAGGTAGCCAGCAACAAGCCACTTTTGCCCGACCCCACACAGTCGAATAACAGTGGCAAAAGCCCGATCTCGCCGAGCTAACTTTTTCATCGCGCCAGCCAGATACTAGTGCATATAAGCCCTGAGCGCGCCGATATGCACCTTCTTCTCGCTCTTCTTCGATCTCTCTCCCTCCCTCCCTACACGCAGGCGGCATTACGTCCCCTCGCTATTACGGGTGGGCATATGTAGTAAGAATAAAAACCGCGATTTGCCCAAAACCCATTTATTCACCCTTGTGTTTTCACACCGTATTTGGTTCTGATTAATACTGTGTGTTGCTCCGGAATAATGCTTTTACCGGGGGAGGGGGGGGGGGGGGCAATAGTATTCAGAACCCACGATGAACCCAAAAAAACACGCCTCCCCCGATCTTTTCAAACCAAAGTTGGTTCTGATAGCTAGGATTTCCCCCTGCAAGAGCATCACATGCTCTTTGTACCTCGGTAGATCAACGAGCTGCGGTACGGTAAAATGTTTTGCAACTGGGGACTTTGCGGTTTTGACACCTTGGGGAATTCATTCTCCCTCGGGCGGAGGAGGACGCCTCTTCGAAACATCGCCACTGAGAAAAATATATATATATATATATATTGTTTTTTGGGCTTGACGTTATATACGGGGGTCCAGACGAGAAAGCCCATGGGGGTTGGTGTATCGGGCTCTTAGCTTTTGCGGTGGGGGAACTATATCTAAATCGGTTTGTGACGTGAGGTATATACATAAAACTCTTCATGTGAAAGAGCCTCACTTGCCCCACCGTGGCAGGCGTCTGTTGCGGGGGGAATATGCTACTCAGAACCAATCTCGGGGTGTGTAAACATAGGAGGAGATACAAGGGTTATGTGAGGTCCATCGTGCTTTCTGACTGCTCTGCCCCCCCCCCCGAAACAACGGACACAACGACGTCAGGTTAGCTTTCATCGCTAACGGCGTAACCTACACCACCGCGTGCGTGTACCCCTCATCTCCCCCCCCCCCGTCGTGTCCCGTCCCTTTTTGCTGTTCCTATATATTTATATAGCCATGACAGAGAAGCAGCCACCCGCCCAAAGTTGAAAGGTTTCCTTCTCAGCCGGAGGGCGCGCGACCCGGCGCTGGCGCGTGCAGAATCGGCGGCCGCGGCAGCTCTGACAATGGCGGACCGATTTTCTCGGGGCCCTGTCACTGCGACCGTGTGCATCGACCCCCCCCCCCTCCAGGCAGACACCAAACTAGTGGTGGGGACGCCGAACGCGACCAAGGTGTTGCGAACGACGACCCCGCCCACGTCGGCGGTGCAGGGCAAGAAGGCGCACCGGGAGTTTCACGCGGCGTTTCCGAGGAGACGGCCGGGGATAGCGGGGCGATGGGCGGCGGCAAGTCCCTCCAGACAGTAGTGGTGGCAGGAGGAACTGATAATGAGGATCTCGCTGAAACAGAAAAAACGCCTCCAGGTCGGGAAACCGCGGTGAAACCAGCGAAACCTTTGGTGGCAGCAGGATCGACGACCGCCAATGCTGGGATGGTTGGGGCGGCTTCGGAGACAACCATAGCGACCGTGGCAGCGGCAACTACAACAGCGGCGAACCCAGGAAACAAAAAATCAGCAGCCGCAGTATGTGCAGCGCCGGCCATTTCAGGAAACGAAAACTCAGCAGCAGTACGTGCACCTGGATTATTAGCAGCCTGTACCGATGCAGAGGGCCTATCACGGAACGCGGGGGGAGAGGAACGGAGACAAAGCTGCAACACCCCCTTACAGCCAGCTTTGATCCTTGTGACGCCTTCCTTTCTCATCGGCCAAGGACGCGATCGATCGTTTTCGCGCGACCCCCACACGAACCAGTCCGGGAAAAAACCGGGCCGCCAAAAGGGAGGGGATGACGCGCCTGGCCCGGGGCATTACCATGCCAGAGGAGGCGGGGGCAATGGATGGGGAGAGGGAGCGAGGGGCCCCTCGATAGCTCCGAAGAGGTGCGACGCATTGCTGCGGTATTGGTGGGGGGGGGGGGGGGCGGGGAGGGCAACTAATGTTTCTGAGGCTCCTTCCGTAAGGAGATTCCTAACGTATATCACACGGGTGATAGAAAATAACACACCCCCTACCGTATACCATACGGGTGATCAAAAATAGCACACACCCTACCGTATATCACACCGGTGATAAAAATAACACACCCCCTACCTTATACCACACCGGTGATAAAAAAATAACACATCCCCCTCGGACGAACGTAGAAATCGATTTTCTCGACAATGCGGAAGGCGCAAACAACGCCAGGCGGTAGCGATGGATGTGTCCTAATGGAATTATCTCGAGTCGAAGTATCTCGACCCGAGAGCTTTCCATAAGCCCAAGCATTTTTTCTTTGTGCGTGTAGCCCCTGCCCCCCCCCCCCCCCCCCCCCTGCGTTCAGAGAAATTCGGCTACGAACTTTGTCTCAGGGAGACGTGTTTATCTTGCGTGCTACCAGGTATGCGGTATACATGTTACAGTAGAGGTGCACCTACTTTTGCCTTCTGAGGCTTTTCGCACTCACATTTTGGTTGTACACTATTAGTCAGTCAAAAGTCACCTAAAAGTTGATTTGATAAGAACGAAAGTGCACCCCGACGAACTAACCTAAGGCCGGCTATTGTTACCATAGGTACACAAAAACACTCACGTTGCTGAACAATTGTATTGGCAGCATCTCGACGATTTTTTTAGTGCTAAGGAGCCCCGATATTTAGACACAATTGGCCAAAAAGCGCTACCCCTATCGCAGCAAGCACGCCTCCATACCCCTGTCGCACGCTTAAACACCCCGATGAAAAAAAAGCATGGCCTTAAGGTATACAAGGTACATAACAGAAAAAAAACATTGTAAAAACACGAAATCAATGGGACTTAATTAACTATATTCTGTGGTGAGTCTCGGTCAGTTCAGGAGCCCCTGTCAAGTGAGTCAGCTAGAAAAATGTTTGTTTTGGTCTAAACGCTTTGCTGCCCCCTATCTTAGCCCGCTTTTTTTTCGTTTGGCTGAAATGTTTTCTGGTCTTTGCGTGACGGGGGCGGTGAACATCCCCCCGTCATAGTTGTTTATATTCTAAATATATATATGTATATATCTCAGCAACCCCAAGGCTGTCGAATTTCTTGCAAACGTTTCGGCACCGGAAGACTGTTCGTCTGTGGTAAACAAAGCAATCGTGTACGTGCGTACCCAGTTCGCTAGTTTGTGTTGCGTGGGGATCTCCGCGCGTGCGGTGGTGAAATATCCCCCCGGTCCTGTACCCCAAAACGTTATCCCAGCGGGCCAGGTCTAACCGTTTTTTTTTTTTTTGTTTTTGTCGCGTTCCCATTTGCTTCGGCGGGAAAGACCATGTGCGCCGAGTGTGCGTGTAGTTGGCCCTCGTGTGATGGAGTGCGGTACACGGGCTATGCACACAGAAGAAGCGATGTCAGGCTTCTGAAAAGGCGGTGCACAAGGCAGAATAGAGAAACTTCACTCGTCCACTTTGAGCTCCCCGTCAGATCACTGTTTTCTGTACCCTGGGGGTTTCTCTCGGCTATGTTTCCTGTGCTGTGTATTGATGCCTATTACGGGGGTCCATAGTTAATAGGACCTGTAGTATACATAAAAACCTATTTATTTATCAATTTTTACTAACAATATTTGGTCCTGTTAACTATGGTCCCCCGTAATAGTAGGAGGATTTGAGACAAGCATGGAATGGAATGGGCTATTCTTACGGTATTTCTCTTCGGGAATTTCGTACGCGCAGGACAATCCTCAAGCACAAATCACGGGAGGTGCTGGAAATCCGGAAGGCCAAAGAAACTTGTCTCCGCGGTCCGGGCGAGTACGACATCGGCAGGTGGGCTTCGTCCTTCTACTATAATATCTACTGTACTGAACATAAACACATATTTGGCTTTAATTCCAAGTAATGTGTGATTCCAAAACCGGAATGCGATCCGAAAGGGGCTGAGGTCATTTTATTAAAAGGGCAAAAGTCTTGCTTTGCGTTTCGACGAAAGAGTACTAGCTGCCGCAATAGCGAGTTCCGTCGCCGTACGCACATAGATGGCTAGCGTGTCAGCATCCGTTAGTAATATGAATGTCTTTTTGTTCGTTTGTTGCAGAGTTTTTTTTTTTTTCAGAATAGTTGTCCGACCGCTGCAACAGGGAGTTGGCGTCAACATCCATGTCTACGTGCTCTGCCCCCCTTGTTTTGATGAGACCCCCTTTTTCAGGTGTGAAAACAGTGTCGCCTTGCCATTGCTGCAGCAATATGGATACTGCGGGTACTCGATAAACACGTCACGTGACCGTTAGCGGATTCGCTCGACTGCCACGCCGCGAATAATGCAGATAGATACGGATTGCATCCGCTGGACGTATACACGGTCTCGAGTTTAGGCCCATCCTTGTTTGGCGGTGGGGTTTGTCGCGTGGCGTGGAATAGGATGCTCTTCAAAATGCCTCGCTCTTTCGGCGAAACCTGTGTTTCTTGCTTCATCTTGACGAAGTCCACTATGATCTCACTATGATCCAAAAGGATATAAAGACAGTTGGTAACTTGTTGGGCCCCACCCCACCCATGAAAAGTTGGCACTTACATTGTCACTCGTCTACAATTCGTAACCGTACGCACCCTACATGCAATCGCTGTACAGCGGAAATTTAAGTCCCTCGAAAGCACGGACCCGTGCTACGATGTAGGGGTAGCACCTTTTTGCCTTCTGAGGCTCCTCACTTAACCATTTTAGCCTGAAATCCCGTTTGGGGGCAAAGCTACTTAGAACTAGAGTGGTTTGTCCCCAAAACGCTGCTGCAGTTCTAGAAGGCCCCAACAGCTGTTTTTTTATTAGCAGTATCCCCACGTCACAGTCCCATCTATTGCTGGGTAGGTCCGTCAGCAAAAAGTATTTGGATTGAAAAACGCGACGCCTCCTCCCGTGGCAGAATAAGGACTGCCGCTGAGAGGCGCCCACTGCTTCACTCATTTTCTTCCCTTCTTTGTCACACTTCTGCTCTTGACGCGCCGTCATTCCCCCCGTACGCCAACATGTGACCTCGACCGGGTTCCGAACATTTAGAGCGGAGGGGATTACCCGCGTCCGATCAGCCATATGTGGAGTTTCGATGCGACTCGCCGCTCCACTAACACGGAGCGCTTTCGCCGAAGAAGCCCCCAAGTGCAACGAAAGCAAGAACACCCGTGCCGCGAACCGACGTCGCGCGATCTCCGAAGTGGGACCTCGCGCTCGTCGGCGTCGGACACGGGGTGTCCGGAGCCGTAGCCGCGGTCGCAGTCGCGGCCGTAGTCGCGGCCGCAGCGGCGGCCGGGGCCGCAGCCGCAGCCGATCCCGCAGCCGACGCAATGAACGGAAAAAACGCTCGAGCACAATCAGGGGCAAAAAGGGAGCACCTTTCGCATGTATTTCTTCCTCGTCATCGTCGTCGCCGCCGTTTTCCCCGTCGTCACAGGGGGAGGGAAAGAGAGAAACGTCTAAAAATCGTCGCCGGGATAGTCGAGACCACCGCTCGCGCTGCTACGTTGACGACATAAATAGGTCCCGTTCTGAAAAACGCCGGGGTTTCCGGTCGAGTGAAAGTGATGGTTATTTTTCTGGAGGCGGCATGAATGAGGTTACCGCTGCACCGTCGACTCGACGTCGTCATCCCAGCCGGTCTTCCTACGGCACCAGCCACTGTTCTCCGCGTCATTCTAGATCTAGAGGGCGTTCGTCGTCATCACTTCCTCTCGTAGGTAGGCGTCGGGGGGAAAGCTCCCGCTGTTCAGCACAAGACCTTGGCTATCGCCGTGGCGGGCGTGAGAACCAGGTACCAAGGGGGCAGCGCGCCGACTCGAGATCGAGATCACGGCGACCTTGTCGACAGGCGTGGGTCGAAGACGAGCGAGAGCTGAAGAAAGAAGAGCGCGGCAGCATCAGGAGTAGTTCTGGAAGTCATCGTCGAAGCGAGAGTAAGGTCCACAGCAGTCGACACAGGCGGTATGCACGCGGCCGGCGCAGAAGACGAAGAGAGAAGGAGGAGAAAAAGTCGTCTGAACCACGGCTTTCGTCCTACTCAAACTCAGCGTCCCGCTCCTCCTCCTCCATCACCAGTTCTACCTCCTCGTCTTGTTTCTCCTCTAGAACCTCGGCTTCCTCGTCCCTCTACTCGAGAAGAAGACGTTCTGAGCGTCGTGATGTGGGCGAGTTTGACTCTGCTGCGCCCACCGCGAGCGGGCGGAGGCGGCGGCAGTGGCAGTGGCGGCAAGGGCAGCAGCGATTATCATTTTCCAGCCCACGGCGGCGGTCGAGGCGACACGGTCACCCCTCCGAGTCGTCGGGCCACTCGATCCCACCCTCCATTTCCCCTTCCTCCTCCTCCTCCTCCTCCTACTCGTCGTCGTCATCAGTGCTAGGTGGGGGTGGTGACCGATTGTGCAGAACGGCTTCCAGTCGCCGCCGACACCACTCCGCACGGCAACGCTCCCGCCTACGCCGGAGACGCCACGCTAGACGAGGGAAGGAGGTGAGAAGGAGACGAGGAAGACCTTACCAGAGAGGGAGCAGCGACGGCGAGAGCAGAGGTGGCATCGGGCAGGAGGGAGGTCTAGAATATTCTAAGAAAATTCCTGGCGGGAAGTTTGCCCCGCTGGGGGGGAAAGGGGTCGGGAGGAAGAACCGACCGGCCGTGGAACGCGCCCGGTTGCAGCGGAAATGGGAGAGGTGAGACGGGCGTCCAATCGCCAGGGTCGGCGGGATAACCACGTAAACGGGGGCCGTGCCACCACGAGATTGCATGTTAATCATCCGCCCTGCCTGTTGCGTTCGTCACCTGGGAGCCAACTATGAAGAGGACGGAGGAACCAGAAGGCCGGCACATAGGCTCTAGAGATGCCAGAAAAAGTAGCCCAAAGTTGGGTAGACTAATCAGCGGGAGAAGCCCTTTCGGCTGCGGAGGCCCTGCAGCAGTGGGTCTTGTTCTAGATTTCCCCCCCGCCCCCCGCCCCCCCGAGAAAACTCAGTATGCGTGTCGCGCATTGCTGTGATACCTCTCCAGCCAATTGGAACAAAATAATGCGAGAGGGTAAGAAAAATCGTTGCCAAAAGTACGTGCACGATTTTTACGATTCAGCCTTAGCATCCACGCTACTATTATTATTGTTTGATCTGACATCTGACATCTGACAATGCGTAGCTCTTATTCCAATCCTGCCATCCACATATAAAAGGGGTTAGGGTCGCTGGTTCTACAATAGAAGGCGTTGTACGTACTGCAGTCCACATGAGTCATTCGGAGCAAGCTTCCTTCTTGGTATATTCGCCTGACGACAACGGAGAGTTCTTGCGAGACATGTATTTTCGAAGTATGATACCCCGGTTTGCTGTTTCCCTCAACAAAACTCCCACACCAAACGGCACGCGTACTGCGCACTCCCTCCCAGAAAAGAGAGGCGGTGCTTTCCTCAAACAAACTAAAATCGGCACGATCGCCCTAAAATAAGCGCGGCCCGATCATTTTTCAACACCGCTTACTTCAGGAATGTCGGCTATCACGACGTGCGGCGATCGCTGACGGAAGAAAGAGCACCATGCGCGGTCAACTTCGCTGCTCAAGCCGAAGCGCAAGCTAGAGAGCGCCAAAGGATACGGCACAAGGTGAGGTTGGCATCGTACCACCAAACGGTTGTCATACACGCGGCCGTGGCGTGATGGATAGTGATGTGTTGTAATGTGAGCTTCCGGTGTCTAAGAAGCGCCCCGCTTCAAAATTGTCACATTTTCACGTCGCGCAATGTGTCATGCTGTGCCCCTTGCGGGTTCATTCGTGGGCAAGTTAACCCCATCATGAGTGACACCAACAAAAGCCGCTAATAGTGACATCTGCAAGCTAATCGATCGACCTATAGCCTGTACGTCTACAGTTGAACCTCCCAAAACACAGCGCCGACCGACCAGCCCATTTCGCATCAACCAGCCAATCACACGTTCGGCCGATGATCTACCCATACCTGTCTACCCTCTCCTCCGCAACCCTCCAGCCCAGGACCATGCTAATCAGAGCCAGAGGAAGGGCGGCGGTTGCCCGAGGAGGTCCGCCCGCGAAAGAGAGTTCCCGAGCACAGGTGAATCGCGATGCACGCAAGGCGCTTGTTTGTTGCGATAGGGCATGCCTTGTAGTACCCTTTGGCCGAAACGTTTCTCTCTATCGCCTCCTTGACCCGTTCAGTAGTCCCGTTCAGGGGACAAACCAGTCAAATTCCAAGACGTTTGTCCCTTGAACGGGACTGCGGTGTTAAAAAGGGTTAACCGAGGAATTCTTCCAAAACATCGTTGGAACACAGTCACAGCAGCGTTTTACCTGGGCTGGTACATGCTACTCGTTGTAAAACCTGCATGGAGCCATCTGGTTAAATTTGCCTTTTTTTTTTTTGGTCAAAAAGTTTTTAAAAAAAAAGTGTTTGGGCGAGGCGTAGCAGAGCGCTATTCAAGCATGGTGCACCCCTGTCGTGCCATGCGTTGCGAGAGTCATGCCTCTACCGCACCGTAGAGACCTCTACAGTGCGGTATATGCCTCTACAATGCCGTATATGCCTCTACAGTGCGGTAGATAGATACCTCTACAGTGCGGTATACGCCTCTATCTGTCCCACTCTGTCTCAAAAAAAGTCAGAACCGTTTGTACACTAACGTTCAAGACGAATTATCCTTATATTTATGTAGCAATGTGGTGCGTGTTAACCATCGAAGTCGTACATATATACCGTAAGCATTTCTATTTTTATTGTGATAAGGATTGTTCGCCGGGTGGTGGCGCGCGTAGATTTAGGAAAAGAAAAAAACACAGTCGGGTTTTGGGGGGGAAAGGTAGACGTCGAGCTCTTCTTCCTCGTGGGGAGGAACCTGAAGAAAATATTTGGTACGAATATACGTAAAGACAAAATGTCACCTCCCACGGCGTACCCATTTTCGAGACCAATACAGAGGGGGGGGGGGTGCGCTTCAACCAAGTTTGAGAAACAAAAACTTGAGAAAAAAACGAGTCGTATCGTCAAAAATTCGTCCTGAAACCCTGCCCGCCCCTGGTTAGTTTAGGTTTAGATTTTTTTTTTTTTTTTTGCTTTACGAGTGTGGTGTCGCGTTTTGTTTTGTTTTTTTTTTCGTGCGTCCCTGACCTACCCCCCCCCCCCCCCCTCCTCTACTGTACATATAGCATCGGTCACAAGGCATAACACACCTCTAGTGTTGCGCTTCACCAGTTCTATCGTATAGGTGAGCGGGCACCTGTGCTTCGGATCACGTCCATGCCGCGATGAAGGGGGTCGTGAAAACCAAACAGCACCCCGCCAAAAAAAAAATGTGATAGACCTGCTGCACCCCAAAGGTGTTGAGAGACAAGCCGCTCGGGACGTACGTGTGGGGTAAGTAAGTTTTTGGCAGTTCTGAAAAAACGGTTGTGCGCACCCCTCTCTCTGCTGTACGCAGCTTGCGCATCCCCTCTTACCGCCCGCTCTCATTTCTGCGCGTTTCTCGCCGTCATGCTTCCCTTCGCGAGGCTAACCGAGCATGGGTCTCGGAAAGCGAGGGATTGAGGGTCACGGAAAGATTTCTGCGGAAGGGCGGGACCGGTAGGGGAGGGAGCGTGGAAGATCCCACCCGCAAAAGGCTTGCGTCGTTCAGGTGTGATGGATGCCCCGGTCTTCGGGTCTTGAGAGGGGGGAGAACAAAGCAATTAGACACGACGATAGCACACATGACGATGGCAGCAGCTTTGGCCGCTGCTGCTGCCGCTTTTGTTTTGTTTTTCGCGGGGGGGGGGGGGGGGGGGGGGGGGGGGGGGGGGGGGGGGGGGGGGGAGTAAAAATAGGTAAATATATAGGTTTTTACGTGTATACCATAGGTCCTATTAACTATGGACCCCCGTAGTAGTGCGGCTGGACTCACTGCTTGAGTCTGGCGTCTCCCTTCCCTCAACAACATGTAACATGCTTCGGCGTATGTATACGAGCATGTAAAGCCGTCTTAACCCTGTCCGTGACGAATGTGTCTCTATATATATGACCCTTCCGTAGTAGTAGTGGCATGAGAAAACAAAAAAATCGGCGCAAGTGTTCTTTCTTGTTGTTGTTTTTTTTTTTTATCATCAATCGTCCACGAGTGTGTACTGTGAGAGCGTGCAGCAAAAAATGCGAGCGTGTGTAGGACAAAGTTGCGCCGGTGTTGTAAATACGTACCAGGTACGAAACAATGTTAATTCGGGGATATCAACATTAGCGATGTTTTTTTGCCATCCACCCCCCCCCCCAACAAAATTTGGTCCCGTTAACTATGGACCCCCGCAATAGAACAGGGAGACATCTGGTTGCCAAGATGTACTATTGCGGGGGACCATAGTAAATAGGACCAAACACTGTTGGTAAAAATAGTGAAATATATAAGTTTTTGTGTGTATCGCAGGTCCTATTTACTATGGTCCCCCGTAATAGCACGTGTCGTCCCCTTTTTTTTTCTGATTTGTCGAGGCCCCCCGTCAACCGTAGGAAATACCCAATATCGCATGAGACTCACCCCACGGTACGTACGTAGGTAGGTAGGTAGGGGGGGAGGCTGCAGGTTCTGCGGCTCAATATTTTTTTGACCGGATTAAAAAAAACCAAAAAAGGTCCTCAAGCGAGTCACCGCACGCATTTACCGTGTAACCAGGGTCATGCGTGAAAAAGAGAAAACGAAACACCACACCGCAATGGAAAAAAAAAAATCGGAGTGGAAAAAAAAAATATCGTTGCAACCGTTGTGATCACATGATGAAATAAGAACAAGAATTTTTCTTATTTCATTTTTTTTTCACTTGGTTCTAGTAACCCCCCCCCCCCCCCCCCCCATGTCTAGCGAAAAAGAAATCTGTGACGGCTCACATTTTTTTTTTTTTTTTTTTTTTTTTCCGGACGCCCTTGGTACAACACTTAAGATAACAGACCACCTGCGACGAACTTCTGACCCGGTTTCCTCCCAAACATGCCTCAAGGGGGGGAAACACGACGAAAATGGTGGCTTTCGAAATATTTCGTCGAGAAGGTTGCATAGACGCATGCATCGCTCGTCGTACTCACTACGGGGGGTCCATAGTTAATAGGACCTACGGTATACATAAAAACCTATATATTTACCTATTTTTACTAACAAATTTTGGTCCCGTTAACTGTAGACCCCTGTAATCAGTACGCCCTCCCCGTTGTCGAGAAACCCGCCTTTGAAAATCACCCCCGAGGGGGTGTGCTATCTTATCACCCTAGTGTGATACGGTATATTGTGTGTTACTTTTTTTTCTGGCGTGGTTATTTGTTTCAGGACTGCATGGCTGACGCGCAGCTACCGTCGGCCAGGTTTGCGCGAACGAGTTTTCTTCGAGGGTCGTGTGCACATGTCTGCTAGAGGTGATAAAAAGATTGAGCCCCTTACGTGAGGAGAGCCATCCCCACCCACCCCTACCATCCGTGGCATCGCTCATGAACACAGACATTTACCTTTAACGTGTGTCTCACGGTGCCTACTGCATGTAGGCCATGGGGCTACACTTTAGTATTTGTCGTGCTACGGCATACGGCAGGCATAAGGACCCTCATCGTGTTGGGTGTTGGACCTACTGCACCTACCCCATCGTGTTGGTTGTTGGACCTACTGCACCTACCCCCCCCCCCCCCCCCCCCCCCCCCCCCCCCCCCCAATTATATATAATATATATATGGGTTGGGTTGGTGTCGGTAGGCAGCGACACTGTAAAACATGCCGCTCACTACGTGAGCTAGACGTCCAGGGTACCGTTTTTTTCGTTTCTTTTTGGGCGGTCGCCCACAGCTGGTCGTTGAGTTAGATCATTTGTGCGAGGTGAAGAACCTTTTCTCTGCACAAGGGAATTGATTGTATCGCGTAGTGTTCAAGGTAAGGCACTCGAGAGGCAGTTACATAGTACTCCCATTGCTGCCTCTGGAAGTGGCTACACCGGAAATTAGACTAACTCATTGAAGCTGTCATCCATTTGCAAACCCGGCGTCCCCGGTGGCTTGGTAGGTGGTCCGCGAGCCTATCAAGATCAATTTCGTGAGTTCGAGTCTCACCGAGTGCATGCTCGTAGGGACTTTTTCTTGTATAAAATTGATTAGCGGAAAGCGCGAGAGCGTGAGTTAGCTGTACATTCGATGAAAATCGACGAGCAGTGGGAATGCTGAACCCTATGCGCGATAAAAACTAAAGGCACGTACCGGGGGGGGGAAGGGACGACACCTGTGACCACGGCTTGTCCAGAAGATCGTCGAGGGTAAAACCTCCTACGAGTGGGCTGGAAAGTAAAAGTGATGATGAAAAAAGAAAAAATCCGCCTCACAAGCGGTTCTTAGTAGGATGCAGCTCACCCTTCATGCGACTCGCCGGACACCTCACGGCGCTTCGCGCTTGGTGCAAGCAATGTTCTGCCTGGTCGGTGAAAACCCGACATGCTCCGTCCCGGCATTGTAGGGATGCGAGGGTATATGGTCATACGACTACGGCCATGCATGAGATCGAGTACATCTCTCCTATCGAGTACACCCCCCCCCCCCCCCCCCTCCCCCTCCCCCCCCCCCCCCCAAAAAATCAATTCGAAGCTGCCATGTACTTATTTGCCAGCCTGCCTCCCAAGCGGTTCTTACTAGGACTGCAGCTCACCCTCTTCGTTCGTGCGACTTCACGTTTCGCTTCGTGCTTGATGCGAGCAAGCAATGTTTTGGATGCCTGGCCGGTGAAAGCCCGACGTTGCTCCCTCCCGGCAATGTAGGGGTGCGAGGATATATGGTCATCCGCCTGCGGCCATACAACATTATAGTAGGTGACCCCCCCCCCCCCCCCCCCCCCCCCCCCCCCCCCCCCCCCCCCCCAATTCATTTCGAGATTTATGGGTCGTGCAGTGGTAGAGAGGTTCCGCTTACCGTGCACTGGCAACACAGGGGTGACCAGAGAGCACACACCCTTCGAACGAATATCAAAGCAGCTATTTTTCTCTCGACTGGTCAATGGAGAGGGTACAACCAACGCTGCTGCCGCCGCCGCCGCTGTGCGACGCATCTGTACATGGAAAGGTTTCGACGATATATATGCAAACGTATATTAAGCCACAGTTTTCGCTGTGTGCGAGCGAGCGAGCGAGCGACCCCCCCCTGTTTCGATTTGTTTTTTTTTTTTTTTTTACATAAAATCGGCTCCGAAAATCATCCCAGGAGAGAGGGGTGCACCTACTGTTACAATGTTTTCTGAAGCTCCTCACTTGAGGAGCTCTAAATCCCGCCCATGTCTTAGGGGTTGATCGAAAAATAATGGAAAGAAACACGTTTTTTTTTCAGCAATAGTGGGTACAGCAGTAGAATTCCTCAGAAGTATTGCCTGAGAAGGCAAAAAAGTGCCACGCCTGTCGTAGCGCTCGTCGGGGGGTGTACTCATTGTCGTGCATGGCCTTAGTCGTATGACCGTAGACCCTCGCATCCCTACAATACCGGGACGGAGCTCGTCGGGTTTTGACCGACCAGGCATAGACACGGCTTGCGCCAAGCGCGAAGCGAAACGTGAGGTGTTGGGCGAGTCGCGCATGAGGGGTGAGCTGCATCCTACTAAGGAGAGCTTTTGGGACGGAATTTTCTTGCGTAGGGATGACAGCGTCAATGAATTGGTTTTATTTTCTGGTGTGGCTACTTCCAGAGACAGCAATAAGTTTGCTATGTAGCTGCCTCGCGAGAGTTCCTTACCATATACCGGGCACACGCTACGTGATACGACCATCCCCCTTGTGCGGAGCTAAGGTTCTCCCAGCCCAAAAACGATCCAACTCGACCGCCAGCCGTGGTGACCGCCAAAAACAAAAAAAAAAAAAAAAAAAACGGTACCCTGGTTGTCCAGCTCACGCGGTGAGGGGCATGTTTTACAGCGTCGTTGCCAAACGACGCCAACCCAACCTATATATACATACTAGGTATATAATATAGGGGGGGGGGGGGTGTGTACTCGATAGGAGAGATGTACTCGATCTCATGCATGGCCGTAGTCGTATGACCATAGACCCTCGCATCCCTACTATGCCGGGACGGAGCATGTCGGGTTTTCACCGACCAGGCAGACATTGCTTGCACCCAAGCGAGAAGCCCCGTCAGGTGTCCGGCGAGTCGCATGAAGGGTGAGCTGCATCCTTCTAAGAACCGCTTGTGAGGCGGACTTGCATATGGATGACAGCCTCAATGAGTTAGTTTAATTTCCGGTGTGGCCACTTCCAGAGACAGCAATGGGAGTACTATGTAACTGCCTCTTGGGTGGCTTACCTTGAACACTACGTGATACGATCAATTCCCTTGTGCAGAGTGAAGGTTATTTACCTCGCACAAATGATCTACCTAGACGACCAGCTGTGGGCGACCGCAAAAAAAAAAAAAAAAAAAAAAAACGATACCCTGGATGTCTAGCTCACGTAGTGAGCGGCATGTTTTACAGTGTCGTTGCCAACCGACGCCAACCCAACCCATATATAGTATATATATATATATATATAGGGGGGGGGGGGGGGGGGGGCAGGAAACAAAAAATGATTTTCCAGGGACAGTGAGTACAGGAGTTCCTCAGAAATTTTGCCTTGTAAGGCAAAAAAAAATGAGGCAAAAAAAAAAAGTGCAACCCCCTATATCGTGGCACACGTCGGTGTGCTCATTATCGTGCACGGCCTTAGTCGTATGGGACGCTGGGCGGCGGGGGGGGGGGGGGGGGGGCGGGGGGGGGGGGGGGGACTGTTTTGTTTTTCTTACGTGTCATCATACGGTGTGAGACCCCAAGCACTGTTCACCGACGAAGCTCCTCCAGTGAGGGGGCTGCACAAAAACAAAAAAAAAAAAGGTGTACGTACCGTACAGAGAGGCAAATTCATACTGTGGGTGGGGGTTGTGTGAACGTTTTTTTCGACGTTCTATTGTTCCCAGAACGGGAAGGTTAGCGCTTTTTCAGAACAGCAGTCCCGTTTCGGGGATAAACTACCTTGAAGATTTTGACTGGTCTGTGCCCGAAACGGGACTGTCATGCTAAGAAAGGGTTAAGGTTTGCCAGTACCGAAAAAATGTGTTTTCGTTTGAAAAAACACACACACACACACACACACAAATCTGGTGGGTGAGAGAGAGAGGGACTGAAAAAAAAGCTTTCCGAGAAATAAAATGTTCGACTTTTTCAAGCGTCGTTTTTTTTTTTTTTTTTTTTTTTACCGTTCGTTGTGGGGGAGAGATAGTCACGAGCGCTGGAAAAACGGTCGCGTGTAAAGATAGCCCTGTGCGAATGAACCCAACGCCGTCCTTACGGTAACTGTGTGCTTGCTGCTGGTATCGATCTCTAGCTTCTTACTCCAGTTTTTTTTCTCAACGCCGGTCGTCCTTTGCCGAGGTTGTTGCTGGGCTCCTAACGTCACTTTCAATACAAGGGCCTCCGCACGGGTGCCCGCATTCGCCGGAACCCAGCGTAGCTTTTTTTTTTTTTCTCGGAGCTTTCGACCCGACGAGCTCTCGCAACCGCTTTCGCTTCATTTTAACAACCCTTTTTTTTCGTGTTTCTTTTCTCGCGTACGGTTCTGTGCCTGGTTTAGTTTTTAGGGGTACCGTGGGCGATTTTGTTTCAGGTGAACTCGCAGAAAAAAAAAAAAAAAAAAAATCGGGCAAATAGTGTGGTGTGTGTAATTATGCGAATTTTTGTCCACGAAACCCGCAGAAAATCGCCGATAATATCATTCGCTTATCGGCATATCCTCGGCCCATTGGGTCATTCAAAGCCTACGCTTCTTGAGAGTGGGCGGATGCACCGATTGGTCCGCTAGGGTCACAGTTCACCGATGATGCTGTAGAGGTGGGTATGCACGAGGTGAGGGGTTTTCATGTGAGCTGGGACGTTTTCTTTTGTCGGCGCGACGCAAACACCTACCCTTCTCGCTTAAATGGTAATTTCTTCGGTAAAACCAGGTACGTGGAAGACACGCCTCTGCCAGCCCCAGCGGCACGCCGTTTGGCCGAGAAAGAAGCCGCCCAGCGCAAGCGCGATGATTGGCTGGAGGTCAATATCCACAAGGCCTGGGACCAAGCCAAAGGAGGAAGCGTCGGTGGAGGGGGAGCGGGGACGGCGGGGGTGATCGAGTTCGACAAGGCCAAGGGCAGAGAGGAGGTGACAATAGGCAGGGCTGTTTACGGGTCGAGTCTAACCTGGCGGGTCGGGTCGAATGGGATCACCTAACCCGACCCGACCCGATCCGACCCGACCCGACCCGTGAGTTGTTTTAAACCTCCTGACCCGGTCATGACCCGTGAACAGCTCTTAGAACAAGGCTAACTAACGCCTTTCTTCGTTAGAAAAGGTTATTGATTCCCTGTTGGAAGTACGTACGTATGAAAAAAAATTGAAACCACACTCCCGAAATAAAAGGTTCATACTGTTACGTAATGAAAAACAAACTAGTATTTTCTGGACGAATCCAGGCTCGAAACGAAACGACGTGTTCTCATACCTTTAGTTTTATTTTTTGTTTTAGTTCGTATACCCCCCCCCTCCCTTTCCCTGCCCACACCGGGAAAATAAATCAATTCATTGATGCTGCCATCCATAAGCAAGAAAAGACACCTCAAAATCGGTTCTTATGCAGCAGGATGCAGCGCGGCCTTTATGCGACTTGATCAACACACTCACGGCGCTTTTTCGCGCTTGGTGCAAAACAGTGTTCGTGCCTGGTCGGTTGGACCCCGCCGTGCTCCGTCCCGCCGCTGTATATAGGGATGGTGTGAGGGTCTATGGTCATACGACTACCGCCGTGCATGATATAGAGTAGCCTCCTACCGCAGGCCAACAGGCACCGGTAAACCGTTTCTATCAAACATCCTCTTCTTCCCTCTGTGGCAATCCCCCTCTCCATTCACTCTACTTGCCATGGCGTGGAAGGAAGAAGCCGAAGCTGCCCGTCCAAATCGATTCAAACCGATCAATCAAATAGGGCACAAAAAAAAAACACATCGTTCCTGCAGGGCTAATATGCAAAAAATGGATATATATATATATTATATGTATATATTAAGACCACAAGAAAGCTTAACCGGCTCGCTCTTCACGCTGCTTTGATAGGAGGTCGAATCTGCGCCTTCTATTCAATCAAACAAACAACGTGAAAATATATCGTTCCTCCGGACTTTCTGCAGGGGCAACAAAAAAAAGGCCAATTTTCGTTGGACCATCACAACAAGCCAACGTACACGGACGGTAGCAGTAGCGACAAGCGCTTTGTACCAACCCGTAGTCACTATTCCTTTGTTCTACCCTGCTCAGCTCTTCGAGTTAGGCAAAAATTCGCAAAACATACCCCCAAAATTCCCTCTTGTGTTTCTGCGAGGTCGCCTCGAACTCGCATAGGCACTCTCAAATCTACAAAACTCATCCTTGACAAAACGCTAAAATATTTGGCATTTTTTTAGGCAAACACAACTGCGAGCTTATGGGGTCGAGTCAAAGCCTGTACATGCACGCGCGCATGGTGTTCTTACCTAGTGTTCTTATCCCCTCTGACATTCCGTGGAAAGGGAGGGCTGCTCACATTTTGGCAGTACCGGGGCGGCATTTTTCCCAAGGGGAGGGGGGGGGGGGGGGCAGAGAGATTCCTGATCCGTATGATCTGTTTGGTGGAAGGAAGCCGTGTACCGTACAGATGCTGCGCACCAACATACCTTGATTCTCGCTGTACCTATTGCACAACATATCGCAAGTATCTGAACAAGCTGTTTCGTAGGGTGCTGCTCTCTCTCCCTCTCTCTCTCGCCCTCTCTCAGGCTTCGCTCACTCGGAACTTTCGCCTTCACATGTCCCGTGTTTGTTGCGCGAATGATTGCGCGTCTCGATTACTGCAGGTGAAGGTCAAACGGAAAGGGGAGGCGAAGATCGAGCCGTTCGACCATCCCTTGCGGCCGGTCGACGACATGGGCCCTGGAAGGTATCGACCTTTACGCATCATGTCCGCAAGGAATATCGTACCTGGTACTCGCAGCACTTTTTTCAGGGCGGGCTGTTCATGGGGTCGGTCAAAATAACCCTCGCGGATCGGGTCGGGTCGACCCGACCCGAGATCCGCGAGAGTTTGAAAATTCCTGACCCGACCCGACCCGACCCAACCCCCGAACCCGACCCGACCCGACCCGACCTGACCTGACCCGACCCGACCCGACCCGACCCGACCCGACCCGACCCGACCCGACCCACCCAACCCGACCCGACCCGACCCGACCCGACCTGACCCGACCCGACCCGACCCGACCCGACCCGACCCGACCCCCGACCCGACCCGACCCGACCCGACCCGACCCGACCCGACCCGACCCGACCCGACCCCGACCCGACCCGACCCGACCCGACCGACCCGACCCGACCCGACCCGACCCGACCCGACCCGACCCCCGACCCGACCCGACCCGACCCGACCCCCGACCCGACCCGACCCGACCCGACCCGACCCGACCCGACCGACCCGACCCGACCCGACTGGATCCGACCCGACCCGACCCGACCCGATCCGACCCGACCCGACCCAACCCGACCCGACCCGACCCGACCCCAACCTTGAGATTTAGTACGAATCCTGACCCGACCCGCGGGTCGGGTCGTGACCCGTGAAGAGCCCTCGGCCTAGGGACTGCCTCCATATCGTTGGAAAATAGTACTATTACTGTGGGACAGGTCATGATCTACTCTTAGATTATCTACTGTACTTCTGCATCGCATCTGAATAGGTTGTTCCGGCCGGGTTTTCTATATATATATATATGTAGGTAGCGGTATGTATAGCGGGCGAATCAAAAGAAAAGAAAACCATCCACATGTCATGCAAACTCTTTATACTTCCCGAAGTAAATTATTAACATTAGCAGGGCGGGTTCGTCAACGATAAATTATGGTTGGTTCGGGATTCGGAGGACACGATAGACACGCCCTAGCAGATTGTTCTTCTCCTGGTCGCGATTTGTATGGAGGCTCCGGAAACGTTTTTTTGTTTAAGCCATGCTGACCATTGAGACCGCTATGGACGGAAATCGTAAGGACCGTTTGAGTATCGACATTATTAATATTAATAATACGTAGAAAACGGAGACACATTCGCCACCACGTACTGCCAGGTTTGTCTGTAGCGGGTTGGGATTTTCTGCCTGAAATTTTTAACAAAAACATGTTTCTTTCACAGTCACCAGGTATATTTTAGTTGATTTTAGCAAACCGGTACACCTACCTGTCTGGGACTCAAAACAACGAACCGAGGGTGTCGATATATATATACATATATATATATATATGTATATATTCCCCCCGTGCGCCCTTGCTTAATCGGTCCTTGTACTTCCGTCCAGATTGGTACACACCTCGAACAACATAATTCGATTCCTGTACTTCCATGATTTAGATTTTTCAGGGCATATCTATATATGTGTGTGTTCCTGACCTGCATGATCTGTAGCTTATGATCTGCCCGGGTGAAAACCGTCTAAGCCGCGTGATGCGTTGTTTCCAGGGTTGGATCTGTAATTCCTATGCAGATCCTGCTCCACAAGCCCTCACAGCGGCGGGCGAGGAACTAGATCATCTATCTGTAGATAGATAGATCATGATCTACGTGTCCGAGGTGCAAAAGGTCGCAGTTCGATGAAGATTTGCCTTGCGTACACACACCGATCAAACTTTTTTCTTCCAAAACTGTTTTTGGACAAAAACAAATGCCTGGTATTTATTCCCGGTACAGGTACAAGGCAAGCATAGACGCTCAATGGGGGTACACACTCTATGTATATCATCTATATATGTACGGAGGAACCGTTGTTCGTCCTCGAGCAATCATGGAACCCCCGGCATGAAGAACGTTGTTCGAGTCTGAACAAACACAACATTGGCGACGTTTTTTTGAAGGTACGAGACGGAAGACATGGCTCGGGCAACGCGAATCGGACGGAGGGGCGACGCTCCAGCTCCCATTATGGCCGTGGGTTTGCCGCGAGA
Source organism: Macrocystis pyrifera (assembly GCA_031763025.1). Lineage (NCBI taxonomy): Eukaryota > Phaeophyceae > Laminariales > Laminariaceae > Macrocystis > Macrocystis pyrifera. The sequence goes on from JASSKH010000025.1 coordinate 6,419,968, forward strand.
CGAGGCGGTAGGTCCCAGGGGAGAGAGGCCGGCGGCGGCGGCGGCTGCATCGGAACGGCAAGAAATGGACGGGGTGAGGAGAGATGAACGGAACTTCAAAAAATGGGTTGGTGTGGTGTGACTGATTGGGTGAGGTTAATTAATTATTGGATTAACCAACTAGCAACAAATTAATGGCTGGAGTTAGCACGGTGTTCGCGAACAATTTGTTTGGTTTGGGTTTCTCGTATTACGGGGGTCCATTGTTAACGGGACCAAATATAGTTAGTAAAAATAGGTAAATACACCGTTTTTTTTTGTATACCATAGGTCCTATTAACTATGGACCCCCGTAATAGTCTGCTTTCCTACCAGGTACCACTCTGTCCCTGTATATAAGGACCCTTTCATTCTATTATGTATTCCAAACGTTTCTTGTTTTTAGGTACGGAGTGGTACAGAACAGAAAATCCTAACCCACGAAAAAAAGCATTGCCGTGGGAAAAAAATGACCAAAATGACGTTTTTAACCTACAGGACTCTCGGGTCGGATACAAATCCGTGGGACGGTTAGCAAAACAGGTGCAACCCCCGATTGGCTGCATGGCGGTTTTGGATTTACTTGTTCAACCAACCAATCAGCTCCTCGTGCTCGTCGGTTTCAAATGCTTTTACATCCCAACCGAATTGGATTGTAGCCAACACCCTACGTACGCACTGTAGTGCAACAACAATATTTGTTTTTTTTTCAAAGGCGATAGCCCCTACATCTTCGCTTCACGAATTTTCGTTTCAGATTTAAATGCGTACACGGTGGTATGAGGTCTTACTCCAGACGGAAACCTATGCGTAAACTCTTAGGAATACCGGGGTGGCAAACTTCAAGATACGGTTCGAAGACACCAGTTTATCTCAACTACAGGCACACGATATAGAAGAACAAGTGACATTAATTAGTGCCATTACCTAGCATGGTATTATCGGGAATACGACGGTGCTTTCCTTGTATTCAGCTTGTTTTCGTGCTTCTTCCGTTTTGTTATCACTACGAAGTCATCAAGAATGGGTGCGGTAACGTCACAAAATTGGCTGGTCGCGGCATGTGTTTCTCTTGTTTTCATGGTCATCATTAATAGGTACGGTACGTCGCCAAGGCTTGGAAGGTGAGTTTTAGCGTTTATCTTGATTTCGTGGTCATCCCTAGTAAGAGCGGCGGGTCATTAAGTCAGTGTGCAAGTTATTCGCAGGACAGAATATGTGTGCGAAAGCGTACGTCGTTTCGACTCTCGGTGTCTAACCAAGCAGGGCAAGTGCACGTGAAAATCGAGGAGAACTTAAACAACACGAGAGTCCCACTCTGAGATTGTTGTTTTTACGAATGCCACCAAGCTCTCCCTCCAGGTCACCACCAAGAGACGTGTGCTTGGCGCTTGACTCTCCGAGCCGTTAGTTACTGCGTGGACGATAAGGATGACACATACTGTGCTTTCGACGTGGCGTAAAACACTAACCCCTTCATCCATTAATTCGTTTCCCTCCCCTCTCCAGCGCTGGTACTGCTCCCCCCCCCCCCCCCCCCCCCGCCCCCTCTCTGCGTTCCTAACTCCCCTGCCATGCGGCTCGCCGAATACCTCACGGCACTTCGCGCTTGGCGCAAGCAATGTCTGCTTGAGTCGGTGAAAAACCCGATGGGCTCCATCCCGGCATTGTAGGGATACGAGGGGCTATGGCCATACGACTACGGCCATGCATGATAATGAGTACACCCCCCCCCGCCCCACCCCGTCCTATCACCCCCCCCCGAACACACGCACGTACTTCGACGCAAAATTAAGGGAGAGGGAGGCGCATTGGTGCTGGATGCGAGGGATGATGCGACTACCCGGGTCAGGCGGATCCCGGGAGGGGTCCTCCAATCGGCTCCGCGATGGGTCGAAGATCAACACGGTGCGCCACACGACAAAATACGTCGCTCGTACAGTTATAAGTAGTTACCTACGGTAAAAAAAAAAGAAAGACGCAGAAACCATTTTTCTACCGATACAATAGCTACCCAAGTTCAAGTTGTGGAGACAGTTCCCGATGCCGGGAAATTACAGCTCTACCCCAGGGGTTCGTTTCTACTATAACCTGGCGGAATATTGTTTGTGAAGTTTCAGGGGCTTTTCCAGTAAAAATGTTGCTCCTGGTAAGTGATGTTCACCCGGAAGTGACCGCTTCCATCGGCGTATGAACGGACTCTACGGGTAATATAGCCGTCAACGTTGTTACTGTTACTGCAAAATGCATACCATGCTAATCCTAAGTAGCTTGCGCCCAGAAACGTTGATGTAGTTGTTAACCCTTTCTACAGCAGTACTGTACCGTACATTCCAAATGTTTACGTTCTTCTCCAGAACGAGTTAAGAGGTTGAACGTCGATTTTTGTTAACTCTCTGTGTGCTCTATGTATACTCGTGTTCGGTATGTGATTCCCGCTGGCTACGAATGCCTCATTACGGCAGAATCCCCACGTGAAGGCCAAGCCCTGGACATAGATCCCGAGGCAGGGAAGGACCAAGTGGGTGCCCGGAGAGACAAGGGTCACCGCTACCTCCGGTTCGAAACCCAGGTGGGAAGATCATTTAGAAGAAGAACAAAAAAAAATCCAGTCAAGTGTACGCAATCATGCCTGCGAATGGTGGACCAGTCCCGGCCTACACTCGTGTGTGCGCCCCGGAATCACGTGCCGCCGTGGGCGGAAATACAAAGATCGTTTACACTCAAACGATGACGATCAAGTGGTCTATACATTTCCGGTCAGAGAGTTCCTTGTATTGTCCGCCCTGGACGCTATGTTCGTTTATACAGGATAGTCCACTGAGCTACTCAGCTACTGTAATTGCGACTCGGTGGGGTAGTAGGTTATCGCTTCTGCAAAATAAATGCGACGTAAGTTTTGTGAGTTCGACCCAGTCTCGACGTTATCTCCTACGCAAGGGTGGCGCCCAACCCTGCGGCGGTGGGGTACAAAAATAGAAGAACCACAGCAACTGTTCGGTGTAGACGCTGCTTGCCCGTACGGGGCGACGGAAGCCACCAACCAACCCCGGCGTGGTGTATAAAAACATAAAAGAAAAAAAAAAAAAAGTCGTTCAGAATGCCGACGGATTCCGCCGCATGTACATGGAGACGGAGACGGGTGGTGCTTCCAGCGACAACTGGCCCCCGTGATATTGAAATTCTGGCACCAGCGAGAAACGTGCACGCTCATCGATAGCTCTATGTATGTTTCTCTCGTTTTATCGCGCGCGAAAAGTGTAGGCACATTCATTTATTTTTCCCCGTCCCATTTATTATCTTTGTCCTTCTTTTTTCTCTCCCTCCACTACGGGGGGCCATATTGAATAGGACCTACGAAAACCTATATATTTCACTATTTTCACTAACCGTATTTGGTCCTGTTTACCAGGGTCCCCCGTAATAGTCGTACGAAACTCGTATCAAGAGCCACATCGTAGTAGGCCCTTCTCCCCCCTCCCTCCCGCGGTATGTGCCTTTCATTCGTATCGCGAGGAGGGTCAGGGTTCAGCAAATTTCGTCCCTCGTTGACTCGCGTCGAACCGATGCTTGAGACCGAGCCAGCTGCATCATACAAACATATCCAGACCGCAACACCGAAAGCTCTACCCCGCGTCCTGGTTTTCTGCTTCTCCTTACAACATCTCAGGCTGGACGGGGGGACGACATCCCTCCGGCGAGACCTTCAGCCGGTAGTGGTGCGAACGATTTCATGTTCGGGTTTGGCCTCGAGGACGGATCGGCTGCAGCGGAAGGAGACGTCCTGGTTCTTAACTCGCGGAGTGCCGCAGCTGACGGCGTTAGCGGCGCTGGGGGAGGTGTGCCGCAGTTGGGGAAGCAGGCTCCGAGGTGGTCGGGCGAGCGTAGGAACAAGAGGTGCGTTTTCCTTTTTTTCGAAGCAGAGGAGCTGGGTAGCGCTGTGGTGTTGTGTGCTATTGATACCACACGCGAGGGCTAAAATAAATCATGCCTGCTGATACATTGTCAAGGTTCAGTGCCGCTCCTGTGTCGTATGTATACCCCCAGATTTTTGCTTATTTTCAGGTTTCCACTTTTTTGCGCAGGCAAAATACGCGCAATCGTCCCTAAAGCGCGCGAAATTAATTTTACTTCGTTCCGGAAAATCAACGAGAGCAGCGTTGAAAGTATTTTCGAAACGTTTCTCGCTGTGCACGCAGGCCTCAATCACGTAACCTACGTAGCCTGACGAGCCACAATCCGACGATTTGACACAGTCTGACGACCTCAAAACCAGTCTGACGACCGAAAACCTGACGACCTACAATATTTGACGGTCTACACCTGACTTCCTATATCGCACCGCCTATATACCACCTGACGACCTACAAGTGTATGGCCTATGTACAACCTGATGACCCATACAGCCTGATAACCAATACACAACGTGACGTTCTACAAGCGAACGACCTAAAACAGTTCGACGACCTTTAACCTGACAATATATCTACAACCTTACGGTCTACAGTCTGACTGCCTATAACAAGACTGCTTATAACCTGACGCCTACTACCTGACGACCTGCAACGTAGCGGCCTAAGTACAGCCTGACGACCTATATGACGACCTGCGTACAATCTGACGACCTAAAACCTGACGGACCTACGCGCAAGCTGCCGACCAAAAACGGTCTAGCGACATAATAAGTGCAGCGTGACGAACTGCACAACCTGACGACCTAAAACAGTCTGACAAATTTGCGGCATGGAAGCTTAAATATAAAGCCTGACAACGCCTACCATCGCTCAAACACTCCCCCGCACAGTTTCTGGTATTTAGCTGACACAAACGCACCCCCTCACACGACGCAAAAACCTTCACCACCGACGATGACGGCAGCGGAGGGAACAACGACAACAACAGCAGCGGCGGCGACGGCGGCATCAGAGATGGAGACGTGCTTCACCTCAATCCCTACCAGGGAGCCGTCCGCAAGAGCCTTGTCGCGGCTCCCCCCTTCGACAAGCAGGTGGGATGGCGGGAGTGGCAAGCCGAGGATGCCTGTCAGCGCTACGAGCGCCTGCAAGAGCAACGCGCTGCTTGTGGGGGATGCGGACAACAAGCGCAAGACGGGGAAGCAAGAGGGGTGGATCTCGTCCAACAAGCGGACGATAGAAGACGGTAAGCAAGGCGTGCGCGCGGGGGTGGGGGGTGGGGGGGGCTTCTCGGAGGCAAGAGGGATATCGTTAGGAGCGAAAAAGAGTACGGCGGTCGGGAGAGAGGGAAATAGGACCTCCTTACATTCGCACACGCTCTAGAGACGCCGTCGTGGCACACACGGGAAAAAAATCCAGACGGGAAAAAGAGAGCAAAGCTATATGTGCGCTTGGCCCCGCTCTCTTACCTCTGCGTCTCATTTGCAACTAACTGATTATAGGTCATTTTCTCGGCCACGGCAGCGACCACTGCATCGTCCGCTATCGTCATACCGGTCTCCCCCATCGAAAGCATGAGCGCTCGACCTCTCGCCCCCCACCTCCCTCGCGTGCTATAGGGAGCTTGCCGATCAGAATCGTGTATCTCGGGGGGACTATTTCGACCCACATATATGAACATGCCTTGGCACAGAGCGTGCGCGTCTTTCTCACGAAAAAAAAAAGTTCCTAACCTTAACTCCGCCCTGCATATACCACCCTCTCTTTCACGGCGGAGAGAAGCCCGCGCGCGGTGACCCTTGTCGACATGGAAAAGCAACAACATCAACACCTCGACGGAGCAGGGGACAATTTTCAAGGAGAGTGTCCCGAGCTTGCCTACCGGAATGCGGACTACGATACAGACCCCGGGGTTTCGCTATCAAGGCGGCGTGTTGGAGCAGGCTCCGTGGACATACGACGGAGCCGAGGAAGGGGGGACGAGGAGGGGGCAGGAAAAGGAAAAGGAGGGGGAAGGTTGGGGTTGGATGGAAATTACCGCGGGTGTTGCTCTGATGGGGACGATGGCGAGTTGGGCGTTGGGCGTGGGCTAAGAGAAGGTACGAAGGAGCCCATGAGGGAGCGGGCGTAGGGGGGTGCTCATTTGTTGCTTGCCGTAGTCATGTGACTATTGACTACGTTTCTTTTCGAGACGGAGCACCGGGGCGGGGGGGGGGGAGGGGTCGAGAGCTAGATAATAGACGTGTGCGCTGTGCGGAATCAGTCCGATCGTGGGTTTAGTTTTCTTCGAGCAGCAGCGCCGACGTCAGCCCTAACACGGAATTTTCTTTCCTCGAGCAGCGCCGGTGTACTCGCACCACCGGAGTTCGTAACGGAACAGCGCGCGGCGTTACCATACGAAGCACGACTGCATATTGAAGGGTGTGCACTTGCGCACCTTCGTTGGCTGGAGACCCTCTCCTCCTGCCCGGTAACCCTTCCGAAATGTAGCAGGACGGCGTTCACCCGATGATCGCGTCTCGTACGAGGCGTTTTCCGCGTCCCCTTGAAACGTACGGTCGACAAAACGCTCCAAGGAAAGCATAGCAAAAATGTCTGTACACCTCCTCGTCGTAGTGGACGCGTTGTACGGCGGTCGTACCACGCACCACGGGGGAACGCAGCATTTAGGACCATACATGCCCGATAAAAAACTAGTGGAATGTATAGTTTTTTTGGTGTACATGATAGGACCTGATCACCGTTAATGTGATCCCCCAAAATGACCTTTTTGGTTGAATTATCTCTGACTGACGGGGATTCCTCAGCTGAAGAAGTACCCGACATCGCTGGAATATGGCTAAGCTGTGTTTGCGAACAATCTGGTTGGGTTGGGTTTCTTGTAGCCTGTTTCTTACCGGGTACCACTTTGTCCCTATTCAAGGGAGGTTTGTATTGCATCTTAATGTACAAACGGTCCTTGCTTTCAGTGACAGAGCGGTTTATAGTAGCAATCCCAGTCCACGAAAAATGACTTTCTGTAGGAAACAAGTGACAAAAAATGATATTTTTTTACCTACCGTAAGTATTCTTGGGTTGGGTTGGCTCTGTGGGTTAGATAACGGACCAGCTTCTGATTGGTTAGCGCTTTCGCGTTTTCCTGTTTAACCCGCAGGCTCTCCAAGTCCGTCGCTTTCGATTATTTTTATAGGCCAACAAAACTGGATTTTTCGCCAGACACCCGACTTGTGTTCCACGGTGTTTTTCGATGTACACCTACAGCAGGCCATGGAGTTGCCCTTTTTATTTTTTTTGTTCTCTAGGTCAGGTCAGGTTTTGCGCGTGGGCGGTAGAGAGCTCGTCAGGCGAGGAACCTCAGAAAGTTTAGGTGCTACCCCTATGAGGCAAGCACTTTAGCAGCAGCCCCTGTGAGGCGAACAATTTAGGCGCAGCCCCTGGAAGGCAAAACGCGCATCGATACACGGGGAGAGTGCCCGACGACGATCGCTCTTGTCGGGGTAGCGGGGGGGGGGGGGGGGGGGAGGGGGGTGTACTCGATAGCATGCATGGCCGTAGTTGTGTTGGGGGCGCGGGGGGGGGGGGTGTATTCGATATCACTCATGGCCGTAGTCGTATGACCTTAACCCTCGCACCCCTACAATGCCGGGACGTAACACGTCGGGTTGTCACAGGGAGGGGTACTCGTGCTTATTTCTTCCGCGTGCGCGTCGTCGGATGTTTATAGCGGCGCTGACCCCTGTCGGGACCCTGGCAAATCGACAGCAATATATACGACGAGTGCTGCACTGTCAACTGCCCATCAACAGCGTTATCGCGCGGCAGGACGAGCACCATCGTGTCGCGATCGTAGCCTGACACAACTCCTCTTGTGTTGTAGTTCGGGCGCTACATATACCATCCCCTGTTTGCCTTCCTACATGCACGTCCCCTGACTCTCAGTACGGATATATGTCATGTAAAACCCGCAGTGCGCGCCATCGAAGTATGGCACACAACTTGCAACGATGAATTTCCACGAAATCCTGGATCTCACAACTGACGTTTTATTTTTAGTGCGAGTGTACCACCCCCTTGCCCTGGCAGCAGAAGTCCGGGCTTCTTCTTGTGGCCCGATGCTGTAATCGTCATATTTTAAGGCCTGCTATCTATGTTCGACTCCAAGATCCTTCGAAGGCATTAGTAAGCCGTGTATACCAGGTTTCCGTCTAAATTCTCTCGCCCCTCCGCCGCCTTGCATGATGCTTGACCCGGCAATACTTCGACCAGGGGACGAGCTGATCCTGTCGCCTAGGTGGTCGCTCCTCGCCACTCGGCCGAGCCAGATGGTTGAGTGGCGCCGAAGTGCGGCAACGCCTCGTTTCGGAGAAGACCTGGAATGCGCAGACGCTGGGGGGGAGGGGGTTTTGCAAAGCCTCGATCTTCAGGGGTGAGGCAAGCGGCATGCAGTAGGCATCATAGCCCCTTTTCTGAAGAGGCCCCACGATAGGACGGACGCTCTACAAGAGACCTCAAAGTCCTGCCCACCGTTTTAGCCCACTACTGATCGTAAGGGGCCGTTGCCGGCTCTGATAAGGGACGCCCGTACCTAAACAAGGGACCTCCAATCCCCGAACGCTCTTGACCCTTTTAGGACTGCAGTCTCCGTTTTGGGGGCAAACCGCTCTTATTTCGAGTAGCCTGTCTCGATAACGGGATGGCGGTCCCAAAAGGGCAAACAATACCTACCGTACCCGCTGCACCACTATTTGGCTAACCGTAGTGACCGTTTGTGTAGTAATGTGTCGTCTAAACGTCCCTAATATGGAGGGACAGAGTGGTGAATTATCACTTTAAGTAAAAAAAAAACAGACACGTCAGCTGTGAGTTCGACCGGTTTTGTGGTTGCTACTCAGCTCCGTAGGCAAGCTGCGAGATCCAGTCGTCCTTCGGCCGTCCTGTGTGCGTTTTTGTTGTCATGCGGTGAAGGTGCTCCCCCCTCTGCGTGTAAATGTCTCGGAATTTGTTACTACAGCAGTAGTAGAAGGCGACGTACAAAACAATTACGTCGGTCGTGAGCGGCGACCGACTTTTACTTTTTTAAGTGCGCGTGATATACGTACACACTCCAGATATTTTCGTTAAAAATACTTTGTGTTGTGAGGCGAAGGTTAAGGTCTCACACCTCGGGCAGATCATCGATTCTCACTTAATTATCTAGATATTTCAGGGCCGACAGATCCCTGATTTTTGTATGATCTGTATGATCTAGCTAACGTTTCCGCTGGGTGGGAGCCGTATCCTAAACCTGCATGATCCAGGATACGCCTCCTTGGGTTGGATCTGTGCTGTCTGTACAGATCCTGCTCGGCATCGCGCAACGGCAGGATGGGAACTACGTAGGGTAGATTTATTTACAGCAGCAGATCATGATCTGTCTGAACTGTTAAAAGTTTTTTTTTTTTCCGCTGCCGACAAGCACTTCGTCCTTTTTTGTGTGTTCTGGCTGTTGCTTACTGGTACGATATAATACCTCTACGCTGAGAATATATGGTAGGTAGTCGGAAGAGAAACACAAGGGATACACACCTGCTGTCGTGCAGGGGTGACAATACTCTACTGGTATGTACCGGTACGTCGCAACGAAAACCATGACCTAGGGTGCCTTGTCTCGACGTAACTGAAAGCGTGCATGCGCGCGGGGGGGGGGGGGGTGTACTCACGTCATGAATGACTGCAGTCGTATGACCATTGACCCTCGCGTCCCTACAATGCCGCGACGGAGCACGTCGGGTTTTCACCGACCAAGCAGACATCGCTTGCACCAAGCTCGAAGCACCGTGAGGTGTTGAGCTAGTCGCATGAAGGGTGAGCTGCATCCTGCTAAGAACCGCTTGTGAGGCGGACGTGCAGCGCGTGACAGCTTCGATTGAACTGTTTTTTTTAGAATGTGGCAACTTCCAGAGACGGCATTGGGTATACTATGCGTCTTCCTCGTGGGTGCCTTGCCATATACACACTGCATGATACGATACTTCCCCTTGTGCGGAGATAAGCCTCTCCACCCCCGCACAAATGATCTACTTCAACCACCAGCCGTGGTGACCGCAAAAACGTACACAAAAAAATGGTACCCTGGTTGCCTAGCTCACGCAGTGAGAGGCGTGGTTTGCAGCGTCGTCGCCAACCGACGCTAACCCAACCTATGTGTATAGGGGGGGGGGGGGGTACTCGATATCATACATGGCCGACCATAGACCCTCGCATCCCTACAATGCCGGGACGGATCACGTCGGGTGTTCACCGACCAGGCAGACATTGCTTGCACCGAGCGCGAAGCATCGTGAGGTGTTGGGCAAGTCGCATGCAGGGTGAGCTGTACCGTACGCTTTGAGTTATATCTTATTTTCCTTTGGTCTTCCTTCCAGTGGATATTTCCAGTGACCACCCCCCCCACCCTTCGTAGCGTTCGGGTCTTATTACGAGGTGTGGGGGAATATATAGCCTCATTTCTTTTGTTTGAATAGCCGCACTTTCGACCACCTTTTCCTGGTCGTCTGGGATGAACTTTGTCATCATCTTTAGACCATCTTGTGGTGTGCATATACGTCTATTCAGGGTGGGCTAATGTGATATATGAATGAAGTGCTCATGGGCTATAAGTATAGACAATATAGTCCGCAATTTTGTAGTCTCAGAACTACGGGAATAATCCAAAGAATGGACTATACCGGCGGATATCCCATTAGTCTAGAGTAACGTTCTTTTAGGAGTGGTCTCTAAGGCGGATGGCCCGTTAGGCGAGAGTAGTGTTCCTTAACGGAGATAGAACAATGAAATGAGAATTTCTTATATCAGCAGGAAAACGATCGGTAGGCATAGAAAAGTTCTAGTGGAGTACATCAGATAAGAGAAATTCAGGAGAGTTTGTGGCGTGGGGTCGGACGAGTATATCTGGGTGTCGAGTCCCCCCCCGCTACCTCTCACTTCTCTACCAGAGCACCTCCTTAGCACTCGCCTTCAATAAAGAAGGTCTTAACCATAAGAAGCGAAGCCCTACTTCCTAGCTGCCAAATACACCTGCGTCCCTTACCCTTACCTCGGCCTCACTTCACAAAGAACTGACCAGAGGCGGGGGGGCGTACTCATTTGTTGCCTGCCTTCGTCATTTGACAATTGACCAAACATCCCTTTCGAGGCGGAGCACCGTTCCTATTCCTAGTAGAGACACCTCCAACAGTTCGGCGCTCATTGCAGTGGGAGGGGGGGGGTGTACTCGATAGGAGAGGTGTACTCGATCTCATGCGTGGCCGTAGTCGTATGACCATAGACCCTCGCATCCCTACAACGCCGGGACGGAGCATGTCGGGTTTTCACCGACCAGGCAGACATTGCTTGCACCAAGCGCGAAGCGCCGTGAGGTGTCCGGCGAGTCGCATGAAGGGTGAGCTGCATCCTACTAAGAACCGCTTATGAGGCGGACTTGTATATGGATGACAGCTTCAATGAGTTAGTTTAATTTCCGGTGTGGCCAGTCGGGGGGGGGGGGGGGGGGGGGGGTACTCATGCCATACGTAGTCGTAATCCTGTGACCCTACACCCTCGCATCCCTACAATGTCGCGAGGATTAGGCGGGGGGGACGGGGGGGGGGGGGGGGACGCCGGTGGATGGAGGCAATAATATAGCCCCAATTCGACGCGAGTCGACGAGGGAAGAGAAGGGCTCAAGTCTTCTCGCGATAAAAAAAAATGCAAGGCAATAAGAACCGTAGTGGGGAGGGAAGAGGGATAAGATAAGAGCCTGCTTTGTGGCCCCGGATCTGACTCACGACTATAGCAGGAAGGAGAGAGAAAAGAAGAAGGGCGAAGATAATAAAGGGGAGGGAAATACAAATAAAAGCTGTCCAACGTAGAACCATGTCCTTCGATACGTACCGGGGGGGGGGGGGGGGAAGACACCTGTGTCCAGAAGGCTGCTGGGGGTAAAACAAACAACTGTGTAACCGTTTAGCCGCCGCATTCCAGTTTTGGGGACGAAACGCTTGTAACTAGACCAGGAAAAAACCTAGGAGTTGTATACGCAAAGGGTTAATACAAGTTGAGCTGGAAAGTGCCTGAAAAAAAGGGATGATAAAATGTACCAAGGCACCGCTCTGCACGGAAACGTAAAGACTGGTGTGTTATAAATATGAAATACAAACGGTCCTTAGATTTCCGTCCGCAACTACCATTTTGGTGCAGTGAGGGTACCCATTTGAAGATCAGGCAAACAACTTCGTCAGGAAAAAATAATCCCCTCAGAACTACAACAGGATTATAGATTGCAGTAAACGATATGGCCATGAGCGGAAGGAAGATTCATTCAACGGCGCTGTCACGGTCTGGGCTTAGAGTGGTACCCCACCGTATCGACCCGAAGTGAAGAACCATCGTTTCATTCCCGTCCTACTGTAGGTAGTATAGAACAATACAGAGTATGTCACATTATGTTTTTTTTTTTTTCTCCGGACATGACCCCAATCGTTGCGAGACGCCGCGGCTTCACACTTCCGTACAATAGTACGGGCGCACTTCAGATAAAAACAGTATAAATACGTACTCTAGACAAAGTGCTGCCGATCAACTACAGCAAGCAGTGCAGGCATCTGTTTTGCGGGTACGAAAAGCTGTGCTGCTACCGTACTGTGAAAAAATGCCAACAGCACACCTCGTGGTGGTAGCTCCGCGCTATATTCTACCGCATAGTAATTGGAATCACTTTTTTTTTTGCCTGGCTTCCGTCCGCCTTTAAAGCGTGGAGACGGGGAGGGCGCGCTTATCACGCTGGAGGCGTTCGCCGGCGGCAAGTGCGCTCAATGTCGACATGTCCAAGGCCACCGGCAGACCATCTTCTCTCTTCGGTGAGTCATTCTGTTCACCAAGGTGTGGCCAACAACGGAAACTAAACCACTTCATAGAAGCTGTCAGCCATGTGCAAGACCGCCTCACAAGCGGTTCTTAGCATGATGCACCTAACCCTTCGCTCCGCTCGCCGAACACCTCACGACGCTTCGCGCTTGGTGCCCCCCTCCCCTGTATCGTACACGTGGTATATAGACATAGGTTGGGTTGGCGTCGGTTGGCGACGACGCAGTAAAACACGCCTCTCACTGCGTGAGCTAGACAACAAGGGTACTGTTTTGTTTTCGGCGGGTTGGCAGTCATTATGGCTGGCGTCGAGTCAGATCATTTTTGTGCGGGGAAAACCTCAACTCCGCGCAAGGGGGGTGATCGTATCACGTAGTGCGTACATGGTAAATAGTAAACCCAATACTGTCTCTGGAATTGGCCACACTAGACAATATATCAAATGATTGACGCTGTCGTCCATATGCAAGAATCCACCTAAAAAGCGGTTCTTAGTAGGATGCAGCTCACCCTTCATGCGACTCGCCGGACACCTCACGGCGCTTCGCTCTTGGTGCAAGCAATATCTGCCTGGTCGGTGAAAACCCGACGTGCCCCGTCCCGGCATTGTAGGGATGCGAGTGTCTATGGTCACACAACTACGGCCATGCATGATATCGAGTACACCCCCCCCCCCCGCGCGCAGCCAGTGTAGGAGACCCGGACCTGCCAGAAAGAAAAAAGAGGCATACTAGTAGCCAGAAGGAGAAGGAAGTAGATGCACAGATGTACCCTGGTGGCAAAGCAATAGAGAGTAGAACTCACATAATGGGAGTATGTGAAGTGTGCCGGGAGGGACGCGGTGTGTTCAAGGAGATGTTGCAATGAGATTTATGTGACATGGAGGAGTTTGATACACTGAATAGCAGCGATAAAAACGATCGCCATCCTAGGAAACAGATGGTGGCCACAGGCGTTAAAACAGGAAGGAGATAAAAATTAGTGAAACGTTTCTACGTAGTGTATAGAAACAGTGTATTGAGCGCCCAACTGTTGGAGGTCTCTTCACTAGGAGCAGGAACGGTGCTCCGACTCGAAAAGGATGCGTGGTCAATCGTCGAATGACTAAGGCAAATGAGTACGCCCTCCATACGACTACGTCCATGCGTGATCATGAGTACACCCCCTACACACACGACGCTGTCAACTTTTTGCAAGAAAGTCCACCTCACAAAAGGGCCCTTAGTAGAGGATGTACGTCACCCTTCATGCGACTCGCCGAACGCCTCACGGTACTTCGTGCTTGGTTGGTGAAAACCCGACGTGCTCCGCCCCGGCATTGTAGGGATGCGAAGGCCTATGGTCATACGACCACGGCCATACATGATATCGAGTACACCCCCCACCACCACCACCACCCTGGGTTTGGGGCTGGGGGGGGAGGGGGGCACCTTGGCGGGCGCGAAGTAGTCGTACTTCGCCGATTTCACCCCTTTTGAACAGCACCCACGTTTTTCAGGGGACACACCTTTGGCAAAATCGAGAGTGGGCTATTACAGGGGAACGAAGCCATCAGGACCAAACATGCTTCGAGAAAATACTGGAATAGTATAGGCTTTTGTGTATATGTTGGGTGCTGACGACTACGGTCCTCCGTAATAATGTGTGCAAGCTATTTGGTTTTTTTTTCTTTGCAGCTGTACAAGGGTCAAACGGATGATTCCGTGTACGCTTAGTCTCTCGCCATTTTTTTTTTTCTGGGACTGTGCCTCGGGCGGTGAGCTGGTCCAGGCAGGTAATGTTGTTATACTTGCTGGCGATCAGAAGGCTGCCGTATGCCGTGGTAGCTAACCCGTGACAACGCACTTCGTATATCTCCATGGGCGAAGGGGGGCACAGAAACCGATGGCGACTGGCCCTTTTACATCGCCCGTCTGGGCGCTGAATCACCGCGGCAGTGGTCGCCTGTTCGTTTCGATAGAGCGCGATAAACGTCAGGAGTGGCGGTTGTGGTGGCTACCTCTCACGTATAGACAGAACAACCCCACATCCACCCGCTCACGGAACGACAAGCGGAATAAAAAACAGATTCGCCAAGATGAGTTGTAAAACAAAATATCCCGCCCCGTCGCCCCCTGCTCCTCTTTTCTCCCTTCCAGAGGCGTTTTTTTTTTCCTGTTGCACCTCGCTGTTCCGCAGAAATTTGTTTGTGTTGTGGGCAGGCATGCATCCTTCTCACATAAACGTTCCACTTTTTTTTTCGTCCCGTGTTGTTTTTTTTTTTGTCGCTTCGAGCTCAGGAATCCCCGAACGGCACCAGCGCTTTCAGGCTCCTTTCGCGGTAGGGGGGGATAGACGGGTGGCATTTTCAGACGACGAGCAGAGGGACGACCGTCTCATGGAAGGGCAGAGGCTACAACTGCTGGTAACGCCGCCTCCGCCGCATCTAATTCCCTCACGATCATCACCGCCTGGTCGACTCAGCCGAGCAGGGACAACGCTAGCCGGGGGTCAGCACACCCGAGGGTCGCGCGAAAAACACGAGGAGGGGGGAGCACAACTGTGCGGAGGGGGGAGTAAAAGTAACAGGAAGGTGGCATTGCTAGCAGCGACGAACCTCCGGCGGCGGGAGAAAAGTGCTGCTTCGCTGAAGCTTATCAAACGGAAGCAGGCGGTCTCGGTAAGAGGGCCCTCGGGGTACAACGAGGAGGAAGTCACCGGTAACCGAGCAGTGGTAGTAGGTGCTCCTGCTTCTGCTCCTGCTGCTGCCGCTGCTGTTTCTGCTGCTGCTGCTTCTGCTGGTGCAGGAGGCGTGACCGCGTCACCCAAACCAGAAGGCATCAGGAGCGGCACGCAGAACAGCACTAAGAAGGTTACTATCACTGCCCAAAAAGAGACGCGGGACAGAGTAGTGATGGGACAGGGGGAACCACAAAAAAGGACGGGAGCCCCACGTGGTAGCCGATCTGTTCACAGCAACGCCAGCAGTGTGGGGGGTGCCACCAACGAGACCCAACGAAACGTCTCACGAAGGAAGAGGGGGGAGGGCAGCGCCAACAATATGATGGCGGGTGCGGTCGACGAGCTGCAACACGTCTCGCCAAGAAGCGGGGAGGGGGTTAATGCCGGCGGCACTAATAGTGGGGGCAGGCGGGGGAGAGGGCGTTCTGGCCGTTGGGCTCAGGCGAGAGCGAGGATCGAAGAGCTGGACAGCGCGTTCCGTCGCAGCGCCATCTCGTGAAGGATCATAGTATAATAGCCCTCTTGACCAGTTACAACCATGGGCGAATATTCTGGATATGACAAACAACGCAATTCTTGTCTTGTGAAAGCCGCGCCTGACTGTAGAGCAGAGCCAACGATATGCGGTGCTCTGCTGTTCCCTACAGTAGGTGCTACATAAATACGCACGTGTATGGCGATACGCCGAACCACCAGCCATTGCTATTAAATAAATAGGTGGCGAATTTCCAAAGCGCCGGCACTTTCGATAAAAGCGTGGCGGCATGCGACTTTCGCAGAGACAGGTCAACCGCACGCGCTTCTATCCCAAAAGTCAGTGCTCGTGTTCGTTTTTTTTTTTTGTTCGCTGTTTTTTTCGTCTTTTTTTTTCCCGGCGATGATGAAAACACGAAAGAAAAAAAACTCAGCCTCACCAGATCAGACTACTGCTACAAAAACAAAAGAACTTCTTTTTTCTCAATTATTTTTTTCAATAAAACAAACGCAGAAAATGAACCAACACGCCTCCGTTGTTGTTTTGCAAAAAAAAAAAAAAAAAAGAAGAGAATGTTCTTGCTTCTGTCTGGCTCTCTTCTCTTGCAACGAGTCAGGAACTACTCTTCCACACTTCGGACAGCTCAGCTACAGATCGACTCTCCCGAGTGGCTATCTCCACCGGACCTGACCCTCTTGGAGGTTAGGTCGGGTTAACGTGCACTAGCGCCAGTGGAAACAGCAGCCTGCTCTGCTGTTGCAACGGGAACTATGGGTTAAATTGACACACGACACCAAATCTGAACGTGGAAGTGTGGTGAGCTTAACCTTTTTTTTTACCAATCCGCGCGAGGATAAAAACACAAAAAAAACTACAGATCATCTACAGTACAGATCATCTACAGATCATTCCCACTTGACGATCTAGATCTTTCAGGGCAGATAGATAGATAGATCACTGATCCGGTAGATATGATCTACTGTAGATCACGTGTCCGCTTTTGGGAGCCGTAAGACCTGCATGATCAACAGTAGTGACGTTTCCTGGGTTGGGGCCTGTACCATCCAGACCCTGCACAACCTCTCACAACAAGTGAGGAGCTAGATGATCTATCTGTATATGGATAAATCATGATCTGCCCGGGGCGCGGATTGTTCTTGGTTCAGTTCCCGGTCTCTTACTACCCCTCTCCCTTCGTTTCCGGCAGTGAACACGACAACATTCGGCCCAACCAGACCACAACGTCGACGCGAGTCAACGAGGGAAAAAAAAACAGCTGGTATCGTACAACATCGCACGCCTCGGCGACCTCGGCCAGTAGGGTACTCTTACCTACGCACAGCATTGCCTCGGGTCTAACACAAACTTTGGCGTGTTGCGGTTTGGCGCTCGACAGAACCTGCACCACGTTTGGCTTTCTCCAGCCGCGGTTTCTTCTACGTTGCGCCGCGCCGCCATCTACGGACGTTCAGTTTTCGGGTCTCTGATTTTCCATGAGCGGGCACCCAAACCGTGCCAAAGCGTCATACCAGGTACCTCTTCACTGTTATCCCAGTTACACCGCCACGGTGCCGTCGCAAACGGCGACGCGTCGAAAAGAGCTATGCTACGGTGCGTATACCTACTGTTCTACCTACTGCGCCTACAACTGTAACCTACTGCGCCTACTGAGCCATGCTACGGTGAGGGGGGGGGGGTGGAGGACTTCTATGAGGTTTCCTCGCTTGAGGAGCTCTGTACGAGTACCTCTAATGCAAAAACCGCTGTACGAGTACCTCTCGTGCGAAACCCGATTTCGATTAAAATTTCTGCGCATTAATGTATGTACCACTCGATTTTAACAACCACAATGGCTAGGCATCACCACGAAATCAAATGTTATAGTACAAGTGGGATTGCCAAGACATTCTCTCGGCTGAGGCATCCCTCCCCCGTCAGTCAGAGCATGTTAGCAGCAAACCTACCCCCCCGCGCGCCCGTAACGTAGCAAATACCGGGAAAAGGACCGACCGTCGTCAGGCGAAACCACACATAGCTCAGGCCGCAGCGTGTGATAACTCCACTCCCGCTCCCCCCCCCAAAAAAAACGAAAAAAAATAATCCCGTGGATGGACGAAAATTACTACAAAAAAGCTTGCGCCATCGATTATCGACCACTCATATCAGTGCCGTGGAGAACGAAAAAAAAAACGAATGTCACTCGACACGCCCACTGCCAAATCCCGCTTCCGGTAGTTGTTGAACCCATGCCGCGTCACCCCACCCACGGACATGTCAACGGCGTTAAGTTTCGCCAATTGCTAGTTTTCTCTGGGTGGGAAGGCGGGCAAGAGGAGGGGGGGGGGGGGTGTACATACTCATGTCACACGCATGACCGTAGTCGCACGAACATAGACCCTCGCATCCCTACAATGCCGGGACGGAGCACGTTGGTTTTGACCGACCAGGAGGCAGATGTCGCGGGGGGGGGGGGGGGGGGGGGGGGGGGTTCGGTGTAACCATCCACTCCTAAGCAGACTCCGTTTTAGCGCTCGGAAGCTTCGCGATGGCTTCGTCTCTCGAAAGAGGCAGAGGGAACCACAGCTCGTTCGTCTTCAGGAAGGGAAGCGTCCACGGGGGGTTATACCTGACAAGGGTTAAGGTGCGTGGGGGGGGGGGGGGGGGGGGGGTGACGCATGCAACGAGGTGTAATTTTATGCCGACTTGTTGCGAAATACCGGGTATTACCCAATCGGCGAGTAATGGCGGTTAACGTGATCGGAGTGGACTGCTGACGGTTGACAATATATCGCTGCGGCTTGGACGTGTTGACCGTTTGAGGATACTGGTGGAGGGGGGAAGGGGGAGGAAGGTTATCGCGAGGTTGGCTACCTCAACGTTAGCGTGGGTGATTTAATCAGTAACTGAATTGACAGTGACAAATGTACACGTTCCTATGCACGGAAACGCAAGCCACCATGGAAATTCTACACACTGCACGGCGTACCATCGCTCCCTCCTTCGCCCCCACTGAGCCCCCGAAACACAACGCCAATTCTCACCATAAACTCTGCTCGAAACAGGGGGCAGGAGTTATTTTTCTCACCGTACACCACTCTTCCCGATACACACAAAAAAACAGTTGAAAAAACAAACAAACAAACAAACAAGCAAACAAACTGCAAACCAACCAAACTCTAAACCTACCTGGCCACCAAAAGCTTGGAGTCGATGGTCACGTAACTCGAGAAGGCCCCGCCGTCGGTCTTCGTGCCCTCTTCCGCGATCATCCGCTGGTGCTCGACGGCCGCGTCGTGGGAGCTCGCGCTGCCCATATTGCCCGAAAATTGGCGGACAAGGTAGAGGCGTCCCGGCACTTCACGGAGGGACACTCGCTTGTCCGTGGGGGTTGGCAGGTCTCTGTGTAGACGGCGAGAGGGGGATGGGGGGAAAGTGCCGGCGGCGGGGGAAGCGGTGGCGGCGGCGGCGGCGGCGGTGGTGGTGGCGGCAGCGTCAGCGGTGGTTAGGGGTGTCGCTGGGTAGGAAGAACGGAGCATCAACAAAATCGACCAAAACACTATTACGGGGGACCATAGATAGGACCAAATATTGTTAGTAAAAATAGGAAAGTATATAGGTTTTTGTGTGTACCGTAGGTCCTATTTACTATGGACCCCCGTACTACCATCCACAGAGGCGTTCTGCGATAGAGGTTCACCCTAAATTTTCCGCGGCTCCTCACTTGACCTTAAGGAGCTCAATATCTCACCCGAAAACTGGCCTCAGCAAAAAATCAAACTGCATCCCGATGAACAATCCCATGGCCTAAGTCTACGAAAACGTCCTTTTTCAAAACAAGATTGGCATTGCGACGTTTTTAGGTTAAGGAGTCCCGTCATTCGGGAAAACGTTTTGGCGGAAATGTTCTACCTCTATCGTAGAACGCGTCCAACGCCAACAAAAAACAACACAAAACAACAACATCGCTTGGCACAGTAAAAACTGCTGGGCACCTTGCGCTTATTATAGCTGCGACGCCTTCATACAACGTAATCTGGAAATCGGCGGTGGAAGTGGTGGTGGTGGTGGTAGCGTCAGCGGTGGATAGGAGTGTCGCTGGGTAGGAAGAACGGTTTCATGCCAAGACAGCAACAGCGCCATCAACAGCAACAACAAAATCGACAGAAACAATACCATCCACAACACCAACAACAACAACAACGCTTGACACACTAAAAACTGCTGGGCTCCTTGCGCTTAGTATAGCTGCCTGCGACGCCTTTATATATTGCATATCCGGAAATCCCAGTGCCAGAATCGCTTGGAGGTTGAAGGGGGGGGGTTAAGGCGTGCCTGACGCTCTTGAACGCTGTCGGCATGATGAATTGCATGGTGCTCGCACTGTCGGGAGTGACGACCACCGGCGCCGTCATGCTGATCTTTGTACCTGAACGATTATAACACACAGAGGAACAGACATGCAGAGACAGGCGGAGACAGACAGATATAGAGAGACAGAAAGACGAACAGAGAGAGAAGAAACAAGAAGAGACAGAGACAGAGACAGAGACAGAGAGGTAAGCGGAGAAAGGCAACGGGAGACAGACAGAAAATCAGGAACAGAGAGAGAAAGAGATAAGACACACAGAAACGGAGGGAGCTAAATAAACAGAAACAGAGCACCAGATGCACGAAAACAAAACACACCAGGAGATACCGGAAAACAAAACCCCATAAAACACAGAGGCAGACAAAAAGGCGCGACGAGAATCAACCGAACTAACTACCAATCCCCTACCTCGGACATAGCATCGATTCCCACGACATGATCTAAATATTTCAAGGCAGATAGATAATCTATTCCCGATTTTTTGTGCATGATCTACAGTGGCTCATGTTTGCCGAGTACGACCCGAAACAACTGCGTGACCCAGCACATGTCTCCTGGGTTGGATCTGTGTTATTAATGTGCAGATCCTGCACAACCTCACCACAATGGCAGGCGAGGAACTAAATGATCTAGATCACGATCTGTATGATCTGTAGATGATCTGTCTCTCCGAGTTATGAAACAATCCAAAAGAGGCATTACTGCCGGTGACAAAGCGTTCCAAGCTGTAGACCTCCTCACCGGGGTCGGGCGAAGGGCTTCCCACTACGACGGGAGCGGTCATCGAAATCGCTTCCGGCGTGTCCCCCCCCGCAGCCTTGTTCTCGGGGTTACCGAACACTCCGATGTACTGTTGGGAACCGGCGCAGGAGAGCGTGAGCGTGAGCGGACGATTTCCACAAAAAATATATACCATGCATACAAATACGCTAGCTTTGAGTTCATTTCAACCCACTGACGATCAATACCTAGCACCACTCTGGGGACGGAAAATATAAGGACCATTTAAACGCTAACATGATTATCAAGCCGCCCTTACATTTACGCCCGGAGGGGCACATAGTGTGTTGATACTCAGCCATGCAAGCTGCGTGTTACCGCATGACACGCAACATAGATGACACACGGAGTTCTCGAAGCTGGTTTCCTCGACGACGGGAAGAGCGCTGACGCCGAACGATGTGTCTATGGAGAGATCTCGTTGTGTGTGCCACCCTTGTTTTGAAGAAAATCACATTCCAGGGGGTGTGCTACCTTGCGTGTCACGCTACGTCGGCCGTACGGGAGTTCCACATCCCATCTGCAAGCAAGCAAGCGAAAAAAAGGTTTCGTTTTGCACATGGGCGGCGTCGCTGACCTCCCCCCCTCCCCCCCCCCCTCCCCTCCCTCCCTCCCTCCCTCCCCCCCGCCCAATAGTGTCGCTTCTTGAACCTTGAACCCTTCTACTAGTACTGCACTGTCCAGAAACATGTAGTCAACTCTAATTCCAAGTAGATTGTCCCCAATTGTCCCCAAAACGGGAGTGCAGTCCTAAAAGGGGGCTAACCCCCTCAGTAACACGTCTATGATTTGGGGACAACCTACAGTACTATACTTGGAAAACAGAGTCTAGGCTTACATCCGTTCTGCTTTTATTCTCTTAGTCATACGCTTTTTGATGAAAAAGGAGCATAAAAAAGTACGCTGCCATGTTTCTCCCCCAACTGTGCTGCCTACGCTCGAACCCTTCCCTCCCCCGAAACCCATTAATGCGATTTTTGTGCCCTTGAAATCGCCCGATGATGCCGAAAGAATTGAGGGTATAATGGATATAAGCCCATTAGAGTTGAATCTGTTTTGCAGTCAATAAAAATCAACAAAAGTGGCAGCAAGAAGTTGAGGCTTATGGGAACTAAGCAGTTTGGGTGCTGTTGTTGGCATGTTTAAGTTGGTGTGGAGCACACGCGTTCCCATTGAGAAACCCAGGTTGGGCCGAAACGCCAGCATCCCAAGTTCCCTTTTTGTCCAACAGGTGTCATACACTGCTGTATACTGTTGGAGAGCAGCGTAGGCCGAGAAACGCAGCGCCTGTTACCACACAAAGGACGCATAATGGAGTCGTGCTTTGCGTTTTCGACCCAATTAGCGAAGCAATCGTTGGCGCTGTTCTTCCGCTAACTCGACGCTCATCGCCATAGCCTGAGGGGGCTGACGCTCTTGTTAGGTTTCTCCTATTCATAGCAGGATTTGATACAGTAGTAGTAGTAGTGGTAGTAGCAGTAGTAGTATTGGTAGTAGCAGCAGCAGCAGTAGTAGTAGCAGCAGCAGGACTCATAGTATTAATAGAAATAATAGTGGCATTAGTAGTAGTAATAGTATAGTAGTAGTAGTAATAGTAGTAGTAGTGGTAGTAGTAGTAGTAGTAGTAGTAGTAGTAGTTAGTAGTAGTAGTAGTAGTAGTAGTAGTAGTTAATAGGACCTATGGTACACATAAAAACCTATATATTTACCTATTTTTACTAACAAAATTTGGTCCCGTTAACTATGGACCCCCGTGATAGTAGTAGTAGTAGTAGTAGTAGCAGTAGTAGTAGTAGTAGTAGTAGTAGTAGTAGTAGTAGTAGTAGTAGCAGTAGCAGTAGTAGTAGTAGTAGTAGTAATTAGTAGTAGCAGTAATAGTAGCCGCAGTAGTAGTAGTAGTAGTAGTAGTAGTAGTAGTAGTAGTAGTAGTAGCAGTGTAGTAGTAGTAGTAGTAGTAGTAGTAGTAGTATAGAACTACCTATATACAGTACTCGTGATACTCTACAGTAGTAGTACGTAGGTGGTCGTAAGTCACAAGACAGGCTCGCCAAAACCCTGGAAGTTTGGCTTCAAAAGAAAGAAGGTTCTCGAAAGCGTGGTAAAACTCAACAAGCGCCGTCCGTTTCGGTACGTGGGCCATCCGTCTCCTCAAAGGGCCTTCTTTGGTATTTTGCAGTACGTATGTCGGCAACACGGCAACACGGCCCCACGCGGTAGCTCACGTGTCACGTGTCTCCGCAAATCTTCCTATTAGCCCATGTCACGACTCGAAAACAACGGCGTGTGTACGGTATGACACATACGTCGAGGTGCTATCGTGACTAATCTAGACCTGCCCCGGGACCTGGAATGCTGGATTAATGGACGAGGGAGGGAGAAAGGAGATAGGAGAAGAAGAAAAGAAAAGTAGATGAGGGAGAAACGGAGCTGTATGTTTGCATGTCTGTTGCATGCATTGCGGACGAGCGGATATTAAACCCCCAGCAACTCGAACGTAAGCTTGACTGTTAGTAGAGCTATTCGCCGACGGCTGATGTACCGATGTTATGTTTCCTCGATAAGAGCACGAAGTTGATGCGCAGCACTCGGATTATCGCGGTTTTATTGTGACCTTAAGAATAGTTCATGTCTCTCTACCCACCATCCGTAGAAGGGCTGATTTCTGTTGACAGCGGCAACAGGAAGAAGCACAGGGAGGGCAGTGGCATTCGCTCGTCATCAGCTCCACGCGCACCGCTGTGGGAGTGTAGCAGAGGAGGCACAAGGGCGGACGGCACGAAACTGCCTGCTGTTGTCATTTACAGGCCTCGTAGAGGCTAGGACCACCGCCGTGGTAAATGCTGATACACTCCCCCACCATTCTGTGGATTCCGATGCGCTCCAACCTCCGACGCCACGTTCGCCGCTGATATTTCCTGGCCTGAAGCATAAACCTATCCGCAACCTTACGACCCACTCGACTCGTATACGTACAGCAATAGTACGTACTTACGTCCAGCTATGTGCGACATGATGCGCGCGTTAAAATACAGCAGTCACACTACTACATTATACGTGGGACCATAGTAAATAAGACCAGATCTTCTTAGTAAAAATACGTAAATATAAAGGTTTTTGTGTGTACCATAGGTCCTATTTACTATGGTCCCCCGTAAAGTACACGCTGGTGGACAGACCTCCGCCGCCTGGTCACAACGTCGAGAACCATAGGCGCTGGTGCCACACGTTGAGGACACAAAAATCGAGCGTTGTCAAGCCGAACGTCATACCAGGGGTATATGCACATACGATGTTCGTGCTTACTGGCGGTGCTGTGCGTTGCATACCTGGCACGTGCACATTCCAGCGTCAGCTCAATCTCGAGGTTATACCCGTATAATATACTGGTAAAAACTACGAGCTGGTTCAGGGATTCCGTCAGAAATGTTGTTGGCATCAGGAATTTCACGCCGTTTTTTTTTTTGTGCAAGATCCTGAAACTTTGCAAACACCTTCAGTGGGCGTATGCCGAGGGGTTGTACGGAGCGGGAGCGAGTTCTTCTATTTTTTTTTCCTGCAGTCACAATTCGTCGTCGCCATGATTCGTACCAGCAGCGGGTATACAGTTTGGGATCAATGAACCCTCGCCTCTCTGCTGCCATAAGCCGGAGACTCTCACCCAGAGATACTATCCCCCGTGTTGATTCGACGGCAATCAACGCGGCGCCTCGTGGCAGAGAATAGTTAGTTCGGAAAAAAATAAACACTACAGACAACCGACCAAAAAAACGATGTCGTTGTCGACGTATCTCGAGCGCAACGATGGGCGGGCGGGATAGTCTGTTTTTTCCGAACCGTGACCCCACTTTCTCATGCTGCTCTAGGCCGCCGAGGATGCAACTTTCATTAACTTGCACCTTGCATACTTTCCAGCAGGATTCTTCCCCTCCGGGGATGCTCTTCGTGCATCCCCGGTTTCAGATCGAGATATTTATATTGTAACATTTCGTCGTCGCTTCCGTCGTCGCTTTAATTCGTAGCAAGTATATATTTTTGGGATTAATGAAGCTTCTCTGCTACGGTATGATGAGATCACACTATACTTGATGTCTCCTAGCCTTTCCTCATTGCCGCAGTCGAATAGTCTCCTAACATCCTAGCCTCGGATTTCTTGTTGTCCTTATCATACCCAAACTTCTACGGTACGTTGGCCGCTCGTAGTGGATTCGGCTTCGGTTGTCCCGTGCCAGCGATGTGTACGGACGCGCACACTGCCCGGACAGTGGCAAGGCGTCCGCCTCTATACACGCTATTTCGCGAAAACGCTTCACCCCCGCCGCGTCCTCGGACCCTGTTATACCCTAGCGTATTTGCGTGCGACGGTTACAGGCTTCCACCCCATGTGCTCTATCGAAACGTCCAGGGCCGTACCGTGCATGTTGTGACTCGCCGCCCGTCTCGCCCGGAAAGGTTGCATCGTGAACCGCTTATCCTCTATGCCAGCCGCTTGCCGATGGCTCTGGAGGCTAGTGGTCATCTGCCCCAGGGTTAACGCCAGTTCCCTCTTCTCGGACGGCTAGCGATGTGCACCAGCATAGTGCCGCTACCGTGCGAGTCGGCCAGCAAAACTCTGCAAGTTATCCGGGTGTCTTCGGGTTTTTCCGAATATTGGGCTTTCTAGGACAACGGGTATCTAGCGGGGGGGGAAAAAAATGCACCTCCCTTGCACGTCCCTCGGCGTAATGGCACACGGAAGGTGTGTGTGAAAGTTTCAGGGTCTACTTCGAAAAAACACCGCGTGAACTTCTGAGGTTTCGTCAGGAAAAAAAAAAAAAAAAAAACAAAATAGGGTGTGGATTTCACCGTTTACTTTTTTCAAAACAACTTGGTTTCGGTATGGAATCGACTTTTGGCGGTACCTGGGGTAGCTTTTCATTTTATTATTATTGATCCTGCATGAGCAGTCAATTCTTGGAATATTTGCGCAGACCCTTCAGGACTACTGCATTCCCGTTGTGTTGACCAAACGCTTGGAGTCATGCTCAGATTCAGGTGTTTGTAGAGTGCGGCACTAAATGGATCAGGGGCGACCTGGGAGTACGTACCTACCACTGCTGTAGAACCGTGTCGTTATGTTTAGAAAAAAACAATGGCAAAAAAATGGCTTCTTCCTGTGTTACTCTGTCTCGAAATATAAGAACCATTTTATCGAATATAAATATACAACATGTGCTTATATTGAGATACAGTGGTATACGGAAACGCCTGACATCAAGGTTGACCTTCTCTGAAGAGGCCTGTGGTTGGTCGGGACGCGATTTCGCCGCTAGCGCCAGCCCTAGGCCCTTAACGAAAAAATTGGCTATTAATAGTACCATTCGCTTCCGCTGTTCAGCACGGTCAAAGTATTATACCAAATTGTTACATTCGAGTAGCTACTGGTACGAGTATTGCAATGCAGCATTCATCACGGTTGACCAGTGACGCAATTACAGCAGTAGTTTACTTTTTACTTGAACCAGCCTGGAAAAAGAAGAGACTGGTCGTACTTCTTCTACGAGCATACCTAGGGGAAGTTGCGTACGCGTTGTACGCTGCTCGTTTTGGATGAAACGCCACACTTTGATGACGGTCAGAGACCAGCAGTGGAAAAACCTTGATAGTAGATCTTCCTGGGGTAGCTAATTAGGCACTCTGATTGGCTAGGGGTATGTTTTACGCGGCTTAATCATCTTCGGAGTCTTTCCCAGCCACAGCATCCCGAGTCATCCCGAGTCAACCTAGTCTTCCCAAGATCAGCATCCACGCCGGCCGAGCCAACCTAGAGTCTTAACAAGCACAGCATCCCAGCACTGACCACTGGCATAGGGTTAGGGTTAGGGTTAGGGTTAGGGTTAGGGTTCGGGTCGGAGGGTCGGCTTCAGGCGTCCAACACAAAACCCCCATAAAGATCTACTATCAAGGTCTGTCCACCCCTCTCAGAGACAGGCCCGACAAAGGTGGAAGCAACGAACCGGGTTCGAACCGGTACACGAAAACTATTAGGGGGGTTTACTCTCGCTCTCCGGGGCGCACAAAAAAAAAAAAAAATGAACACGCCACGACGAGCGTTCTGTTCCTGTCGTATCATGTATGGCGTCCGCTATGTGCAGATGCATCCTGCACAAAACTTTGTGCACGCCTTGTACAGGGCGTGTGTCGTCAATTTCAACCATGCACGTGGACTCAGACCAAACCCAACCCCAGGCCTGACCCTGACCCTAACCCCAACCCTAACCCCAACCCTTTGGGGGGCTCGAGGTCGGCAGGGGCAGTCACGCGGCTCCACCGCGTGTTTTGGTGGCGTTTTTACGAAAAAAAAAACGCTGGGCGGCCGAAAGACCCGCCTTTCACCAATAAGACCCGCATCCTGCACAGTTTTTTGTGCAGGATACAGCTGCTCATAGGTCGAGTCGTCGTATTATTCATAGTCGTATATACCTGGTACCAGGTACCAACCAGTATGTCATACTTGTACAAGTAGTACAGAGACACACCTCGTGCCTTGGACCTGCCTCCTGGCTGGCTAGTCAGGACTTCAATGACTTCATGATCCACTATCTCGTGGGATGCGGCGTAATTAGCTTTCATCAGACAGAGACAACGCACGACTGCTCGTAGCTCGTAGGCCAGGCGTACATTCAAGCTGGTTCTGGTTCCCAAGGACACACGCACTACTGCTGTAGGCATATATATCCATGCTCTCGGCCACGAGCACGTCGAGCGGTGCGTCCATCGCGCGCGTTCTGCCTGCAGTAGAAGTGCAAGTCATCGTCGTACGTAGTCGCCGTCGTTCTACCGCATGTTCTTTGCTTAACATGCAACCACGTGTGTGACGTGTGACATCTTGTTTCTGTTTCTGTTAGGAAAGAAGGCTGCCTGTCGGTGCCGCCACCACTGCACTTTCTCTTTACGCTTGCGCTCGACAAGACAAGCCAAATAGGGGGCCCTCTGGTGGTGGTCTATGTAGGCTGCTACTGCTGCTGCTGCTGCTGCTGCGGCGGCGGCGGCGGCAGCGCACCACCACGACGCATCTCAACTGCCGAAGGCACGCGAAACACGTACGATGGGAGACACACGTGGATACCCTCGTCGCATCGCTTGACCCACCTCTACCAAAGTACACAGCAGAAGCAGAAGCAGCAGCCAGATCTCGCCCCAATGAAATTAAGATACAAGCTGCGATTGACTACGCCCTCCCCACTTGCCTTCGCGAGCGTCCTGAAGCGATCGTCCTCTGGACCAGCCTCCGACCCGCTCTGAACCTCTGCCACGACGTAGGGGTCGTAGGCTCGAACTTCGTACCCTGTTCCGGCGCCGAGGACGCTGTACTTGGGCGTCAGTCCGCTGTCTTGAGAGGCAGTCTTGCCCGAGACGAGACCCATGGCTTGAGTGAAGATTGAACGGCAAGGTTCTATGTGACGGCGGTAGCCTGTAGTGAGTGGCCGAATCGTTCTGCGCAGTATGTTTGCCTCCCGCCGCTCGTTGTTGATGTTGTGCTGTTTTATGTTTGGTCGTTTGGGAGATCCAGCGCGAAAACTGCTAGATGGATGTCTGCTAAAAGAGGCATGTTTTAGAAACAGGGGATGATGCCTGAATGTCCCCGGTATAGTGATGCGCGAGAGCTGGGTAGCAGCAGCAGTGAGACTCGCTGCGACAGCTTGTTAGACGCTGACTGGTTACCTCCTCGTCAACAAAGGAACAGGTCGACGTCAGTACTCGCAGCCTCCCTCCCACTCTCTGCCGCGCGGGTACACGGAGCTTTCGCACGTTCCGAGTGAGGCAAGCCACCAGGATGTGCGACTCTCAGGTGCCTGCTGCGACAAGATGCGCGAAACGTGAAGCATCCTCAAGACGGCCAAGAGTAGGGCTGAGGTTCTGGCTGGTGGTGGCTCTCGTGGGCACAAGCTGCGGAGCCAGAAGCGCCAGGGGACAGGAGGACTACGACTACGGGTACGGGCAGGCGCAACCGCCTATGCGCGCCGGGTGAGCATGCGAAAAAGCGCCAGTCAATGAGCCAAACAACAGGCATTTCATTCGGTTTTTCTCACTCCAACTGTATGAGACAGGATGAAATGTTAATGTTTTCGAGTCAGAGCAGGAGGAAGAAGGGGCTCGTATGACCGCCGCTCACTTCAAGCTCAGACGCCCTGTGCGAACATACGGTGTGCAACCGTCGGTTGTGCACTACAGTTGTGTGTGCCTGAAAAGCGGGGTTGGGCTGTCTGCGGAGGCTCCCATACGCCCCGCAAAACGAGCCGTCCGTCAAGTTGTACTCGCATACTCCAACTGGCAGTACTCTCTGTAGGTGCATGTCCGTATCAAGTACGAACACGCACCACATTATGTTTGATAGCAGGTATCATGATTATGTACCGGTACGATGTACGTATGATACGTGTATTTTTGTCACACAGGCGTTTTCCGACGATTGGAGTCTCACGGACTCGAGAGCTCTGTGTGACTCGCACGGCGCCAAGGAGTACACCAACTATGGAGCCGCCACTACGAGCGGCATTATCCGTGCAACGTTGTTTGCCGCCCAACAGCCTGACGCATGGCCCGAATTGTGATAGCATACAGCAGTATACGACCAACCCTCATAGGAAAATTCTCGCTTTCTTTCACTCTCTTGCGCTCTCGGGCAAGCAGATTGTTTGGGGGCGGGACGCCCGATTTCCTGACCTCCATTGAACATTGAACATGCGTACTTCATACCTGGCTGGTACCAGGTACCAAGTTATCTTGCGGCAGTCGTATTAATAGTAGTAGTCCTGGTACTGCTCTGCCGGTACATGTGTCATACCAGGTGCCGGTACATGTGTCGAACCAGGTGCCGGTACATGTGTCACACCAGGTGCCGGCACAAGGCTCCTATATACCTGTGCCAGCACCAGGTACCACGTACCTGATGCAAGTTTTGGTACGAGTACTGCTGTACTCGTGCCATGATATCATACTATTAATATTAATACTACAAGTTGTGCTGCTGTAAGAAAACATCTATTAATAACACATGAACACGGCACTGAAAAAGACGAACGTGCAGACGGCATTACACACCATTCTCGCAGGGAAATAACAACTGCTGTCAGTATTACTATTACGAGGGTCCATAGTTAATAGGACTTACGGTATACATAAAAACCTATATATTTCACCACTTTTACTAACAAAATTTGGTCCTATTAACTATGTTCCCCCGTAATAGTAGTAGGAAATCAATGAAGCCGTAGCCGTAGCACTCGCACTGGTACAAACAGCAGCGAACAGAGTAAAGAGCAGTATTAATAGAATACCCGTATAATAGCTAGCTGCTGTACGCACACTCTTTCCCCGAGTAAGGCATCCATCCGGGGGACAAACACTCCTGTTTCTTATTTCCTGCACTGCTCTGCCTCGGGCAAGTCGAGACCATGCAAAACTACAGCAGTACGTCGACGGTACCTGTCAAATGCTCCACCCGACCCCCGCTGCCTTGGTGCAGTTAACGCACTTGCGGGGATAGTGGTGGATCCCGGGTTACGGGTTGCCATGATGACGTCTCGCCATTACGTCATGCCATTTTGTCCCAAAATATAAAGATCACTTGTAACACATATTAATATACAAACGTTCCTAACATTTGGGGACAAGGTGATAATATATATACCAGGTACCTGACACAAGCAGCACCGCGGTGGTCACGCAAAGAGACATCTTGCATAGTTCGGCAGGCAGTTTGGTGGAGGGGCGGGAGGGCAGAAGGTCTGAGTCTTATCTTCTGAGTTTCGCGTGCTACGTACTCTTGCTGGATGCGCACCGGTAACCTGTTCTTACAGAGTAAGAGCCCCGTCCAAACGGAGCGTTTCGAAGCTAGAAAACTAAAGCGAAGATGAGATATATATAGGGGAAGATACGCTCCCTCTGATTGGTGAAACCGCAAAAATGAGGCCCAGGAGACCGGCATGGACTGTTTTTGCTTTTCGCCTTTTTTTTTCAATCGAAAATCGATTAACCGAAACCTAGAAGCGAAACGCGGAGAACGAACAACCCAGGCGAGACGATGGCGACAACCGCAGCTACGAACGCCCTGTAGACTGGACAGCCAGAAGACGGAGAGCAGACAATACGCAAACAACTTGCCGCTAGTGCCCATCAATCCAGCTTTTCATCGCCGCAGCCAAAAACCGCGACCCATGAGACCGTCCTAACCTTATAACCCTAAGTTAACGACTCGACCCAGCCTTGAAAAATTGTCGGTATGATGTATAGGGTCAGAGAGTTTGCAGTTTACACAGCCGTCCCCGTACCCCGCTTACGACTTTCGACAGTTGGAACACCTCGAACAGGTCCTCGACTCCTTCTTCATGGTCTATATGTTTCAAGGCAGATGGAGAGATCATCTGTCCCTGATCTGTGCCAGATATCAACTACCTGGTACACAGCAGTAGCTCGCGATGCCGGGTGGGAATGATCTACGTACTCTGCGTGATGTACTGCGGTGCATGTTTCGTGGGTGGGATCTGTACCGCCGTACAGATCAGACACAACAACTCGTAACGGCAGGTCATGATCTATCTGTAGATGATCTATCTGTAGATGATATTTTCGAGGTGTGGACTGTTGACGTCCAACCCAGCCCATGTGCTAACGACAACGGCGTCGCTACGTAGGTGATACGCAGATAGCCTGACATCTACGGGAGTGCCTCATTCTTCCCGTGCAGTCTGATGCCAAAAATGTGGGATTGCGGCCATGATTAATCGTGCTTTCGCGCATTAAGGCAGAAAAGAAAAAAAAAAAAAAAAAAGCAAAAAAAAAAAAAAGGTTGCTTACGGGTAATTACGAAAATATCAGGGGACGCCTAAGGGACATCACCGCTAGTATCGAGTTAAGTCGACAGCCGAGTTCCCCCGTCTAGCTTTTTGCCGATGGAGATGGCGCCGTTGACCCGGCCGAATTCAGACCACACAGATGAGCCTCGGCTGTGTTGGCGTAGATCTGCCATGTCAGGCAAAGTTCCTTGGATGTGCCCGGACAGCAAGTATCATAGAGCCTTTCCGAGCACGACGACCAGCTGGCACTCCAACAAAGCAGACCTCTGGTTAGGGTTGGGGTTAGATTTCCGGGTCGGGATGTTGGCCGCCGTGAGACTCGTTAGAACCGCATCGTTTTATTCGGACACTTATGAAGAAACTACGCCAGACAGAGCGGATTCACGGCGGCTGGCCTCGCCTGCTTTTTTCGTTCACGAGTCACGCTCAGGGCGAGAAACGTGTTTCGTCGTGAAGGGGCAGAAGTTGGGGTCCCCCTGCACGCTCTGGTCGCAGGAGTACCACGCAACCCTGCGCGAGGAAACTTTCTCTCGAGAAGTAACAGCCCGGGCGCCCATATTTCGTGACCCCACTCCTTTGTCGAGAGTTCCCCGTCCATATTTGTTTGGCCAGTGGAGATGGCGCCGTAGACCGGCAGAACGCAGACCACATGGACGAGCCTCGTCTGCTTGTTCGTTGAGTCATGCTCAGGGCGGAATTTGTTTCTCCTACGATATACTGTCCAGACCTCGGACAAATCACGATCTATCTGTAGATCAGATAGGTCATCTAGATCCTAACCTGCCGTTATGGTATGCCGTGCAGGATCTGTGTATGGTGCAGATCAAACCCAGGAAACATGTTACCGAAGTAGATCGTGCAGGTCATGCGGCTCCCGCTCGGCAACATGAGCTCCCACTCGGCAATATGAGCTGGGTCATACCTACAGGCCAGGGATCTATCTGCTATGACAGATATAGGTAGATCGTGAATTGCTGATGTTATCTATCTGATCTGTCTGTCCGAGGTGTGGTGCTGCTTACTGTAGGGGCTACCATGACGCTTTTTAGGACTAATGTACCAGGGCGTTCCTCTCTTTTGACCGATAAAAAAAGATTATGTCGTAAACTCGAGAACTTTGTGTCGTAAATTCGACAATTACGAGTACTGCTTGTACGTAAGACAGTTATCTCATGACGTGTACGAATTATCAGTGCCACGAATGCCCACAGGTACCTCGTGTGCACATAACGTTTTGAAACAAGTTTTTTTTTCCCTGCCGACGACGCCATTGTGAGGCGGACGCCCCAAGCAGAGCTTTTCTTGGGTGGTTGCAGTGTGGAGTACCCGCCGAGTTTGATCGGCACCCCGGGGTCTTCACGGAACGGAGTGGGATACATTGGGGTGTGACCTTGAACTTGTGTGTATTGAGGCTGTACTCTCTAGGGGAAGAGGGCCTGGTATGCACGCTTAACGACGTATTGTCTGTCTGTCGCTCCAGGAACTGCCGCTCGCGGTGGCGCCCTCGACTGGGCGGGGGGTTGTAGGGCCCAATGGCCTGACGCGTTCTTGACTTCAAACCCTAACCATATACTATCCCTTGACCAGCAGGGATTACAATTGTTTCGGTAAGACTTTTCCTGGAATATTCCTGAAATGAGAGAATGTATAATATTATATAGTGTGAACCCAAATGTGGCTCATGTAACATTGAGGGAGGTGTGTGTTTTGGGGTCAATCGTAAGTCGTGGGTTCTCTGCTTGCTGTGCTCGTATGCAACTTTCCCCGCAATAGTGTTCCGGACAAGACGGAAGCATGATCAAAACTTTGCCCCCCTGCTCCCGCTTGGCAGCCCCGATCTCACGTGAAACCTAGTCCCACCCACAAAACTCTAACCAATGGTTGACTGGGTCTG
Organism: Macrocystis pyrifera; assembly: GCA_031763025.1. NCBI lineage: Eukaryota > Phaeophyceae > Laminariales > Laminariaceae > Macrocystis > Macrocystis pyrifera. Next base: position 6,453,857 of record JASSKH010000025.1, read on the forward strand.
ATTGCCTTGGGGATAGGGTTAGGGTCAGGGTTAGTTCTATTTCGTGTCGTACACGGTGTCCCTCAGCCGTTGTTCTCGAACTTTGTGGTAAGCTCCCCTCTTTTCGATCGCTCTTTGCTTTTGGCCTTCGAGTCTGCCACGACGAGACGCTGCCTTTTATTTAGTAGTGTCGCTTCCTAAAAATATTACCTCTCTGGGCTCAAATACAAGAAACATTTTTACATTGATATGAATACCAATGGGTTCTTGTGTTTCCGGCCAGAGTAGTACACAGCAGTGCATTTTTCGTAGAAAAGCGCAAGATGTAACCCCCCCCCACCCCCTCCGCCTTTTAATAGGATGGCTTTCCAAGCCGATTTTCCCTCAAAAGCAAGTTAGGTATATATAGGAACAACGAAAATGGAGGCCTTGGAAAGATCCCGACGAGGGGTTTCCATGGACGCTTGTCGGCGTTTTTTTACTCTCCCCGTTGTCGAGTAAATCAGCCTAAAAAATCGTCGAAGGGGGTGTGTTAACTTATCACCCGTGTGATATAAAATATGATAATTACGTTATTCACCATTGCTATTCCTAACACTGTTACGTACCTTTCCTCTTTTGTGTTTTTTATCCGTTCCCCCTCTGTTTCGGTGACTATTGGCTCTTCCGGTATGGCAACACTCATCGCGGCCACCCTCGGCCTCTTTTACGTCTTCTTTTGGTACTCGACGGGTTTCCACAGCGGGGGCGGGGAGAGGGGGGGGTTGATGAAGCCCCTTGCGGTCGTTGCGACAAGCTTCTTCGCGACGAAGCTCCTCTTCTCCTCCAGGCGGAAGAGCAAGAGCAACCACAGCCAGGTCGAGGTAAGCTGGTTCGGTTTGATTGGTCGTGCGATTTATTTGAGCGGTGCGGTTGTCTGGGTTCGGCGGTTTCCCTGATGGGCGTGGTTTTCCGGCTCGTATGTGCGTTTTTTTTCGGTCGGTGTGGTTTTCCGCATGGTGCGGTTTCCCGTGTGGTGTGATTTTCTGGTTAATGTGGTTTCTATGGGTAGTGTCATTTCCCGGGTGGTGGTTTCATGAGTAATGTGGTTCTCGCGGTGATGTGTTTTTTCGGGTGCTTTGGTTTGCTGGGTCATGTGGTTTTCCGGACGGTGTGATGTTCTGAGTCATGTGGTATTCTGGGGCGGTGGAGTTCTGAGTGGCGTGGTGTTGTTGGTGTTGTTGTTTTCCTGGGTGGTGTGATCATCTGGACGGTGCGATTTTCTGGGCGATGTGGTTTTGTGGGCGGTGCGGCGTGGTTTTCTGTGTGGCGTAGGGTGTAAGGTTCCTCAGTCTTCCGTGTTGCAAGTGTTTTCAGGTGTCTTGTGTGGTAGGTATTTTGCAGGTTTGGGTTCGCTGCCCAAAATCGTTCCGAAATGATACTATTATACCAGGTATAGTATTAATACCAGCTATCGTACCAGGTATTTTTTACCGGTACGTATTGTTGCCGTGTGACGCCCAAGATAACGTACCCCCTGGGAATATTTTGGCGGCCGATTTTCTCCGAAAGTAGGGGGGGCATAATTATTATATATCAAACGCACACAACGAAAAACGATGGCTGTGGAAAAAGGCTCGTCGATGTATTACCATAGACGCATCGCTCGCCGTTCGTTTACTATTACGGGGGACCATAGTAAGTAGGACTAAATATTGTTGGTAAAAATGGGGAAGTATGTAGGTTTTTGTGTGTATCGTAGGTCCTATTTACTATGGTCCCCCGCAATAGGGCTGGTGTATGCATGAACGGAACCTCTTTTTTTTTTTTTTTTTTTTTTTTTTTTTTTCCTTTTTTTTTTCCTTTTTTTTTGTCATGCTTGGCCGCCGAAAGTGTGCCATTGCGCGCGAGTTATTGGCAGAAATTCGATGCCATTCTATGAGCGGTGGGCAATGCTCAACCCTCTGCACGTATTTCACGCATGATATATATATATGTATACGAGTAGAAGAATAAAAACAGACACGTCTCATGCATGAGCTGTGAGATCGAGAATTTCAGTTTTATTCGTCTTTGCAAGCTGGGCACGATACTTCGATCGCGCGTACTATATACCTGGTACAGATACGACTCGCCCTATGTGCAGGACGGGTCGGCACAAAACTTTATGCAGGGTGCGGGCCTTATTGGTCAAGGCTAGCCTTTCGGCCGCCCGGATCTTTTCTGGAAAAACTCCCCCTAAACACGCGGCTGGCTGCCCCTGCCGACCTCGAGCCCCCCAAAGGGTAGGGGTTGGGGTTCGGGTTGGGGTTAGGGTTGGGGTTGGGGTTAGAGTTAGGCCTGGGGTCGGGGTGGGAGTCGGATTGGTCTGGACCGACGTGCAAGGTTAAAATTGACGACACACGTCCTGCACAAAGTTGTTGTGCCCACCCGTCCTGCACATAGCGGAAGCCTAGATATACGGGTTTTATAGTACTTCATGAAGGATAACATCATACCGAAGGGGGGGGGGGGGTTGGGAGAAGGGACGGTACCCGTGACCACGGCCTTTTTGCTCAGAATGCCGCTGAGCGTAAAACCTCCCACTACAATCAATGGTTGAACCAAAGTGACTATTACGGGGGCCCATAGGGGGCCCATAGTAAATGGGACCAAATATTGTTAGTAAAAATAGAGAAATATGTAGGTTTTTGTGTGTACCGTCGGTCCTATTTACTATGGTCCCCCGTAACATCGTAGATACTAGGCCCCCTTCCCCTAGAGTAAGTAGATAGCGCCGCTTCACTGTAAGTGCAGAAGTTCAAGGTCACACCTCAAGGTCTGTCATTCCGTTCCGTGTAGACCCCGATGAACCGACCACACTCGGTGTGTACCTGGTACTCCACACCTCGGAACCACGCAAGAGAGAGCCTGATTGGGACGTCCGCCCCGCATGTATTATTTTGTTTTCAAATATGTTGCATGGTGCTGTTAGGGGGTACCATAGTACGTAGGACCCACGGTACACACAAAAACCTGTAGAGTTCCCTATTTTTACTACAATAATATTCGGTCCTATTTACTGTGCTCCCCGGTAATACTGGCGTAAAAACACCTTGGGGTTAAAAAGTGGGCTTGTGTGTACAGTATAATACCGGTGGTACGGGGGACCATAGTAAATAGGACCTACGGTACACACGAAAACCTCTATATTTACCCATTTTTACTACCAGTATTTGGTCCTATTTACTATGGTTCCTCGTGGTAGTACGTGCTGGAGATATGTACGTATGTACGTATTATACATTGGGTAGATACTGGCCGAGTATGTACCGAGCCCTCGCACACACAGCAAGAGTGTGTACAGCAGTAGTATGTACCGTGTGTGTCGTTGCGTTATGATAAAAAAAACGATAAAATCCCCAAGGGGTATCAAGGGGGGAAACGTGAACGAGAGCCTGAACGATGAAGGCATCGACCGCATGCGTGTAGAATGTATACCCGCTTGGTATGAAACGGATGCGTGATCAATGGTCGAACGACTACAGTAAGGCAAGCAACAAATAGGTGCGCTCCCCCTGTGTCGGGGAATATCGGCTAGGAAATTCATCCCCAACACCTCGGACGGATTAGATAGATCACGATCTAGATCATGGTTTAGATCATCTAGTTCCTCACCTGTCGTTGTCGAGAGTTTGTTCTCACCTGTCGTTGTCGAGAGGTTGTGCAGGATCTGCGTACATGGTACAGATCCGACCCAAGAAACATGCGCTACATAGAGTAAGTAGATCATGCAGATCATACGGGTCTCCACCCGGCAACGTGAGCTGTTACGGGGGACCGCAGTAGTCAATCAGGACTCATAATACACACGAAAACCTACAGATTTCCCTATATTTATTACGGGGGATCATATTACGGGGGTCCATAGTTAACAGGACCTATGACATACATAAAAGCCTATATATTTAGGTATTTTTACTAACAATATTTGGTCCTGTTTACTATGGTCCCCCGTAATAGTATATAGGACCAAATATTTTAAGTAAAAATAGGTAAATATATACCTGGTAGGTTTTTTGTGTGTACCGTAGGTCCTGTTTACTTTTTTTTTTTTTTTTTTTTTCCATCATCATTTTTACTTTCCAGCCCACTCGTAGGAGGTTTTACCCTCGACGATCTTCTGGACAAGCCGTGGTCACAGGTGTCGTCCCATCTCCCCCCCGGTACGTGCCTTTATTTTTTGTCGCGCATAGGGTTCATTCAGCATTCCCACTGCTTGTCGATTTTCATCGAATGTAGCTAACTCACGCTCTCGCGCTTTCCGCTTATCAATTCGTTCATGCAAGAAAAAGTCCCTACGAGCATGCACTCGGTGAGATTTGAACCCACGAAATTGATCTTGATAGGCACGCGGACCACCTACCAAGCCACGGGGGATGGCTATGGTCCGTAATAGTTAACAATATTTGGTTCCTGTTTACTATGGTCCCCCGTAAATACTACTAGTTGCTCCCGATAACTCTGTTTCCCCGGAATAGGTTGATCGGGAACATATCTATTTTCGGGGGACCATAGTAAATAGGACCAAATATTGTTGGTAAAAATAGCGAAATGTATAGTTTTTTGTGTCTACCGTAGGTCCTATTTAATATGACCCCCCGTAATATCTATACCCTGAAAGACCTACGGCGGGTGGTATAGTAGGAACGATCCGTGGATGGTCTGTCCTAGCCGGAGCTTTTATCCCCTTTGTTCTGGTACCACCGTATACAGATGGCGGCCTAAACAATGGTTGAAACTTGTGGCGTCATCACACCGTCTACCAGCGGCGCGCGAGAGAGCGCCCAGCAGAATCCGTATACTGGTATGATGAGATAGGATGGTGTTGCGTTCGTGGTGTGCCGTACGGACTGCCCGCTTGCGTTGTGACTCGGCGGACACCAATTTCTTGTCGAAACCCCCCTCCCCTCCCCGATCATGCCGTGGCCGTTTTGCTGTATTAATGGTCGTCGCTTTTTTGGCGTCAATTTTCCCCCCTCTGAAGTCTCGAGAGGGTTAAAAGGGTCTATCTACTGTTCAGTAGTACAGTACAGTAGTCCGGCTACCTACTGTACACCACAGTACAGTAGTCCGACTACCTGCTGTGCACTACAGTACAGTAGTCCGGCTACCTACTGTACACTACAGTACAGTAGTCCGGCTACCTACTGTACGCTACAGTAGTAGTCCTGCTGCCTACTGTGCACTACAGTACAGTAGTCCAGCTACCTACTGTATACTACAGTACAGTATTCTGGCAACCTACTGTACACTGCAGTAGTAGTCCGGCTGCCTACTGTACGGTACAGTACAGTAATCCGACTACCTACTGTGCACTACAGTACAGTAATCCGGCTGCCTGCTGTACACTACAGTACAGTAGTCCTGCTACCTACTGTGCACTGCAGTAGTAGTCCTGCTACCTACTGTGCACTACAGTTGCAAATCCGGCCACCTACTGTACACTACGGCAGTAGTCCTGCAACGGCGACACTTTTGCGTTTTTCCGATTCGAAAGGCGAAGTATTACGGAGGACCATAGTAAATAGGACCTAAGGTACACATAAAAACCTGTATATTTACCTGTTTTTTTTTAACAATATTTGGTCCCATTTACTATGGCCCCCGTAGTAAATACTTTTCCTGTTTAAAAAAAACTATTCATGCTGTACGTAATAAGTATCTGGATTTTTTTTTTTTTTGTGTACGTAGCGGCGTATCGTGCGTATGGTCATCACTAGTTTTATTTTATTTATTGTTTTGATTGTCCCTCCGCGCCGTTCGTTCCCCGGACATTATTTTATCGTCATGGAAACATTTGTTTTTTTGTTGGAATTCTGTTTTTTTTTTTTTTTTCTTGCGAGATTCGGCTCCGGAGAGTTTTACAAGGCAGTATTCCTTGTTTTTGCACGCAAAATATCTATTTTCCTGCTTTTGAAATCGGCACAAGAAAAAAAATGCTGGCGTGCGTGTACCTGGTACTTGGTGTTTACCATTTTTTTGTACGAGCGCATACCTGGTACGCTTTACTGGTGGGCATAGGCCAAAAATAGGTTTGTCGTCGGGTCTTAACCCGACCCGCGGGTCGAACCAGGAAGTCTTCTAAAATCTCACGGGTCGGGTCGGGAGGTCTTCAAAATCTCACGCATCGGGTCGGGTCGGCGGATCGATTTAGGTGACCCGACCCGACCCGACCCGACCCGACGCGCGAGTTTTGACCCGGCCCGCGAGCAAAACCCTGAACAAAAGGGACCCCTTACGAGATGGTTGAAGCAACCGACGGACCTACGGGGACCCACCGACGAGAAGTAACAAATATCCTCTGCTGCGCGAGGTCCGAGCCGCAGCCAAATAGTTGCGCTACCTTACGCCCGGTTTTTGCTTCGTCCTCTGGAGACGGTCTAGGCGGGTACCATACTGGCCGTACGCTGTACGTAGCTCTGCCGTGCGCAAGGGCACACGCCGCGTATCGCGAGGTGCTGTAGTAAGTCCCCACCCCAAGTTTTGGCGCAGATTGTTGATGGGTATTTACGTCAACCGCAACCTTTGAATCGGTATGTTATTAATAGTAACACACGGATAGACACGATTGGACGCGAGTCGACGAGGGCAGGAAGCGCTGAGCCCTCTTCTCTTGCGAGAAGATTACGAGGCATGTGCCGCCGTGGTGGGGAAGGGGGGGGGGGGGGGGGGGGGGGGGGGGGGGGGGGGGGGGGGGGGGGGGGGGGGGGGGGGGGGGGGGGGGGGGGGGGGGGGGGGGGGGGGGGGGGGGGGGGGGGGGGGGGGGGGGGGGGGGGGGGGGGGGGGGGGGGGGGGGGATGGGGGGGGGGGGGGGGGGGGGGGGGGGGGGGGGGGGGGGGGGGGGGGGGGGGGGGGGGGGGGGGGGGGGGGGGGGGTGGGGGGGGGGGGAGGGGGGGGGGGGGGGGGGGGGGTGGGGGCCTGCTGTGTGATAACCGGGTCCGACGCCGTGGTGGGGGAAGGGGGGGGGGGGGGGGGGGGGGGAGCCTGCTGTGTGATAACCGGATCCGAGTTTAGACTATTATTATCGGAAACCATAGTAAACAGGACCAAATGTTGTTATTTAAAATAGGTAAATATATACTTTTTTGCCTGTACCGTAGGTCCTATTTGCTATGGTTCCCCCGATTCAGTAGGAAGGGGGGAGAGAGAAAACAGGGGCGAATATAATAAAGGGGATGGGAAAACAGACACGCGCACACACGCACGCACGTCGGTGGTCGACGTGTAATCTGGGTTTCGATAATAATTTTCCCGTTCGTCAGTATCACCGACCTCTCGGCGGGCGAAGCCCTCGGTTTTGCTCATCTCCATTTTTGTTGTTGTTGGTGTTGTTGTTGTTGTTGGTGGTGGTGGTGGTGGTGGTGGTGGTGTTTTTTTTTTTTTTGTTTTTGTTTTTGTTGATGTGTTGCACCGCACGACGTCTTGTGGTGCTACTGCCACGGGAGCATAGCACTCGGAACCCACAATGGACCCCAACAACATTTATCTCCGTATGTTTCACACAAAATATTTTGGTTCCGATTACTCTGTGCAGTTGCTGCTGCTGCTGTCGTCAAAGCCGTTCTTTCAACCCAAGGACATCAGTGTATATACCCCAAAATCGCCCGCCTTGATTCTTCGTCCTGGAGAGATAGATGCTCCCCCCGTAGACGTTGTTGTCCCGGCTCCGCGTTGTCTCGTCTTTCTGTCTGGTCTAAAATCTCATCTCATCTCCCATCTCGTCTCCCTTCTCGTCTTGTCTTGTCTGGTGCTTTCCTCTTTTGGCCGGTGGGTGACTTCATTGTGGGTTCGCTCGCGCACTCGCGACGTGTTCGCTGCCTTACCTTCGCATGCTCCCGCCGGTTGGGTGTGACGACAGGTCAAGAAGTGGGAATTGATGAAAAGGGAAGACCTCGCGCAGATCAACCAGCAGTTCAACGAGATGGAGGCGGTGAGTGGAGGAGGGGATGGGGGAGTTAGTGGGGACTCCCAAGTTTTTTCGTACACAGTGCTTGCTGAGCGTGGTATTTTACCTGCTACTAGCTCAATACAGTAGGTTGCCCCCTTTTCACCCACTTTGGAAGGCAGGTCCGATTTGGGGGACAAACTACTTCGAATTTGACTGGTTTGTCCCCAAAACTGGACTGCGGTCCTAACAGGGTTGAGGGGTCCTTTCACCGGAGAACAGTACTCAGGACCAAATATCCTGCGTAAAAATACTGGAATGTATAGGTTTTTGTGTGTGTATGATGGGTCCTGTTTACTGCGGCCCCCCCGTAATGGTGCGTTGAGATTGGAAGTCCCTTTGAATATAGGTACCAGCGCCCCTTATTGAAGTTGGTATCCGTCCCTTGTAGGCAATGGTGAGAGCAAAAACGATGCTCAGGAGCTTGAGGCCCCTTGTGTTTCATTTATAACCCTTTTAGTACTGCACTCCCGTTTCGGGGACAAACCAGTCAAGTGCTAAGTAATTTGTCCCCAAAATGAGACTGCGGTTCTGAAAGGGTTAAAGGGCTACCTGCTGTACGGGCGTACCCACTCTGGAGGGGAATGTAGGGATTGTTTAGACACCAAGATGGGTGTCGGAACGGTCCTTGCATTTGCGTCCAGAAGGGTAGCTGGTGAAACGAATACCATCATCGTGTACGACCTTCCTTACCTCTACAGGACGGGCCAAGATGGCTCGAGACTAGGCGTAAGGGGGGTCGCTCACAGAACAGCACCTGGGATTCTGGAACAGGGCACATGCGTTTATATGTAACTTGACTATATAAATATTCACCGTTAATAGTAGTTCCTATATAAAGACATCATGAATTGTGCACAACCCCCCCCTGCCATGACCTAAATATAGAACTCACAGCTGACGTGTTCAATAATTTTATAAATAAAAGACATGGAATACTATTTCGGGGGGGGCATAGTAAATAAGACCAAATGTTGTTACTACGGTGGTCCATAGTTAATAGGACCTACGGTACACACAAAACCCTGTATATTTCCCTATTGTTACCAACAATATTTGGTCCTGTTAACTATGGTCCCCCGTAATAGTATATATATATAGGGAAACATATAGGTTTTTGTGTGTACCATAGGTCCTATTTACTATGATCCCCCGTAATACTGGTATATGCCCTCTCTGATACGTACGTACCTCGTGAATGTTTCCGGTATGCAGGAATGAATATATGCGCACTAACTGTAAGCACCTGGCACCACTTACTTGGTTCACAAAACTGCGTGATTTAGGGCCCGATTTACTATTTAATACGAAGAACCCCCCCCCCCCCCCCCTCCGTAGGTAATATCTTAACCATTTTAGGACTGCAGTACTGTTTTGGGGACAAACTACTTGGGATTTGACTGGTTTGTCCCCAAAACGAGACTACAGTCTTAAAAAGGGGTAACATATACTAACAGCAGTAGTGGTCCCTCTGGAGTGCCTGGTGGTAGTGCCGGCTGCCCGCTACATATATATGACATACCCACTCCTTGAATTCTGCAGCTTAAGAAGCAGATTTTTCTTCCCTCATATACGGACTGTATTTATACATACCCTGCATGAGGCTATATAAAAAGCCCGTAGTACACGCGAATCGAAGTATCATTATTACGGGGGACCAAAGTAAATAGGACCAAGTAGTGTTAGTAGAAAAAGCGAAATATATACCTGGTAGGTTTTTGTGTGTACCGTACGTCCTGTTTACTATGGCCCCCCGTAATAGTATCACACACAGCTTGCAAAGATCGACGAAATCCTCGATCTCACAGAGGTTTTTTTTTTTCAATTTTATGAATATATACAGTGCCTGTGAAATCGCTTGGCACTACTTCGTATTGCGGGGGGGCCATAGTAAATACCTGGTAGGACCAAATATTGTTAGTAAAAATAGGCATTTTATGTAGGTTTTTTGTGTACCGTAGGCCCTATTTGCTATGGTCCCCCGTAATAATGTGATTAGCCAGTGTGGTAGTGAGCGGAGTAGTTATTGTCGGTTGCCGCTATAAAGCGCCGCGGTATTTGGTTGGCCGGCGCGTCTTTGCCGACACTGTGCACGGAGAGACCATTTCCGCCTGTACCGGCATTTATGAAGGATGGTGGCCGACCTTGTCAAACCTCGTGAAGTTTGTACGTACAGTACCAATATGCTGCGTGAAATAGAAGGACCGCTTGGCCTTCATATGAATGCATGAACGGTCCTTATATTGACCATCAAAGTGGTAGTCTTCGTCAACCATGGACTATTACGATATACGTACCACATCAACCATGTACTGCTGTTACGAAAATGTGTACCTGGTACCAGGCATACACCATTGAATCGCTTCCTGAGTGCCCGGTACACGTATATCATACCTGGTATACACGGTTCGAATGTAGTGGATGACCCCGGAGTAGTTGGGGGGCGTACTCGATAAGAGAGACGTACTCGATCTCATGCATGGCCGTAGTCGTATGACCATAGACCCCGCCCTATTATATATAGGTTGGGTTGGCGTCGGTTGGCAACGACACTGTAAAACATGCCGCTCACTACGTGAGCTAGACAACCAAGGTACCGTTTTTTTTGTTGTTGTTTTTTTTGGCGGTTGCCCACAGCTGGTCGTCGAGTTGGATCATTTGTGCGAAGTAAAGAACCCTTACTTTGCACAAGGGAATTGATCGTATCACGTAGTGTTCAAGGTAAGCCACCCAAGAGGCAGTTACATAGTACTCCCATTGCTGTCTCTGGAAGTGGCTACACCGGAAATTAAACTAACTCATTGAAGCTGTCATCCATATGCAAGTCCGCCTCACAAGCGGTTCTTAGTAGGATGCAGCTCACCCTTCATGCGACTCGCCGGACACCTCACGGCGCTTCGCGCTTGGTGCAAGCAATGTCTGCCTGGTCGGTGAAAACCCGACATGCTCCGTCCCGGCATTGTGGGGAGTAGTGGGGGGGGGCGGGGGTACTCGAAATCGTGCACGGCCGTAGTCGTATGACCATAGACCCTCGCATCCCTACCATGCCGGGACGGAACACGTCGGGGGCGGCGGGGGGGGGGGGGGGTTACTCACTTGTTGCTTGCCTTGGCCATTTGGCCGTTCACCGCGCATGCCTTTCGCGACGGAGCACAAGCGGAGGGGGGGGGGGGGGGGGGGGCGAGCGGGCGGGCGGGGGTCTTTCTGGTTACCTTTTGTAGGTGGGAGGAGGGAGGGGGGTCCGCTTTCTTTTGTTGGAGGACGTTTCTCGGTTACCACTTGTCTTCAATTGCCAGGATCGTTTGTATATTAATGTTCAATACAGAGGTTGCGTCTATTTCGGGATTATAGTGGTGTTTTTTTTTCGTTTTCCTGTCCCCTCGTCGGGTAGTTTTTTTTTTTTTCCGTGTCTCTCCTTTTTATTTCCACTCCCCTCCAACACCCCCTCCGCAGTTTGTCCGCAACTTCGGAACCCTAGAACATTTTTCTCCCCGGCTTATACTTTTTCACAAGTGATGATGGTTGAGAGAGCACGTCCATCGAAAACGAAAGTAAGTCCTTCTCCATATATTTTTTTTCAGCCCGCCTAAAAATAGAAGTCACGGCGGCGGCGAGGAAGGTGCGCGCTGTTGTACAGGCACCTTTTTTTAGCTTTTAGTCCTTGTCCTCCGTTCAGTTTTTTGTTTCGCTTTTGCAGCACCAACCACCAGCAGCAACAGCAGCAGCAGCAGCAGCAGCAGCAGCAACAGCAGCGCCTTCGTCTAAAACCAAAGCTCCTCCTCGGTCTGTCCTTCGTTTTTTGCTGCTGCAGCAATAGCAGCAGCAGCAGCAGCAGCAGCAGCAGCAGCAGCATCCTACTCTCTGATTCGTACCTGGTACGAAACTTGTCACCGGCAAAAAAAAAAACTCCCGAGATATCCGTTGCCAAAACTCGGACGCACGTTGCCGCCCCTCTCGCTCTCGGCAAGCGAGCGAGGACAGAAACGGCGGCAACACGGAACGCGGAAGCCCTTCCCCACCCGCCGGCCAGCCACTTGTGCGATCCGAGCGCCTATTGAACTTTTAACTCTTGTGCGAGTAGGAATGCAGTTCCCGTTTTGGGGACAAAGTACTCAAATCCCAAGTATTTACGGGGGGACCATAGTAAATAGGACCAAATATTGCTAGTAAAAATAGGTAAATATGTGGGTTTTGATGTATACCGTAGGTCCTATTAACTATGGGCCCCCGTAATAGTTTTGTCCTCAAAAGACGGAACTGTGATCCTAAAAGCGGTATATCCTCTCGCACCCCGGACAGACCATGATCTACTGCTCTGGTACAGTAGTAGATCATCTACGTACGGCAGCAGTTCCTTGTTCACCTGCCTTTTTTTGTGAGACAGTTTGAAGGATCTGCGTGGGTAGTACTACAGACCCAAACCAGGAAACACTTGCTTTCGTACGTACGTACGTACGTAAAACATGAAGCTTGTGTACTGGTCCCACCCTGGCGGTACGAGCTACTATTACGGGGGGGGGGGGGGGGGCATAGTAAGGGCCATAGTAAATAGGACCGAATGTTGTTGATAAAAATAGGGAAACATGTAGGTTTTTGTCTGTACCGTAGGTCTTGTTTACTACGGTCCCCTGTAATACAGTAACTGTACTTGTAGGTCATGTACGACAGGGAATAGATCTGCCCTGGAAGGTCTATTAATAGGTGATTCGAGTGCGGAATCGATGATTTGTGCGAGGTGTGGACTCATCTCTGTCCGTTATCATGCTATTGTCTCTTTTTACTTATTTTATTGTTCACTACCCCCCCCCACCCGCCACTCGAACTGTACTTTTTTTTCATTGTGTGTGTGGCCGTCTGTGGGCCAGACTTTGGCGGCGAGCCTGAACGAGAAGCTGATCCAGTCGAAGGAGCTGGAGCAGTACTTGTACTCCCTCCCGGACATCAACCACGACGGTCTCATCACGCGCTTCGAGGTGACTTGGGTACCCAAAACACACAAACAGCGCTGTGACTGCGCGGTTGATTATTGATAGTTTTTTTGCCTGCTATTAGTAGCTAGCTCTTCGGTGCCACTTTGGACGAAAATATAAGGAACCGTTTACACACAAACATGAATACAAAGCTGTTCTTACATTTACGTCCAGGGGTTGTTGTTGTTGGTTGCTGTTGTTGGTGGTTGTTGTTGATGTTGGTTGTTGCTTCTTTGGCGTTGGTCGTTGTTTCTTCGTTGTTGTCGTTGTTTGGTGTTGGTTGTTATTCGCGTGTTTGCCATGGTTGGTTGCTTTTTTTGTATTTAAAATAGTGTTGGTTGCTCGCTTGGCGTTGGTCGTTGTTGCTGTTTGGTGTTGGTCGTTATTCACGTGTCTGTCACGGGTGGTTGGTTGCTTTTCGTGTTAAAAATGTTGTTGGTTGTTGTTTCTTCGTTTGTTAGTCGGTGTTGTGTGGCCGTTGGTTGTTCGTTTTTCGGTGGTCGTGGTTTCTTTTCCTCCTGTGTGTGTTGTTTCTGCTGTTTATTTTTCATCTGTGTATTGTATGCTATTCGAGGTGTTTATGTAAGAGTGCTGGTTTTATTTTATCGTTACGGAAACTATTGTTTAGGGATCGGGAACCGATATGATGATAATCTGAAGTTTGTTTTCGTAGAGAGAATTCGGCGTTATGGTTCATGTTCTCTGGCCGAGTACGTACAGAAGTAGTTCACTTTGACAGCAGCAGCTGGCATTGTTCGGTTGGTCGCGCTTGTGGGAATACCAAGTGGAAAGCGCACGGAACGGTGCTTGCAGACTGGTAGAACACGCGAACAGAATGTTTTGGTATTTTGCGGTTTATTGCTTTGTTGCTTGATGTATTGTTATTGTTGCTGGCCGCTGTTCGCTGTCGTGGTTTGTTCTCTAGTTTTTTTTTTTTTTGCTGTTGGTTTTGTTTCTCTTTCTTGCGTGTTTGGTAGTTATGTTGTTTTGCTCTTAGTTTCTTTTTTTTTTTCTTCTTCGTATGAATATGAACGCTGCTGTTGTTTTTTCGGTAGTGGCTGTTGCTGCTATTACGGGGGACCGTAGTAAATAGGACCAAATATTGTTGGTAAAAATAGGTAAATATATAGGTTTTTATGTATACCACAGGTCCTATTAACTATGGACCCCCGTAATATATCGTTTCCTTTCTTCCTCGTTATGATACGATATTATCGCTATCGCTGCTGCCGTCTGTTGTTGTCGGCGCTGTTTTTGCTTGTTTTTTTGTTTATTTTTATTTTCGCTCTACGGGGTCCATTCAGTTGCTGTTTTTTCGCTGTTGGTTTGTTTTGCTTGGCGCCAGGCCATCACACCAACGCGTGGCCGCAGCAACTACAGCAGTGCTTGTGTTGTTTGCAGCGGGCGCGACGCGCTAAATTTTACACACGGCGCGTATGTTTGTGGAAGTGTGGTGTACCAGGTTTTTACCAATCCGCAGGAGGATTATCGACAGGAGAGAAAAAAACATACCAGGTACGCATCATATAATATGATACCCATCATGATACCTTTTATCATATGATACCATGATACATATAATATGATTGATCGTGATACATGTGATCATGATACGTATCATATGATTGATCATGATACATATCACGTGATTGGTCATGATACATATCATATGATGGATCATGATAGCTATCATGTGATTGATCATGATACATATCATATGATACATATCATATGTAAATGATGTGATACCGTTGTCTGACCTCGCCGTTGTGTCTTCTCTTTCCCGAAACCCGGTCACCCCCCGACAGTTCGACAAGTACATGAACGAGTACAAGATCTCACACCCCGGGCTTACCGACCGCGACCTCCCCCGCTTCGAAGACATGGACCACAACAACAACGGCCACATCAACTTCCACGAGGTGTGTATCTATCTGATACGATGGTGCTGGATATCGTATTGAAGGTTCCGATATATGAAAATATCGCACTTTCGACCTAAAAGTACAAATAATGGTAAAAAATGAACTGAAAACGTATTGCGCTGCGAAATTAGTTGATTCAACCCCACCCCCCCCCCCCCCCCCCCCCCCGCCTTTTTTATTTTCATAGTGTATGCTACATTAAGTATATTGGTTAAATGTCGTGTCACCTTTTCACTTTGATTGCGGTACTCGTAGGCGAGGATTGTTGTACGGCAAAGCCAGTATACCCCATGGTGCGTTTTGCAGCACCACGTTGAAGGTGACGAGAAAAAAGTTGGCATTTAGTCAGGGGTGCAAACAACAACAAAAAAAGAACGAGGACGTCGGAATTGAAAACTATAGTACAGCAGTAGCGGGTTGATATTTTTATCAGAAATTTAAACAAGACGTGTGTTTGTTTTGTTTTTCAGTTGTGTGCTTCCTTTGGTTTTTAGTATAGTGGCCCTCCCCTGTCTGGAACTCGAAAAAAAAAAAAGTGAGGTGTCGATTTTTATTTTTCGCGTACCCTTGACCCACCTGCGACAAAATGGTTGATATTCCACGCTGTTATGGGGGGCGGGGGGGGGGGGGGGGGGGGGGGGGGGGGGGGGTACTCAGGCAGATGATCGATTCCCATTTTATGTAGATATTTCAAGACAGAGATATTCCCGATCTTGTATGATCTAGCTCATGTTGCCGGATGCCACCCGTTTATATATATATAGATATTCCCACTTCATGATCTAGATCCTTCCAAGACTGATATATTCCCGATCTTGTATGCTCTAGCTCTTGTATGATCTATTAATAGCTCATGTTGCCGGGTGGAACACGTTCAATATGTACAACTCTAGGTGTCTGTCAATATAAGGACCGATTGGTGTTCATGTTGATGTCTAAACGATCCCTATATTCTCGTCCAGAGTCGTACGATTTACAGGACTTGTTTCCTTGGTTGGATCTGTACTATGTACGCAGATAGATCCTGCACAGCCTTTCACAATGGCTGTTGAGGAACTAGATGATCTGTAGATAGATCAGATAGATCATGATCTGTACGATCTGTGCTATCAATCAGCAGATCCTGCACAGCCTCTCACAACGGCAGCTGAGGAACTAGATGATCTGTCTGTAGATAGATCAGATAGATCATGGTCTGTACGATCTGTACTATGTACGCAGATCCTGCACAGCCTCTCACAACGGCAGCTGAGGAACTAGATGATATATCTGTAAATAGATAGATCAGATAGATATATCATGATCTGTACGATCTGTTCAACGTGTACAGTATTTCAGAACCCACAATGAGCCCGAAAACCAGGTGTACAGCAGTACAGTAATAATGACCCGTGTTACAACAGAAGTGCCGGTGTAAAAATAACACTTTTTTGGCGAAACCATTTCTGGCTGGCCGCGCGGCGCTCCTTGTCAGCCCAGAAGAAGTACCCCGAATCGTTCGAATGTCGTTCATGTTTTACAATGGTCGTAGTCGTTGTATGTATGTATACCTGCAGGCCCCTGGGATTGTTCTCGTCTCGATTTATTTGTTTTGTCGGCTTGGGTGGGGATGGACAGCGCTTTTAAGGGAGTGAGGAGCCTCAGAAAGAGTAGGAGCTACCCCTCAACCGTCGCAGCACGCGTCAGGCAATATCTGCCTTCAAAGGCAAGCGGATAAAGGTGCTGTATTCCCCTATACCTCGTGCGCCGGCGTCCCCGGTGGCTTGGTAGGTGGTCCGCGTGCCTATCAAGATCAATTTCGTGGGTTCAAATCTCACCGAGTGCATGCTCGTACTCGTGGGGACTTTTTCTTGCATAAAAAAATTGATAAGCGGAAAGCGCGAGAGCGTGAGTTAGCTGTACATTCGATGAAAATCGACGAGCAGTGGGAATGCTGAACCCTATATGCGGGACAAAAAATAAAGGCACGTACCGAGGGGGAGAAGGGAGGACACCTGTGACCACGGCTTGTCCAGAAGATCGTCGAGGGTAAGACCTCCTACGAGTGGGCTGGAAAGTAAAAGTGACGAAAAAAAAAAACAAAATAGTGGCACGGGTCGTTGTATTTCGGGACAAGAGCGGTACAGAAATGGTATGGTCCCTCTGTAGTGCCGGTGTAGATGCGGCAGTCAACAATACCGGCACTAGACGTGGCCGTAACCAACCGGCACTTGTTACTCCGCATACCGCCACAATGGTTATTAATCCCATCTGTGCCGAGCGATTTCACAGGCGCTATATTATATATATGTGTAGCGGGTAGCCGGCAATGCTCAACCGGCGCAATACAGGGGGCCACTACTGTATTGTTCCTCTATTACGGGGGTCTATAGATAGGACCTATGGTATACATAAAAACCTATATACTTACCTATTTTTACTAACAATATTTGGTCCTATTTACTATGGTCCCCCGTAATAGTGTTTTCACTCAATGTCTTGGTTCTGAAAGCTGTTCCATCGCATTGCTACTGCTGTACCTGGTGCCCAGTTTTTTACCGACCCACCCTACGCCCCTGCTGCTTTTTTTTGTGTGTGTGTTGCGTGCGCGTGCTTGTCGCTTCGATCCGCAGTGGGAGGAGTACCAGGTGATGGCGATGAATGCTATGGCATGAGGGAAAACATGCCGTCCATCCCCGCTTGAACTCCCGCACCACGGTTCCACTCAGCGAGCGGCCTTCCAGATATGGAGGGGGTTGAGTTGGGTTGAGTTGGGTCGGGTCGGGTCGGGTCGCGTTGGATTGGGTTGGGTTGATTGGGTTTGGGTTTGATCGGGGTGGTGGGATGTTTCCAGGGGGGAACAGCACGACCTTCCACCCTGCCGCTTAGCGCGATATATGGAAGGGTGCTTCTTGTGCCCCCAGGTAGGGAGGGGGGGGGGGGGGGGGGGTGATACTTTCCGTACTGCTGCTACTGCTGCTGCTGCTGCTGCTGCTGTGCTACACGAGCACTCTTTCTTGCCTTTTTCTTTCCCCCCCACCGTGAGTCTCCCTGGTCGGTCAGGGGCTGCATCTATCACATTTGCTGTTTGGCTCTGTCCATTGTTGTTTAAAGGAGCCCATTCGTGCTGTTGCTCGAGCGAACGGGGGGGGGGAGGGGGCGGCGGGGGGTGGGGGCAGGGGGGAGCGAGAGTAGTTGTCGTGTCTTCTTTGTCTGAATGTTTGTCTTCTCGGTTTTTTTTTTTTTAGTACGACAGCCCGGCGCACGCACACGGCACGCACACCCCCCGTCGACTACTGTTGTTGCCGTTGGCCGCGAAGCTGCCAGCTTTTGTCGACAAAGCGTTTCCTTGCACGAAAACACCGCGCAATGCGTTTGCTCCGCCCCGCTTTTCTCCCCACCCCCCCCCCCCTCCCCCCCCCCCCCCCTCCGTCTCAAATGGGGTGCGTTGTCAATGGTCAAATGACTGGCAAGCAACAAATGAGTGCGCCCCCCCCCCCCCCCACCCCACCACCACCCCCCCTGCTGCCTCTTCCCCCCCCCCCCCCCCCGTTCTTGTGTGACGATGCGGCTCGCAATGTCGCTCGTAGTTCAGTTCTGCAGATTATTATCGGGATAGACGATCAGCCTATCAATATCGTTTGGTTGCGAAACTATAATATATCGGTTGCCAGGCAGACAGACAGACTACTAGCGTAGTGTACTGGTTCGGTGTTGCCTGCAGTGTTGTAGTGGGCTGGAGGCGGGGGGGGGTGGGCGGGGGGGACTCTTTATTCAGTACCTGGTGCAAGGTACGATAGTTTTATTTTCCTTGGGATTTTTCGTATTTTCTTACCTGCGGGAGGGGACTATGAAATATGATGATGATATTACGCAGCGTATTAGCTGGTATTAGTCTGTGGCGGTAGGGCTGGTAGAGGTAGAGACGGGTCGTTTTTTTTGCACGTATTATTATTGCCCTGGATGTGTTTCTTTTTTGTCGTGCGAATTGTTGTGGGTCGTGCGCACATAGATGGGAAGTCTCCTCGCGCACGCGTGCGGGAGGAGGGGGGGTGAACGGTTGTACACGCGCGGCATCCATCGGAGCTGACCGCGCGGTCACTGTCCGAAGCACGAGTCTTTGGTGTGTCGTCACGCACGTTTCAAATTGTGATATCTCCTTGAGTCGTTTTGTTGTTTGATGTTGTAGTTGGTTCTGCTGCGATATGATGATTTACACACCCATCTCTCTTGATCTCTTAACGCTTCGGCGACTGAACAAATATATATATATATATATATATATATATATATATATATATATTTCGTTCAGTGCTGCCCGATCACACCGAATAGACGACAGTGGCCTCCCGCTTCGTGAGATACGTACGTACCATCCTGTCCGAAAATACATGGACAGTTCGTAGTCACTATTCGTACACAAACGGTAAGTATATATCGGGATGGTCTAGTATGTATGTACCTGGTACGTTCTGCGGGATAATACGCGTGACGTTTTGTCCTGGACTATCGTGTTGTGTTTTGATTCTTCTTTCGATGTGACGCTCGAAAGAGCATCAGGTATTGCGATCACATCATCCTCACCACTTTTAAATAGCATCAGAACATCTTTTCCCCCGGCGGTTGATGCTTGTCGCTGGCGGTGTAGCGTTTCTTCTGGTATGACCAGCGGCGGGCCTGTAGTAGATTTTTGCGGTGTTGCTTTTCTCAAAATTTGGTTGTGGATATAGCCGCGTGGGTGCAGGGTGCCATGTGGGATCAGGTGCGGGGGTGGGACCAGGGTCGGTAACAGCGTCGACTCGTGGAAATTGTCTGACTGGCTCGTGTCTACCGTGTAGTTCCTCCCTCCCTTGGCAAACCCTTGCCGTCGAAAAGCAAGACTCTCCAGGAATTAATCCAGAAGAAGGTCAACAAAAACAGCAGAAAATTGTAGGGCCACATCCTTCTACAGACAGCAGTGAGGCAAGGGCAGACGTACTTTCGGACCCGACAACCATTTTTTTCTGATCTGTAAAACTAAGGGGCTCCTCGACTGTCCCGATACCTATGGCCGCGGCTAGATACCGCTATAGTCAAGAAGGCGCTGAGGGGTCAAAACTCCTGCGAGCAAACTGCAGTACCGCCCCTCTCGTTCTCGCGAGAAATCTGAAATCAGATGTCAGGCTGGCTTTTCCTTAAAATCGGATGTCAGGCTAACATCCTCAAAATCGAATGTTAGGCTTAACATCCTCACAATCGAATGTTAGGCTCAACATCCTCAACATCGAATGTTAGGCTCAACATTATCAAAATCGAATGTTAGGTTTATCATCCTCAGAGCCGAATGTTAGGATATCATCATCAAAATCGAATGCTAGGCTGACATCGTCCCTTCTTCTGGCGGGAGCGAGAAGGTGGTAGATTTTATTGGAGTTTCCCGTACGTGGACGGCGAGCGCCTCCACTACGTAGGCCGCATGCTTCCTTCGCTTTGTAAAGATTCCAGGCTAGCTTTCACAGTACAAGTGCCGTCTGCTGTTTTTCGAGAGGACCGATACTTCCGTGCTATTGGTGCCGACTTGAGCTGGAGAGGAAAGGCGATGTTTAAAAAAATAAAGTACAGAGTGTTTGCCATCCTTCAGTCAGTGTGCGGCATAATCGATCACTTGAAGGAACGCTTTCTTAACTTAAGGTGTCAGTTTCGAGCGGATTTTTCGGATCAAGAGTCAGTCTCGAGCGGATTTTTTTCTTTTGTTTTCGAGCGAGCTACTTACAGCAGTGTGTAGCTCCTCAAGTGAAAAAGAACCTCGGAATGATCCCGGTGCACGCCTCTCTACCGCGTAGCTCCTCCTAAAAAAAACAGCGTCTATTGATAAGTCTCCATTGCGAGGTCTCTCTACACCGCGTATCTCCTCCCAACCAAAACAGCATCTCCCGCAACGTTCCCAAAAACTAAACATTTTCCCCCTTACGTGTACGCACCACATTTGGTTTTTGATTTGTTAATCTCCCATCCGTGAAAGTCTTCGAGTGTTGGAGCAGCATCCAGACTCCATGCCTACGCCATCATGAGGGTTCGTATGTCACCCCACCCCCCCCCCGGCCATGCAAGATATCGAGTACCCCCCCCCCCCCCCCCCTCCCCCCCCCTTTTTTTAGGGGTAGGAATGGTGCTCCGTCTCGAAAGGGATGCGTGGTCAATGGTCAAATGACCAAGGCAAGTAACAAATGAGTACGCCCCCGCCCCCCCCCCGCTCTCTAGTGGTGGCCACACCGGAAAATAAATAAACTCGTTGAACCTGGCATCCATGTGCAAGTCCGCCTCACAAGCGGTTCTTAGTAGGATGCAGCTCACCCTTCATTGCGACTCGCCGAACTCCGCCTCACGGCGCTTCGCGCTGAGAAACTTCACTCCGCACGAAGGGAATGATCGTATCGCGTACCTGGTAGTGCCCGCGCGCGTGGTCCTGCTGAAATTGCTTCTATTGCGGGGGACCATAGTAAATAGAACCAAATATTGTTAGTAAAAATACGTATATGTATAGGTTTTTATGTGTAACGTAGGTCCTATTTACTATGGTCCCCCCTTACTAGCTTATTCTTAGCACTCCCACGGTTTCAATCTTGACCCTTTCAGGACTGCCGTCCCGTTTTGGGGACAAACCACTTGGAATTAGAGTGGTTTGTCCCCGAATCGGGACTGCAGCTCTAAAGGGGCGAAGCGGACGCGTGCTACGGTATACCTCTATCCCTGAAATAAAAGGACCATCGCTAAATATAAGGAGGAGAGTTTGTATATAATTATTTTGAACAAAACGGTCCTTAGGGCTCATCATATCGAGAACTTTCGGTTCTTGCAATTTGACTTGATTTTTTTTTCTAATTTAATTTGCATCTGATTGTACGAAATTTAGTGTTCCCCGTTAAGATGGGCTCTAAATCAAATTAGAAAAAAAAAAAAATCAAGTCAAATTGAAAGGACCAAAAGTCCTCGATAAGAGGGCCCATCTTATCGAGGACTTTCGGTTCTTTCAATTTGACTTGATTTTTTTTTCTCATTTAATTTAAGGGCCCATCTTATCGAGGACTTTCGGTTCTTTCAATTTGACTTGATTTCATCTTATCGAGGACTTTCGGTTCTTTCAATTTGACTTGATTTTTTTTTTTCTCATTTAATTTAAGGGCCCATCTTATCGAGGACTTTCGGTTCTTTCAATTTGACTTGATGTTTTTTTCTCATTTAATTTGCATCTGATTGAACAAAATTTAGTGTTCCCCGTTAAGATGGGCTCTTACGAGGACCATCGCTAAATATAAGGGCAGTTTGCATATAATTATTTTGGGCAAAACGGTCCTTATAAGGACTATCCCTTAATATAAGGCCAGTTTGTGTGTAAAGATCGGGACATTTTGTATATCCCTTGTTAGGTTTACCTATTGAGCAGGTGCGCGTTGGTACTCACGTGTGTTGAATGTCTAGAGATGCAAGAAGAGCAGCTTTACTCTCCTTTCGAGCACGATGAGAGACTGAGAGCAAGGCTCGTGCCCCGCTGGTAAAACCCCTGTTTTTCCATCTAAGATACGCCTCCCAAGGACTACATACGAATACGATCCCAATACCTGAACCCCCCCCGGGTAATCACCGGCCTTTCGGACCGATTCAAAGCAGTACCATAACACAAACCACTAAAAAAATTGGACTATTACGGGGGGTCCATAGTAAATAGGACCAAATATTGTCAGAAAAAAAAGTAAATATATACCTTGGTAGGTTTTTTATGTATACCATAGGTCCTATTAACTATGGACCCCCGTAATAGTTAAGTCCCCAAAACGGGACTGCAGTCCTAAAAGGGTCAGGAACACGAGGCATTACTTACGGCCACGGTATCAACATGCAGTATCGGACAAAGCCCGACTACTGCTCTTCAGGTTCACTCCGTGGTTACGCTCTTGAATCATTCAGGCGTGTTGGATGCATTCAAGCGAATCGGATGCATGCTACAGCATCAACAGCGATTTCTTGCCTCTCTCCAGAGCTTGTGAGCGAGAGAGAGGGCAATGAGCATCCCTCTGAATCAGTAAGTACCCCACTTCCCTTCTTAAATGGCTCCTACTACACCTTCCTCCCCTCGATAAACTCTCGTACGATATATACCCTACTCCTCCTCGCCAACGTTCCACCCCCACGTCATTGGCAGCAGAGTCCTCCGGTTTCTTCCCGTTCTTCCCCTATACTGCAGCCTGCTGGCGGTCCGGTCCCTCAGCGCCAGTTTGTACCGGTGTACTCGTCTATCCCTTCCACGGCTAGGGGTATATGCAGTAATGGCCCCGCCAAAAAAAGGAAGCACGTTAATCTGAGCAAGCCTTAGGCCCTGTTCTAAGGATATACCCTTGGACTGGGAAATCGATCGATCTTTTACCCCTATACTACAGCTCAGTGAGTAATACCTCCACATTTGGCGTCGTCGGCTGAGTAAGACCTCCACATTTGGCGTTGTCGGCATGACACGGGTTCGAATCTCACTTCGAACGTTCCGTTTTTAGAAAACGCCCGCACGTGCGGTCCCTTGAGATACACATCTTCCTTGATCCTCAGGCATTGAAACGAAGCGGGTATATAGTAATTAGTTCAGCGGACGGCCGTATACCGTACCGACGCCCCCAAAATATCCCGCCGTTCAGAAGGGGGTGAGAGTGTTCTAAGGACTACCCTAACCTTCGGTAGTAATCGATCGATCTTTTACTCCTATATTATTGCTCAGTAAGTAACGCCTTCACATTTGGCGTCGTCGGCAGGACAGGGGTGCATACAGTATGGGCCCCGCCAAGAAAAAAAAAACGCGATAGTCTGAGCAAACCTTATGGACCCCTCGTTGTGACACCATCATTCGTTGCCCCTCATGTATCTAAAAAAACGGCCACCAAAAACAGCATTCGTAGTGACTTTGGTTATTACCGACGGTCTACCAGCACCACAGCAAACACCCAGCAGCAGCAACAGTTAGTTCTCATGGAGGCGTTCCACGATATTATAGAGGTTCACACCCTAAAAATTCTGAGGCTCCTATGCCCCCCCCCCCCCCCCCCCCCCCCCCCCCCCCCCGAGAGGTATAATGCGGAATTCAACAGGGACAAACATGTGAATATACAAACAGATGCTTCATACACGCATCTCGTCACGTGTACGTACGCAGTATGCTTCGTCGACAACGTAGAACACAAAGTTACATGCTCATCCTTCAACTGGCGCCCGGTAGGTAAGAACGTGCCGTGGTGGCCCAGAAAATCCCCCCAATCCCCCCCCCTCCCAACACCTCACGGCGCTTCGCGCGCAAGCAATGTCTGCCTGGTCGGTGAAAATCCGACGTGCTCCGTCCCGGCATTGTGGGGATGCGAGGGTCTATGGTCATATGACTATGGCCATGCACGATAGTGAGTACACCCCCCCCCCCCCCCCCCAAATGTGACTCCTCTATCTATCTATCTAGCGTAGAACGCCACTCTGATGTATACAGGGATCATGTCGAGCCCGTATGCCGCGGGGCTTTTAACCTGTTAATCCTCTTGGGACTTACAGAGGGAAAAAGTGACGATAAAAAGTGACGGTTACAGCAACCATTGTGGCCTCGGCAGGATAGGGGGGGATATGATTTCGTTTGGATCGTTCCAGCAGCGACGGTTACAAGTTGTAGAGGGTTGCGTAGTATATCTTCGCAGGCGTTATTATGAATTATGCCGTGTGTTCATGAGGAGAGTTTGAGTACTCCGTTCTCTGCTCCGAGCTACGAGCTAGGCTCCGCTCTCTCTCCCCCCTCCTCTGCCCTCTATTACAACGACTATAAAGAATCTCATCTGACCACGTGGTGGTCAGAGCATCCAGGCTTGGACTCTACGAACACACTAGTGACTTGAACGTTTGAGGTCTGGTACCCGAAGCCCACGATGCCTTCGAAGGGATCGGCTCAAGAAGAATACGATTCTCCGAGTGAAGTTGAAACGCTGCGACGCGAGATCAAGCTGGCGTTGGAGCAGAGGCAGGCATCGATGATGTATGCCATGAGGAGCATGATGGCCGAGTTCATGAGGAACAACGGTCGATCGGAGTCCGGCAGCGCTGAGGGTAGCGCTGCTGTAGGGGAGAGTCCACAAGGGGCAGTGCCCACTGCTGTGAGAGAGATCCCTGCTGCTGCTGTAGGCATGGCAAGGGATATTGCAGCAGAGCAAGAGACAAATTTGCGTGAGGGCGCCTCGCCAGATTTGGGAGCAACTGGACGCGGAGGAACTGCGTTGCCTATCGAAGTTGGCCTACCGAGGGGTCAGCCAGACCAGCATGGGAGGACAGCAGGATGGGGCGAGTACCCTGGCGATGAGTTGGGGTGTGGATTTGATCTGCCTCTATCTCGCCATTCGGCCTTCAAACACACTCCTGTGCCATCGTTTAGTGGGCTGAAATCTGAGTTCAACCCCTGGACAAGAGACGCTCGGTATTACGCCAAAGGAGTTGGTTTCTTGTCTTCTTTCGTGTCGGATCCACGGCAGTACATTCCCGTAGGGGAGTTGGACACAGAAAACTTTATGCTTGTCGCAAGGGGGTTTGGCCGCGAAAGTGTGCACAAGCATACACTGGCGTGGAATTTCTTGTCGACAGCCCTCAAAAACAAGAGCGATAAGAGTATTTTGCACCGGTGTACCTCGCCGAGGCAAGCGTGGGACGCTCTCCTTGCGTGGTGGAGCCCTCAGACAATGGGGGCCAAATCAGACCTCTCTAGACGCTTTAATAGTTTTAAGATGGCGTCGGGGAGCAACCCTCGAGGAGATGGGTAGGATCGAGGATCTTGCCGCGGAAATGCGCACGGCAGGAATGTCAGTAGACGACCACATGCTGTACACCATCTTTATTGACGCTCTGCTTGCCGAATACGAGGTGGAGGCTCGGAACCTGGCATCACGTGACAGCATCGGCCGTGATGACATCATGAAGGCTGTTCGAGAACGGCATCACCGACGTTCTGGAAACAGGAAGAAGGGGTCCAACGCTGGCCACGCAGGCCATGTTATGTACGCCGCCGCCGGCGGCGGTGGCGGTGGTCGCGGGAAAGGTGGAGGAAAAGGCAGAGAAAAAGATGGACGACGGGGTCACGGACGAGGCGGTAGAGGCACCAACGAGGACGGTGGTGCCTCGGCCGCGGCTGCTGGTGGCAATGGCAGCAGCGCCAAAGCAGCCAGCGGAAGTACTAGGTGTGGCAAGAAGGGCCACTGGAAGAGCGACTGCACGGCGAAGCTATGCAGCCAATGCCAAGGACGCGGGTACTCTGCCGATGCCTGTCCCACGTCCGCGGATCGATGCAGTTGATGCAACGGGCGGGGGCACGCTGCTGATGTCTGTCCCTCATCGAAAGAAGAAGCTGTCATGGCGGTGACGAGCGAGGATGGGGCAAGGGACAACGACCAAGAAAAAGGTACGGCCCAGGCCTCAGCTTTCAAGGCCGAAGAGACAGGCAAGTGCAGCGATGGTTCGGGGGAAGGGGAGTCTGCTTGGCAGGTAGGAGACGAGGCCTGGATATGCGATAGTGGTGCGTCTACTCACATGACGCCCTCCGCAGACTGCATGATAAACTATAGATGATGCAACTTGACTCTCCGAATTGCTGGCAGATCCACTCGAGCGATCGAAGGTTACGGTGACGTGAGCGTTGTCTTTCGGTCCGGAAACGGTCCCGTGCAAGTGCTGCTTTCGAACGTTGCGCACGTGCCGCATCTCCGCTACCACTTATTTTCCCTGCCCACTCTCGTCAAAACGGCCATACTTTCGAAGACGCCCCACGGGGGTTGTAGTCAGGCTCAAGTCAGAGCGTTCGATCGTGTTTCCGTTGAGTGGGACCCCCTGCAGCCTGTACGGCTACCGGGTCAACCGCAGTTGTGGGGAAAATTCCTGTGCTGTACTCGCCCCGGGACAACTGCCCAACAAGTCTGTGATAAACATCAACGATTTCCACTGCGCGGCTGGACACTCCCACGAGGTACTACTTCGCAAGACCGCGGAGCAGCAAGGGATTTTCCTCGAGGGAGAGCTGCTAGAGTGCAAAGGGTGCTCCATGGCGAAGGGTCTCCGCAAAGATATCAAGCAGTCCACACACACACGAGCAGATAAGAAGCTCGGGAGGGTTTTTGTGGGTTTGAGTGGGCCAAAGGTGGTAGAGTCTCTCGGGCGGAAGCGGTATACTCTCATCGTGCGCGACGATTTTTCACGGTATACGTGGGTGTACTTTATGCGCCACAAGTCGGACGCCGCGGAAATGTTCGAGCAGTTCCTCGGATTGTCGTGCAGATGGTGTCCCTTCTACGGTGGTAATTGTCCGATCTGATGGGGGTGGTGAATTCCGCGGGGGAAAGTTTGGCGACCTGTGTAGATCACGAGGAATCAAGCAGGAATTCACGAAAGCCGACAGTCCCCAATTCAATGGAGTAGCAGAGCGCGCGGTAGGTTTGATTGAGACGGCCGCAATGGCGGGCCGAATCCAGGCTCAAGAGCTTTTTCCTGGCGCGAAACTCCCGGCCACTGCGCCGTTGTGGGCGGAAGCGTCCCACTGGGCGTGTGACGCCTTGAACCGCATAGCAACAACAGCTAACCCTGAGAGCAAGTCGCCGCATGAGATGTGGCATGGTAGCCCCCCCCCCCGGAGTACTACTATCCTTCCTCAAGCCTGGCTACTGCAAGGTGAAGAGGGAAAACAAGTCACAGGCGAAAGCACAAGAGTGCTTTACCTTGTCCCTGCACCTAACTACCCCCGAGACTCCGTACGAGTACTGACTAGGAAACGCACTGTGCTAATCACGCGCAATGTCACCTGGCAATGCGTGTCGCCTGCGCCACCTGTACCTGCCCTGGCGAATGGCTCCCTGTCTACGGAAAGGGGGGGTCTGAGACAGACGTCGGATCGAGGTGGTGGGGGGGTGGTGGATGAGCTGGACGACGGTCTGGCTCACTTGAACGACCTCGACGTGACGTGAGGTTTTGATCTGGACGCGTTTGTGCAGGGGCGCGCACAGCAGGCAACTGCCGCCGGCGAGGCCGGCGGCGAAACACCTGAGACGATGGGTTCGTCTCAAGTGGGCGCCGTGGACGCCTCCTCGGTCCCGGCAGGGAGGGCCGAAACAGCCGAGACGATGGATTCGTCTCAAGGGGGCGCCGTGGACGCCTCCTCAGTCCCGACAGGGAGGGCCGGAAGCGACCCGGGCGCAGCGTCAGCCTCCGACACCGGCCAAGGGGACGGTGAGGATCCCCCCGCGGTCCTGTCGGGGAGGCCAGCACACGATCTCAGCAGCTGGGACCGGCTCCCCCCGGCAGTACGGGGCCGGACCCAGGGTCAGAGCCAACGCCTGGAGGGTGAACCTGCTGTGCACCAGATAAAGATGGATGAAGGAGCCGCAGACGCGCTGCTTGCGGAGGCGTACGAGTCGTGGACGAATCCTGGGAGTATTCTGAATCGTACGTCCTGGACGACGGAGGACGCAGTGGCTTTGATGGCCGGAGGACCTGTTGTGGAGAACAAAGGGGAGTTGAGCGTGTGCATGCCGAGTGGTTTCCCGGAAGACGTAGAACCGCCCCCACAGTCCGTAGCAGATGTAGAGCGTTCTCAATACTAAGCGTCGTGGCACGAGGCCATGAAAATTGAGTTGGACGGTCACAAAACGACCGGTACGTACGAAGCCGCGACACCGCTAAAAGGGTGGAAACCTGTAGGTGCGAAGTGGGTGTTTACCTATAAGACGGATACGGATCTGGCCTGATAGAAAAGACAAAGGCCAGACTTGTGGCTAAGGGTTTTAGCCAGGTGCAGGATGTAGATTATTTTCAAACGTTTGCACCAACTCCCTCGTCAGCGTCAGTTAAAATTCTGGCGGCTGTTGAAAATGAACATGATTTAAAGATTTTTCACCTAGACGCCGCACAAGCTTTTGTTCGCGCGAAACTCGACGCCGAGATATACATGAAACTACCCGGTGGGTGTGGTGACATAACAAGAAAGATCGCCCGCCTAAACAGATCGCTGTATGGTCTGAAGCAGAGCGGACTGCAGTGGGCCGGACAATTGGTAGAGACCGTGGTAGAGTACGGAATGGAGCAGTGTAGGTCTGACCCGTGTGTGTTTCGCATGGTTGTGGACGGAAAGGTAGGACTGATCATGGTCGTTCATGTAGATGACATCGTGATTGCAGGATCGGATGAGACATGCAGAGATTTCCATGCCGCGCTAGCTATGAAATTTCCCACGAATAACCTCGGCGAACTGACTTGGTACACTGGTTGTGCTTTCAAACGCGACTGAGAATTGGGGGCATTGGAGATTACGCAGAAGGCGTTCATTGAGAGCATGCTGAATCGTTTTGGTGTTAACTCATTCTCTGAAATCCCCGCGACCCCCCCGGTGTGGAACTAGGTCCAAGAGAGGAGGGTGAACTTGGAGGAGACTGGCCGTACAGGGAGGCTGTGGGCAGCTTGATGTAGCTGTCGACCATGACGAGGCCGGACATCTCGAACGCTGTGCGTGCTGTGGTGCGCCACTCCCACAACCCAACGGAGAGGCACTGGAAGGCAGTTTTGAAGATTATGGCTTACCTCCACGGGACAAGGTTTAGGGGATTGACTTTTGTGCGGGACTCGGGATTGGATTTGACGGCGTATAGTGATGCTGATTATGCGGATAAGTCGAACGATAGGCGCTCGGTATCGGGGGCAGTAAGTACCCGGGGGGGTGCGGCCGTCAGTTGGGCAAGTAGCACGCAGAGGTGTGTTTTACGTTGTCCACAGTAGAAGCAGAGTATGTCGCCCTGGGTGAAGGGGTGAAGGAAGTTTTGTTTACGGGCGCGGTGTTGTCGTCTATTTGTCCAGAGCTGAGCGGATCATGTGTCCGGGTTTTCGAGGATAACCAGGGGGCCGTAGCGTTGGCTGAGAACCCTCTTAGTTCTGCTCGGAGTAAGCATATCGACGTGCGTTTTCATTTTGTCAGAGAGATACTTCGTGCTAAGAAGATCGACATTCAGTTCGTAGCTTCGGAAGAGCAGCACGCGGATATTTTGACGAAATTCCCTTGCTGCTACCCCTTTTAAGTCTCACCGCAGGTTCTTGTTGAATCTGCTTTTGGAGGGTGAATAAGGGGGTATGAGCATTATTCGATGAGTACCATGTTTGAGTGATGCGAGGAATAATTTGTCAGGTCGCCAACCCTGCGCTACTTTGAGGGGCATGGGGGAGTAGGGCACCGCTTGGCTTTTTATTTTCTGGCCATGGTCATCGTTTGGAATGCGGCCGTTGTTTCAATTGCAATGGTTCGGAGTATATGTGTTATACAGGACGTTTTGACCCGGTGGCCGGGTTTCCTCCTGTGGGACTGTCATTGGCTGTTCTTAGGTCCTAGCAAGTCTTGAATGTCTTTTCGGTCTCGTCACTGCTGTGAAGAGCCAGGGAGGGTGTTCGTTTGGATCGTTCCAGCAGCGACGCTTACAAGTTGTAGAGGGTTGCGTAGTATATCTTCGCAGGCGAAATTATGAATTATGCCGTGTGTTCATGAGGAGAATTTGAGTACTCCGTTCTCTGCTCCGAGCTACGAGCTAGGCTCCGCTCTCTCTCTCTCCTCCTCTGTCCTCTAATGCAACGACTATGAAGAATCTCATCTGACCACGTGGTGGTCAGAGCATCCAGGCTTGGACTCTACGAACATATGATACAATGGTTGGTGTCCGAGTTACAGCAGTGCAGGAGTCGTGCGTCGTACGGCACGCGGGCGGGCGCAAGACGATCCTACCCGTACTGCTTGCTGGGCTCGTAGACGGCTCAATGGTTGATAACACCACCAAACTGGGGTCCCGCAGGGATCAACTCGGACATCAAAGGCTATATACGTGCTATATATATCATCCCTCTAATCACGCAGTGATCTTTGCTGATATCGGTACTCTTGATTCGGCTTTTTCCCCCCCAGCTAAAGTCCCAAGAGGGTTAAAAACGTCCATTTGAGCATGAACAGGCTACCGGGTATTATTTACCAATATATGTCCCTTTGGATACTGCTGTAGTTTTTAGGTGATATTAATGTTCAAACGATCTTCATATTTAGGTACAGAGTGGTATACCTGGTTTATAGAGGCTTTGGTGCGGCGCTCTCGCCGCTGAGCACGATTTTTTTTTCGATCCGAGTTTTCTTCGCGTCCCCTCCCAAAAAGTGACGGCCCTATGTTACGAACTCCTCTACAGGACTGCGCTCGCTCGCGTCTTGGGCACAAATTACTTGGAATCAGATTAACAGAAATGTGCCTGTGCACTGCAGAACTATCATATCAACAAAATGGTTAAAATATAGTTTTCTTGTTTGTGGGCCCACACTTGATTACTCAACAAGGCAGCAGTGTGTACGCGACTTGTACAGTATGCGTTTTAAGAACTCGAGAGTGAAGAACTTTTCAGGCTTGAGATTTCTGTTTTTATTTAAAGAATTTACAGCTTTTCATGAGCGCTTGTTTGTGCTCAGTGGGGAAACACCACTCTATACACCTTTTTTTTTTATGACCAATCCACTTTGACATAACAATATTAACAAGTCGCGAGCTTTCGTAGTCAAAATGGGAGATTTTTAATCCTTTTATTAATAGGGTAAGCTCTGCAGTCCCGTTTTGGGGACAAAGTACTCGAATTCTGAGTGGTCCGTCCCCCAAAACAAAAAAAAAAACGGGGCTGAGGTACTTTTAATGGGTTTTGCTGTCGCGCGCTTGTACGCAGGAAGGACGACGCTGTGGTCACAACAGCTCAGAGGAGAGCTTTCTTTTTGTGCCCAACAGCGTCTTGTTTTGATCAACACCGGAGAGCAGAAGAAGAAGGTATAGAGGGGACACAATGTGGTAACGACGAGGGGTGTGCATGGAAGGACAGCAATGAATTGAAGTAAAAAAGGGAAGTAGGTACAGAAGAGGGGAGTTATATAGAGCCTGTGCATAGTATTAAAATAGTAGTGCTGATACTCATCACACACTACAGGTGTGCTCGTACGTCGTATGTGTGTGCCTCTCGGCCATGGGATTGTTCGTCGCGTTGGGTGGGGTAAATAACCAAAACCCCTTGAGTGCGAGGAGCCCCACAACTATTTCTGCGACGATCGTATAGCACACGCGCCTTTATTTGCAGATTAATATTCAACCTACTGCTGCTGCTGTGCTGCTGTTGCATTAATAGTGATGCCGGTTTTATTCTGTGAAATAACGAAAACAACGTTTTTGCGATACAATTATATAGTATTACGGGGGACCATAGTAAACAGGATCAAATATTGTCAGTAAAAAAAGGAAACATATAGGTTTTTATGTATACCATACCTGGTAGGTCCTATTAACTATGGACCCCCGTAATAGTTGACCACAAATCAAGTGGTATCCTTGGGTGTAAGAATATGTACGATATTACTATTACGGGGGGCCATAGTAAATAGGACCAAGCATTGTTAGTAAAAATAGGTAAATATATATAGGTTTTGTGTGTACCGGGGTCCTATTAACTATGGCCCCCCGTAATACGCGTACTTGCTGCAGGTGAGCTAATTGGCCATGGTACAGAGGGGACTAATACAGGAAGTATTTATATACCAACATTGTCCCTATATACAAGCAACGTTTTTATTGAATATTAGTATGAAAATAGTCCCTATACTTGAGGGACAGAGCGGCAATGCAACTGTAGTATTACGGAGGGCCATAGTTAATAGGACTTACGGTACACACACACAAAAAACCTGTATATATACCTATTTTTACTATCAATATCTGGTCCTAGTTCCTATGGTCACCCGTAATAGTACAGCAGTACTTCAATTATTGATAGTGTTACAATATCACAATATTAAGAGCGATACGTACGGGTCTGCGGCCGAGATGGGAGATTATTCTTCTATATACTGTTAATATTACTATAATATGGTCTTACGGTTGACCATAGTAAATAGGACCTACCACGTTACACACACAAAAACCTATATACTTACTCATTTTTAATGAAAATATTTGGTTATATTTACTATGGTCCCCCGTAGTAGCGGAAGAAAAAATAGTGTAAAAGGCCGGGGGGGGGGGGGGGGGGGGGGGGGGGGGGGGGGGGGGGGGGGGGGGGGGGGGGGGGGGGGGGGGGGGGGGGCACCTCGGGGTGTTCTGTTTAATGATTCCTTCACGAACGAATAAATAATAATTGATCTGTTTCACCGGATTTCGACATGAGCAGGTACCAGATACCTTGTAGATAAAAACTAAAACTACTGAGATAATTACGTACGATACCAGGTAAAAAGTTAGTAAAATAGCCCGATCACTACAGACAAGGAACTCACAGGCTGTTTGTTTCACTCAGACCAGACGTACGGTACGCCATACCTGGTAATATCTATCACGTCGAATCAGATAATCGATTCCCACTTCAACTGCAGTCTGTCAGGGCTGATATATTCCCAATCAGCATGATTTTTGGTTCACGTTGTGGCGTTGGGGGCCGTGCAATTTTGTATCATCTAGGACAGAGGTTAGCTGTGGGTTAGATATGTGCTGCTGTATAGACCCTACTCAACATCTGATAGCGGGCAGGATTTTCGATCTAGATTGTCTACAGTAGACCACGATGTGTCGTGATCGGCGTGCGCAATGTTTCCCACCGTCGTGACTATAGGCAATACAAGGACAGATAACCCTGCTACAGTAGTAGGCAGTAGTACTTCGGTATCATGATGTTCGACACCCGACCAATGTTCAGCACTGACTCACACAAAAAAAACACCGGTTCACTCAAAATTAAATCAGCTGTGTTATCCCTATCACATTGGCCCTATATATATATATATGCAACGTTTTGTCATAATATTAGAGTTAAAAGGGTCCCTATACTTGAGGGACAGAGTGGCCATACAACTGCTGTAGTGTTACGGAGGACCATAGTAAATAGAACCTACGGTACACACAAAAACCCATCTATTTCCCTATTTTTTCTGACAAAATTTGGTCCCATTTACTGCTGTGGTCCTCCGTAATAGTACAGCAGACAGTAGTATTTCAATTATTGATAGTGTTACAATGTCACAACAGTCAGTAATAGCGATACGTACGCGGGTCTGCGGCCGAGATGGGAGATTATTCTTCTACTGTTAATATTACTATGGTCTTACGGTGGACCATAGTAAATAGGACCTACGTTACACACCAAAACCTACCAGGTATACATTTACCCATTTTGAATGACAATGTTCGGTCCTGTTTGCTATGGTCCCCCGGAGTAGTGGTACTAACGGAAGAAAAAAATAGTGTAGAAGGCGGCGGGGGGGGGGGGGGGGGGGGGGGGGTGAGGGCACCTCGGGGTGTTCTGTTTAATGATTCCTTCACGAACGAATAAATAATAATTGATCTGTTTCACCGGATTTCGACATGAGCAGGTATACCAGATACCTTGTATGTTGATACAACCAAAACTGCTGAGATAATTACGTGTGATACCAGGTAAAAGTTAGTAAAATAGCCCGATCGCTACAGACAAGGAACTCACAGGCTGTTTGTTTCACCCAGACCAGACGTACGGTCGTACGCCATAATAGTTATCACGTCGAATTGGATAATCGATTCCCACCTCAACTGCAGTCTGTCAGGGCTGATATATTCCTTATCAGCATGATTTCGGTTCACGTTGCGGCGTTGGGGGCCGTGCAATTTTGTTTAGCTAGGACAGAGGTTTGTTGGGTTAGATCTGTGCTGTGCTGTACAGACCCTACTCAACATCTGATAGCGGGCAGGATTCGATCTAGTTTATCTACAGTGTAGACCACGATGTGTCGTGATCGGCGTGCGCAATGTTTCCGACGGTCGTGGCTATCGGCAATGCAAGTACAGATGACCTTGCTACAGTAGGCAGTAGTGCTTCGGTGTCATGATGTTCGACACCCGACCAATGTTCAGCACTGACTCACGCAAAAAAAACGCCGGCTCACTCAAAATTAAATCAGCTATATATAAAATACAAGAGCAAGCAGTAGAAACGCAAGGATAAAAGACGTTTTGTTGTGCAGTTTGTTGATAGCTCGTTTCGTTTTCTGCAAGTCGCCAACGCTCCGACCTTGTCTTTGATACATATTCGTCTATCCTCTTCCTTTGAATCCTGTTGTGCGTGTGGGCTCCATCCCCACGCCGTTGGGGTGGGCCCCCCCTCGCCCCCCCCCCCCCTCTCTCTCTCATCATTCCCTCCCCCCTCCCCCCTCCCCCCCCCTCCTCCCCCCCCCCCCCTTCCTCCTCCTCCCTCCCGTCTATTAGCAGTAGGAAGGATCCTCCGTCTCGAAAGGGATGCGTGGTCCATAGTCACATTTACGTTACATGAGGCAAGCGACAAATGAGCAAGTCCCCTCCCACTCCCCCCCCCCCACCCCCCGGACCTAGTCGGCCCAGGGGCGACTCCACGGTTGAAGTTAGCAGCGTGACACCCTCTCTCTGCGCGAGATACCATATGGCCTGGTTGGGTTGTCACCGAGTTTTATCTACGACAGAGTTATATTAGTGTGGTTGTTGATTTTACTGCACGACGAAGAGAAAAAGAGTGGGGCACTAATATCCTACAACAACCTACCAGGTACCTGGTACTGCTTCTTCTACGTTATGGTCTGCATATATACCGCTTTGGCCGAGGAACATAATGCACATTTGATATACAAAGTCGAGTCCAAAAGCTCCTTATATATCCGACCAGATTGGCATAAAATAGTAACTGGTACGAGACACCTAATAAGAAACAGGAAAACTGGTCCATGCTGGGGTTCTTCATGTGAGAATGGGTGCGTTCTGTACTAACTTCAATATAACGGCTCCCGAATTTCTTCTGTTCCGGTCAGCTGCCTTCCTTATTTCTCGTTGTATTGTTAGTAATAGGTGTCCTGCACTCCTATATGCCTGTAGCTGGTATATATAATACTCGTGTTTCAATGCGGTTTTACATGTGAGAGTACCCACAGTCCAAGTGCTGCTACGTATTATACTACTAAATCGTGAGGGGGAGGCTTGGCAGCCGACCCATATGGACTTCGTTGGGAGCCAAACCCGTGGCTGCGCGGATGGAATTGATTTACGCAAATTAGAGATGATTCATCCTGGTTGTTTTGGAGCCCGTTGACTACCATTGCCAGCATCTGGGCCATCGTGTGGTTTACACGTTCCACCCCACCGTTGCCGTTTGTGTAGCAGGAGCTGGTGGCAATTTTCCAAACGCCTAGAAGCTGATAAACGGCGCGCGAAAGCTTGGAGCAGAACTGGCGGCCGCTGTCCGAGAGGATGCTGCGCGGGCGCCCCCAGAGGGGGATATACCGGTTGATGAGAATGTTAGCCGTGCTCAGAGCGGTGAACTTAGCCGCTGTGACTGCAAACATGTCGGCTCGGCGGCTGAAACAATCAGTGAAAAGCAAGATGTAGGCATTGCCTTGAGGCGTCACCGGGAGGGGGCCGAAGTAGTCGACGTTGACGGCGATGCCGGGCCTTTCTGGCAAGGGCATCATGATGGTGGGCCACCGGACCGTCTGCCGCGATGCTTTCCGTGCTTGGCACTTCACGCAGTTGTGTAACCACCACCTGGTGCAGATGTTCATACTGCTCCAATAGAAACGTTCGAGCATACGTAGGGTGCGTGTGGTTCCCAGGTGGCAGGAACCTGTGCGACGGCAAGCCTGCTTGACCCAGAGGCGCATGGGCAGCGGCACATGAATGCGAATAGGCTCGTCGTTCAATGAAAAAAAGCCGCACGACCCACCGAACGTTGCGTGCCCGGCGCAGGAGGAGGAGACGGCTGTCGGACGAGCAGAACGATCTCCGCGTCGGTGGTGTGCAATCGGCCTTTGCTAGCCAGCTCCTGAACCTCCGAAAAGGGATTGCGCTGGTGAGAAGGGAAACACGACAAAAAGTCGGCGGGCAAAGCATAAGCTTCCGGTCGGCCAAGGGCTATATAGCGCATGGCAGCGTTGCTCGCGGGCTCGACCGGTTGTTCCCGAGCCCAGTCGGTGTGCGCATAGCGCGCTGCGGAATCACCGGACTGAGACGCGGCAGTTGCGCCGAGGGCATCCAAGTCGGTCGTGGTGACGGGCGGTGCGTCGGTTGGCGGCAGAAGCCGTAAAAGAGGAATTCCCACGGGTTCGGCGCGGTCGCGGTCGGACGGGATGGGTACCGTGGGGACCGACGAGGCGACAGGAGCTGGGGACATAACGATGGATGGGAGAGGTCGCAGCCGCGGGACTCGCGGTGGGGTGATAGCACGCCGGGCGGATGGCCGAGGGGCCCCGCCCGGCCCGAAGCCACAATCAACAGCAGGCTGCGTGGTGACAGCGGCAGCGGCTGTCCGTCGGCGCGTCCGAGTGGAGATGCGGCCGGAAGGCGGCAATGCATTCAGAGGCGTCGGGTTGCCAGGCGGCGAAGGGGCAGACGCGGCCGGATCAGTGATGACGGTGGAATCTTCTCCGTGTAAAGTGCTCGTCGGGAGAGGAGAGCGCTGGGAGACAATCGTCGCTGCAGCGGGGGCCTCTGCAGAGCCCTGGTCGCCCCCTGGGTGTACGACAAAAGCCGAAGCGAAAGCGGGGTTGGCGGCGGGTGAAAACTCCCCTGAGCCAAGACGGCAACCGACGGTGGCGACGGAAGCAGATATACCTAACCATGTTTTGACGCTTCTTCTTTGCTGGGAGTGATTGACAGGTGGAGGGAGGGGCTACGTGCCTATCCCCTTGCAGTGGAATATGGCAGGGTCCAGTAATAGTGGTCCCTCTGTAGTGCCGGTTGAGTAGTGCCGGCTGCCCTGAATAGTGCCGGTGAAATCAATTGGCACTTGGCAAGGATGGGATCAACCAGTGCGGCAGTGCACGGAATAGTGCCGGTTGTCGCTACATTGTCGGTATTGTTACCAGGCGCATACCGGCACTATAGAGGGACCGGCACCACTGTATTAATAATATTACGGGGGACCATAGTAAATAGGACTGAATATTGTTGGTAAAAATACGGACAAATACAGGTTTTTGTGTGTACCGTAGGTCCTGTTTTCTGTTGTTCCCCGTAATAGTAAAGGGACTATCAACAAACAACACTGCCTGTGGTATTTGAAGGGGGGGGGGGGGGGTGGAGAGAGCACAACTATTCAGAGAGTTGATGAGAAGACGTGAATAGACTCGCTTGTATTATGGCCGATATAGCAAGGTAGCATGTAGGGTGGAACATCACCACCCAGCCTTGTGCGCATTGAAAAATATGCTCGCAGCGACAGTTGCAAAAAATAGCCACGTGCATGCTTGTTCTTGGACGCAGCTGGTTTGTGTCGTTCGATTTGTTTTTCAAGTACACATGCTTCCGTAAATACACACAGCAGCAGCGGCAGCAACGCTGCTGGCAGGCGATGTAATATATGTCTCGCAGTTTGTTACCATACTGTAGACAGGCTCTAAGAGCTGATATCTTCCTGACGCGATAGACGTTGTGACGCCGTGTGGCTGCTGTGCCGCTGTGCGCCGTCTTCGAGTGATGACGATATCGCGGGTTGAAATGAGAGGGCGCGTTGAACGTACTACACTAACTACAGTACAGGCTACAGTAGGCTCACGAATAGGAAATAATGGCCGGAAAAAACAGTAGGAGACTCGATTGTTTTGGACCCTCGGAAAATTAATTGGATTAAAAGAATATGCTGAGCGGAGAGCGCTAAACTAAATCCTACCCGGCACAGAATAGGTTAGAGTTCAAGGTTAAACGACGATAACTTCATAATACGATGCCAAGGCTCGCTCAGGTTGGCTGTTTTCTCCATGGCACCCGCGGGCCCGCAAGTTTAGCACATAGATATATAGGTACCTGGCACTACTCCCCTACGCTTTTCTTGGGACGAAATAGTCAAATGTAGGGGCGGGTGGGGAGACAGACACTGGGTATATGTTGAATGTGCATGATGGATGCCGTTAATGTGCAGGGAAAAAAACAGTTGATGTGAAGAGCATGTGGTTAAAACATATACCTGGTATATATTTGTATTTATGTAGAAGGGGTCGCAGGGTGTCGACTGTTAATACCAGGTACTATTGGAACCCATCATGAGTTTGTGAGAGGTGACGGAGCAGTACCCTGTATATTATTAGTAGCGACCACCAAAACGGACCAGGGAGTGAGTAGATGCGATCGTGCGATCGTGCGATCCAATCATCAAGCGTCTAGCAAGAGCACGCATCATCACCGGTTGGAGTCTCGTCTGTGTCATTCATGCCGCACGCGCGTCTTATATACAGCTCCCCCCTGTATCCATTGCGTTTGAACACAGCATGCATGCATGTTCTATATCCTCGTGTACCCCATCATCAGGAAGGAGCGCGGGGATCGGTTCTGCTCGTGTGACCAGGATGCTGCTGTATTATTGTACTATTAATAATAATAATCGCCATTCGTGGTGTCCACACTATTTCGCTCCGCTGAGGACTCAAGGGGGGGTGGGTTTGGGGAACAAGGAGCGAGGGGGGGGGGGGGGGGGTTATACTCGATATCATGCATGTCCGTGTGTTATGATACTGCTTTGTGTGAGGTTGAAAGCCCGGTAATTACCTGGGCTCAGGCACTGGGAACGTATTTGTAGTACTTGGAAGTCGTATCTGAGGGGGAAAACCAGGGGTTTTCCAGAGACGCACGAGCTTGGTCTCAGGTCTCCGTGTGCACGAAAGGAATAAAACTGCTCTTCTTCAATCTCTAAGCAAGCAACACACGTGAGTACCAACGAGTACCGACTTAATAGGCAGACCTGTCCAGGGATACAAGGTGTCCCGCATGCTTGATCTTAACTAGTGGCGTCGTCGGCAGGACAAAAATCGATATTTATCTTTTTTGTCGTTTTCCTGGACTTTGGGAGGTGTTTTTTTTCCTGCTCGATGTGTTTCTGGTTTGTTTGCTCTTTGGGGGGGCTGGGTTGGGGATGTGTTTTTGCACGTTTTGTCCTGTGCCTACCCTCCCGCTCAGTGTCGGGACTGGTCTGGGTAATCGGCCGCTCGTTTGCGGCCCAGCGCGCGTTTTCAGAGTTGTGCGCTGGGTTTAGGTGGTTCTTGCCGTCTTCCGAGTTATTTTTCTTTTCGTTTCCGTATTCACTTGTCGCTTTTCCATGCATCTTCCTCGCCTCCCCCCCCGTGCGGCATTGACGATTTCTTCCTGCCCCTTAAGGCTAGGTCTTCCCTTCGTTTTTTTTAATGTACTTTGCCGGCTTCGTTGCCTCGCCGTTCAGAGGTGTGGGGAGGGGGTTTTGAGGAGCCGCATCTTCGACTCATGTTCTAGTTCGTGGAATCGGGGGTTTTCCATGAATTTCCCATAACTCTGCATATACGGCTCATCAGAGTGGGCTAGTGTTATGATACTGCTTTGTATGAAGTTGAAATTACCCGGGGTTCGGGCACTGGGAACGTATTTGTAGTACTTGGAAGGCGTATCTTTGGTGGAAAACCAGAAGTTTCCAGAGACGCACGAGCTTGGTCTCAGGTCTCCGCGTGCACGAAGAAAGAAATAAAACTAACCGCTCTTCTTCTATATCTAAGCAAAAAAGCAACACACGTGAGTACCAACGAGTACCGACTTATAATACAGGCAGAAGACCTGTCCAGGGATACAAAGCAGCAGTGTCCCGCATGCTTGATCTTAACATGTGGTCGTGTGACCGTTGACCCTCGCATCTCCCTTCAATGCCGGGACGGAGAACGTCAGGGTTTTCACCGACCAGGCAGACATTATTATTGCTTGCACCAAGCGCGAAGCACCCCCTCGTGAGGTGCGCGGCGAGTCGCATGAAGGGTGTGTGTGCTGTATCCTACCAAAAACCGCGTGTGAGGCGGACATGCATATGGATGACATCGTCAATGAGTTAATTTAATCGGTGTGGCCATTTCCAGAAAGAGCGGGGGGGGGGGGGGGGGGGGGATGAAAAAGTGTGTACGAGGGAAGCATTTTTCATGTTCGAAAGAGCAATCCCTCCTCTATACACCAGACAGATAGATACTATATCAGGCATCGCGTGCTGAAACATGCGCGGTACATATATTGCCCAATTATTGTAGATTGATTGTCAGATGGCAAGCGAATATGCACGTTCTCGGGGGAATGTACTTCGTACGACACACACCAACAAAATACATACATACACCACACGCACACACACACGGCGCACATCGCACGACACGACAAAAGAAGCAACTGCAACACACACACTCTTGACTGCCACTGCTTACTGCATGCACTGCAGCAGCTGCTGTTTTGTTGTAGTACTGAGTATATACTCGGTAGACTGCTGTTTTGTATGTATGCACGTACGAGGTATCAGGTGTGCATTATGTACATTGTACTATTAATACTGGTACGTATTATTACTATGTATGTGTGTGATATGCAAGTGTGTGTATGTATGTGTTGCCTTTGCAGCTTTCCAGATAACATTATGCCATCAAACCGCCGCATTTCGCTGTTCGAGGCACACAGCAACGGCCCGGCCAGGTGCTGACGATGATTCTTTGTTGGTGGTACTGCTGTAGAATTCACTTTCTTTGCACACACAAAAAGAAAACGCGTTCAAATTCAGACAAATTCAGACGCATCGGGTACGTACAGCGTATGGTGTACGAATAGTCACACAGCTTTTTTTAGCTTGTTGCCTATATAGATATACGAGTAGACACAGCAGTAGGTACTTACCTGTGGTATACGAGTGGTATACGACCAGAGAGATCTCCACCCTATCCTTACATCCAAGCGCAGTGCTACAGGACCTACGGCGGTGGTACCTGGTTGCTGGTACCGACAGCTGTAGTACATGGAATACGGGCGGTTGGATATATTCCGAATTGGATTCAAATTCTACTTTCTACTTTCCACACGCAGCGGCATACACATAAATTTATCTAGGTTGTTATATCTCTGTCGCTGGCAATTCTCCCACGCCTGATTGATGCAGGGTAGGGCAGGCGAAATAAATCTCTTCTTCTTGGACAGGTTAGATAGAAGAAAGATAGATAGGTAGACCTGACGAATAGATACGTGTTGGGTTGACGTCACAGAGGGGCTTGTTGACGTCTTCCCTCTACGAACGCGAACAGGAGCAGCAGCAGCAGCAGCAGCGCAGCAGCAGCAGCGCGTCCGTTGTTTTCGTTTGATCGTCTACTCCCAGCGCGTGTAGTCCGTACATACCATCACGGACGAAAATGTAAAGACCGTTTCACCATTAGTATGAAAACTGAACGGCCTTTACATTTTCAGCCAAATCGGTATTCCGTACCAGGTATGACCTATGGCACATGCATGGATGATGGCAAAAAACGAAAAAAGCTACTGGTTGGTATCTACTATCTTGGGCCCTGAAGAAAATTCTTTCTCTTTTTGTGTTTTTCAACATGAATTTCGGTTTCAGGATTATTTTTATCGTACTTGATGTGTAACCGACGCTCTAGCCAATCAGAACGCGTTACTCCTGACCGAATTACTTGGAAATTGACAGGAAAAAATGTTATTCTTTTGAAATGTGGTACGAAGTGCGAAATATGTCCCCGTGCCGAAAAGCACAAGCAACAAAAAGGCACAGAGTTATTTTTAAAGATAGTAATTTTCTGAGCAAACGAGCACCGGAGCTCGGGCCGGAACGCACACATAAAACTAATGCTGGAACAGCCAACAACAGCACACACACACAGCAGACACAGCAGAGGTCGTACGTTGTTGTACATCAGGTGAAACTCGGCAAACAATAAAACAACCCAGCAGGAGCTAACCAAAAAAAGGCGCGAGCGCCGACAGCAGTGGCCTTGTACACCAGCGCACGACAGGCGCTATAGCTAGCCCCCGCGAGCAGTGCGGGTGAAAGCGAGGGAGAGAGAGAAAGGGGCAGGAAGGAGAGGAGCTGGGAGTAAAAGCTAGCGCCTCGTGGGTTCATGCCAGCACCGACAGGGGTGTTGATCACCTCTTTTTTCGAAACAGCAACAACAGCAACGACAACAACACATCATGGGCCAGATAAGAGGTGCTGACAAGCCCGGGCCTAATGTGGTATCGGACTCGCCGCCGTCCCCCTGTCGTCGTTCGCGGGCCTGCTGGAGGGCGGCGTCCTGAGCGTGTTTGGCTCCTCCGTCACAGAGAAGAAGAAGTCGACGCAGCAGCAGCAGCGTGTGTGGGCTCTCTCCAGACGATTCCGCTCAATCATATCGTGGAAACGAGTACGGGTGATGGCGTGGCTTCGAAGAAAAAAAAATCGAGCAGCAGCAGCAGCAATAGCAGGCCTGGCTCTGCGTCGGCAAAGCATCTCAGGCTGACGCGCCCGCCCTCTGAACCCACGTCGGAGAACGACATGCCGGGGCTGGAGAGGCTCGAGCGGTCGACGTGCGCGGCTTCTTCTGAGGACGAAGCTCGCCCAGAGGTCAGTAGCAGTTCATCATGATGATACGCACGCGTGCTTTTTTTTTTGGTGTTTCAAAATTCGTCGTCGTGTGCGTTGCGTCTTCCTCGCGCGACCGAGTTGTGAAATTAACTTGATTTATGTATAGGTTTGTTTATTTCGGTTGTGTACACGTGCACCAGGTGTGTGGATTCCTACTCCTCCTCCTGCGTACCGTACACGTATGATACAACTGCTGCGCACGTATAAATACTGGCGTTATACTATTTCTGGTACATTAACGTCGTGCATGGTGTGCCATTCTGTTTCAGGTACAAAAAGTATGTAAATAGTGAAGACTAGCCGCGAATTATTAACGAACAGGCCATGCAGTTCTGGGTCGTATACGCACGATACGAGCCACACCCACACAACAACGAGCCGGCCCGAGCCGCACTGCTCATACTCACCCTGACCTTCTTGTATGACAC
Source organism: Macrocystis pyrifera (assembly GCA_031763025.1). Classification (NCBI taxonomy): domain Eukaryota; class Phaeophyceae; order Laminariales; family Laminariaceae; genus Macrocystis; species Macrocystis pyrifera. Next base: position 6,497,559 of record JASSKH010000025.1, read on the forward strand.
ATGCAACAAGCAGCACAGCCGTCGTCGGCCGTCGTGATCAATGCCACGGTCGCCTTCCCGGGCGCATGGACGACCTTTGTTCGCTGGGCCAACATCAGCTGCTCTGAGCTTCTGAGCAAGCGCTGGCTGGCCCTTGAAAAATACGAAATACAACCCGACCCCGAGAGACGTTGTTGTTCGTCGTCATTGGGTTTGTGTATGTATGTGATTTTTCATTTGGTTTGTGTTTTTATGATACCTGGTACTAAAAAAAAAAAACGTTGGTTGGTTGTTGTTGGAAATGTTTTTTTTTTTGGATTTTTTTTTCATCCACACTCCACGTTGCGAACGGAAATATAAGGATCGTTTCGTCAGTAATATCAATATATTAGTGATCCTTACATTACCGTACATTTTTGGGTGTACCCACAGCGGTTGTTACTCCGCGTTTTGCTTGTTTTTTTTTTTTTGTGAGGGCTGGGTCGGCTGGCTCGTGATTTTTTTTTTTTGGTGGACGCTATTTTCAAGGTGTATGCAAGGTAGGCTGTAGGCCCGGCCGGCGGCGGTGCGAAAGCAGCATCAGCTACCGGGATCCCAATGTCGGGGCGTCATTCATCGGCCGGCGCGGGGTGCCGCCTTTTCCCCCCTCGAAGAGAACCGCCTCGCTTTGTTTGCAGCTCGGGGTGTGGCCGTGCAGCTGTCGGCCCAAAGAACATTCCGATCGACAATGACAATTGTGATGGATGATGGGTGGTGATCATGCCACAGCAGCACCCACGGCACCATCTTTTTTTATGCATCACTGCTGTCACATCCAGCGTAAAAAACAACACCATGTTTTCATTATTTCGGTTGATCGCGCGTCGCCGGCGCCCCCCCCCCCCCCCTCTCCTGCGTACGAGTATGAATGCACACTGCTGTTAGAGTAACTGCAGGTATTAGTAGGTGATGTTGTTGTTTTTTGTTGTTGTTTTTTCTCGCATGAATAATGTAATGAGCTCATGGCCATACTCTGTCTAGCGCGTCACATGTCAAAGTTATGGCCTGCAGGCAAGCAAGAAGCAACAAACCCAGAGGAAAAAAAAACGAAATCGCAGCCAGCAAATAAATAAATGTACTCACCGCACATACATACTCGTACCATCAGGGAGGAGGTACCTGGTGCCGGGTAGTTGTACGGCCGTTACAGTCAAGTCTAGAGAAGTCAGTACATACGTCTGGAAGGCAGCTTGCCGCTTGTTCCTGCCATTGAAGACGCTAAGAGTAGCGTGCGCGAGCGTGCGCGAGCGTTGGCGGCGAGCGGGGGGGGGGGGGGGGGGGGGGTGGGGTCTGTGGCGTCTGTACCGCTCCACCCCGATGAGCAACTTGCGCATGATGTCTTGGGGCGCTTGTACTGGTACGAGTAGACTCGCACTTTTGTGTTTTCGCGCACAAGAGAGGACCGAAAAAAAAACAATATAACTTCGTCGTACACGTACGACCCACGCATGACTCCACAAGTGAAAAGCCCCAGAGGTAGAAATAACCCTGCTGTAGTAGAGGGGGAGGAGAGGCGCTGCCCGTGCATTGGTTGCTTGATTTCGCTTTGATTTGATTCAGGCTGGTGGTGTCGTGGTGAAGGAGTAGAGGTAGAATAGAACTTCACCACACACTCGTCTGGGCTGGACGGTGTTGCAGGTGGTGGCCGCCAGGTACCAGGTACCTCTTTTTTCTGTTACCTACATACTCTTACGAGCTTTTTCGAGAGTTTTTTTTTTTGTCTTGATTTTCGGCCGGTGGCTGCGTGCGAGTGTATACCCATTAGCAGCTGGTATCACGAGGAACGAACGCCTGCTGTGTTGTCCCTTTTTAGCTTGCGACACCCTCTGGGATGTCAAGTGAACCACAACCCCGAAGGGAAACCTTTTATTCTATAATAACGAATTAGGATGCGACGACGTTAGTAAAATACACGACAAGAAAGTCAGACACCGAAGACAAAAAAACGCGTAACAGCAAAGCACGCCAGCAAACAGCAAACGTCCGAGGGGTCGTTGGTGTTCATAGTTTCGCTCATCTTTGCCGGGAATTTTCCCGCGAACGTTAATACTAGCCTACGGAGTGCAATAGGTACAGCAGCAGCAGTGCGTTCTCATTTCCTGACTCGACTTCTAGGGTGTCTTAACTCGTACGAGAGTGCATTTTGTGATGAATACGCACGAATCAGACTTGCAGACCACGTGTGAAAGTATTAAAAAAAAAAAAAACGTCACACTCGTGTATATTTAATTCAGTCCGTACCCCCCTCTTCCCTCTCGTTGCTCTTGACACTCCAAGAGGGGAAAAGAGACCCCCCTCCTATGCCTACCAATGCCTGTCTGGTCGGTGAAAACCCGACGTGCTCCGTCCTGGCGTTGTTAGGATGCGAGAGTGTGTGGCCGTACAGCTACGGTCATGCATAATATCGAGTACGACCTCCCCCCCCCCCCCCCCCCCGTGCTACGAAATAGGGCGGTTTTATATTGCGCCAGAACCCACACCAGGTATAGCCCACCCCCCACCCCCCCATCTTCCCTCTCCTTGCTTTCGGGATTTCAGACGAGAAAAGAGACCCTGCCCCCTTTTACAGATGGAAAACACGTAGTGAGCGCCCAAATGTTGAAGGTGCCTGCTGTCTATTAGGGGTGAGAACGGTACCCCGTCTCGAAAGGGATGCGTGGTCGATGGTCAAATGGCTAAGGAAAGCAACATACCAGGTATGAGCATGCCCCCCCCCCCCCCCCCCCCCCCCCCCCCCCGCCGCCTCATATATGTCCTTTCTTTTGGGAGTTGAAAGAGGGGGAAAGACCCCCCCCGCCCTATGCCCATGGCGCTTTGCGCTTGGTACAAGCATGCTGGTCTGTGAGAACCCGGCGTGCTCCGTCCCGACGTTGTAGGGGCGCGAAGGTCTATGGTAGCTGATCTATGGCCGTATGACTGCGCCCATGCATGGCAATGGTTACCCCCCCCCCCCGTCGGTTGGCAACGACACTGTAAAACATGCCGCTCACTACGTGAGCTAGACATCCAGGGTACCGTTTTGTTTTTTTGTTTTTTTTTTTTTTTTTTGGCGGACGCCCACAGCTGGTTGTCGAGTGAGATCATTTGTGCGAAGTAAAGAACCTTTACTCTCCACAAGGGAATTGATCGATCACGTAGTGTTCAAGGTAAGCCACCCAAGAGGCAGTTACATAGTACTCCCATTGCTGTCTCTGGAAGTGGCTACACCGGAAATTAAACTAACTCATTGAAGCTGTCATCCATATGCAAGTCCGCCTCACAAGCGGTTCTTAGTAGGATGCAGCTCACCCTTCATACGACTCGCCGGACACCTCACGGCGCTTCGCGCTTGGTGCAAGCAATGTCTGCCTGGTCGGTGAAAACCCGACATGCTCCGTCCCGGCATTGTAGGGATGCGAGGGTCTATGGTCATACGACTACGGCCATGCATGAGATCGAGTACATCTCTCCTATCGAGTACACCCCCCCCCGTGCTCCTTCTCGAAAGGGATGCGGGGTCAATGGTCAAATGACTAAGGCAAGCAACAAATGAGCACGCCCCCCCCCCCCCCCCCCCCCCCCCCCCCCCCCCCCCCCCGTGCTCCTTCTCGGAAGGGACGCAGGGTCAATGGTCAGATGACGAAGGCAGGCAACGAATGAGTACGCCCCACCTTTATCTTACTCCCTTCTTTTGCGACAGCAGAGAGGAAAAGAGACGAATACATTGCTGTTGGTCGGTGATAGCGGTTGTGGTGGTGGTGGTGGTGATGGTGGTGTTGGTGATGTGGATGATAGTGTTAGTGTTGATGGTGTCGTCGTGGTGTTGGTGTTGTTCTGACATTGACTGATCCCCATCATCTAACCCCTGGTCGCCTGCACAAGAGAGGCTCCAACAACTCTGGTGTGCATTTCGTTGCGTTATTGATGACTACGGCGCTGGGGCAGGGCAGATGGGATGCAGGTTTCGTGGCCCAAGCACCAGAACCCTCGGGTTTTTTTTTTTTTTTTTTTTTTTTTTTTTCGGGTTTTTTATATTATGTCCGACTCCAGAATGAGTGGAGCCTTGTCGCGTGATCGCGGGCTGGAATTACATTGTTAACCCTCTTGAGACTTCAGAGGCGAAGATTTGATGATAGAAAGCGGAGATTATTACAGCGAAGGGCCACTGCTGCGTCATTGGGTGTCATGATACAAATTGGTGTCCGAGTTACACCGTGCAAGGACTTGTGCGGCACAGATGCAACATGCTCCTACCCTCACTACGTACTGGGCAAAGATGTCAGGAGACAGCGCTTTCACCCGTTGACAGACAACAAGTTTGTCTTGACATGCCTTGACTGACACCAAAATGCTAGGTTATCGTAGTGTGGAACGATCGGCCCTACACCCTTGACAGCGCACGCTTTGCCTTGCTTGACATGTCTCCTGGCATATTTGCTACTGGGGTGCTCACGCTGTGCTTATAGACGGTTGACGACACCAACGAGTGTCGTTGTGTAGGAAAACTATGTCAAGCAAGGCAAATCGTGTGCTGTCGAAGGTGTAGGATCGGGTGCTCCACACCAAAAATCTAGCAGTTTGGCGTCAGCGAAGGCATGTCAAGGCAAATTTTGCTGTCTGTCGAGGGGTGAAAATGCTGCCTCCTGACATCAGATCTTTGGTTCTGGTCGCTATCGCTATTTATGTGGCCCAATGGGTTAAAAAGTGCCGTCTCTCTCATACGAAAACAGCCTCACGAAAAATCTCAGTCCTTGGTAAAGTATTTTTCCCGGAAATCTCGTCAGAAATTCGGGAACGGTTTTTATGCTGAGAAGTTGATCTTGGACACTGAGCACACCCTTTTATACACCGCTCTGCTCGGGCATACAATCGGGGATATAATGACCGCTTGATGTTGATGTCAGAATTCAAACGATTCTTATGTTTCCGTCCAGCGTGGTATCCAGCAAGGAATCTAGTAGGCTGTGGGCCAATTATCCCGATTTCTTGTGAGAGGATCAGTAGTACCGCTGGCACTAGAGTACCAGGTAAATACATGGGCGTATGTACTGGATGCGCTGTCGGTACATATTTTGTGTTGATGCTGCTGCTTATACCGGTGTATGACGATGAGCTATTAATAGCGTGAGGACAACGCCTGCAGCGATGCGAGTATTAGTAGTTGTGTGGCACCCGCGCAGCACGATATGCACGTACCGAAAAACGTGTAACCTTCACGTGCTACTATTAATAATAAAACCAGTACAACAGACCCCCCCTACCAGGTATATCATACCACAGTTATTAGCAGTATACCAGGTATGGTATTACGGGGGACCGTAGTTAATGGGACCTACGGTAGACACGAACACCTAAATATTTCCATATTTTTACTATTACGGAGGTCCATAGTTAATCCATAGTTAATAGGACCTATGGTGTACATAAAAACCTATATATTTACGTATTTTTACTAAGAAAATTTGGTCCCATTAACTATGGACCCCCGTAAATAACAATATTCGGTCCTATTTACTATTAATATGGCCCCCCGTGATACGTGTATACGATAACACGCAAGATGACACACACGGCCTCGGAGTAATTTCCAAGCTATATACATTTGTTCATAGGAGAGTGCAGGTGCAGCATCGCCGAGCGAATTATGCGCGCCTCGTGATTCGTGGTTCAATGGAGCGAAACCCGACAAGATTTTTCGCTTTCGCTTTCGCTTTGGCTTAGCGTGTGTGTGCGTGTGCTCCCCTTGTTCCGGAGATAATCGACTCGGAAAATCACCGCGTCGGGGTCTGCTGGCTGCTATGTGTTATCTTGTACGTGAAGTTTTTTTTTTTTTCGCTGTGCGATTCGGCCTCGTTGTGGTGCGGGCTCAAAAACATTGCGTCCTACGAGAAAGAACAGAGAATGTGGGTGCGTATTTCGTTCCATTCTGTCCTTGTCATCCAAGGAACGTTTCTACCTGAATGTTTCATACAAACCGTCCTTATCTTAAGGGACGAGAGCGATTGTTCCACGCTTGAGTTGACGCTCCAGTCGATTGCTCCACAAGGGGGGTCCCAGAAAGGGCTCGTAATAATAGTTATGCTTGTGGTTTCGTACTATACCCTCCGGCCCTCGGGCGCGCCTAACTGCAATTCGCGAACTGCAGGACTTTTAAGTGGCGCTGCACCCGTTACTATCAGCGTTTTTTGGTGTTCACGGCGGGAAAAGCGTTTGTTTTCGGACCAACCGCGATATGAACAGCCCGCACCTACATTCGTTGAGTCGGAGCGGCCACTACACAGCACCCTCACCCTGATCTCACCCGAATTAGGCGCTCCCCGGACCCCGGACCCTCGGGCCTGGAGCCTTGGCTCGTTCGTAAGCCTTTCGCTTTTCATCTTTCATGTACTGCTGTAGACTCACAACACGCTAGGCTGTGTACAAGTAAAGTAGTCCTGCTGTTGTGTGACCAGGTATATACGAACCAGGAAGGAATAATATCTGATTACCCGGCGTACGTTTCGGGTTCGTTATACCCCGCTATATGTTCATGTTGCGGACCCCCTTTTCCTTCCACAACCTTTCCGACTCCTACGCACATATATTTACGAGTAGCACCTGCCCACCAACGGACGAAGCATGAATGGTTACATATTACACTCAGACTCCAGTACCGCCAGCGGTATGTATATTGCGAGTGTTGCGAGGTATTGCGCGGTGGTGAGGCCAGCTATTATCACGGAGGTCCATAGTTGACAGGACCAAATATTGTTAGTAAAAATACCTAAATATATAGGTTTTTATGCACGCCATAGGTCCTGTTAACTATAGACCCCCGTAGTAGTAGTGCCCTAAAAACTACAAAAGAAAGGAGGGTCTTCCTTCAACTTGATCACGGTGTAACGGTGTTTATTGACGAGGTATATAGAGGCGTGGACGTTTCGTGGACGTTTACCTGCTTAGTTACGTAGGGCCTGTGAAATTGCTTGCTGCAGGTGGGATTCACCAGCAGTGTGGCAGTGTGCGGAGTAAGTAGTGCCTGTTGGTTGCCGCTATATATAGTGCCGGTATTGTTGGCTCGTACCGCACACCAGGTATATACCAACCCTATACAGGGACCGGCACTACTGCTTTACTGACTACATCAGGTAGATTTATTTTTGGTATCTATGGCCAGGAATATAAGAACCGGTTGATGTTCACGTTAGAACACTAGACGCGCATAATATTCACGGCCAGAGTGGTCTGAGGGCTCCTCGTATGACGAAAACCTTTTTGTTTTTATTCCAATAACCGAACGGTCCTTTCATTTACAGACAGAGTAGTCATGATATTTTATTATTTGAAAAAAAAAAAAAAAAACTATTAATACGTAAGCTGTGAGGCAGCAGCAGTGTGCGATCGAGAAATTCCTCAAAACTATTCTTATTTGGGCAAGCTTGGTACCAGTATGATATTATTTGATATGATACTTTCATGTTGTTTTTATGTGTTTTATGTCCACCAGACACTGAATATCGTCTACAGGCCAGTCAGTACTGGTCCATGGAATCATGATGAACACGAGTGCAACTTTTCGAGGCACAGGCAATGGAAGACAAACAATGAGGCTATGAGGGGTGTGGTGTATCTCGTACTGCTACGATATAAAAATGTTTTACCAGTGATGCTTTTCGTACCACAAACCAGGGGGCAGCAGCAGTATATCACGACAGGGTGGATGGGTGATGATGCACGCAGGGGTATGCGGATGTACGGCGGTACCTTCGTAGTCCCACCGCGTTCGTTGCGAGCAGCGCTGGCTGGCGCGATGCGTTATTTTCAGTTTAATTTCGCCATGAGCAAACTGAGCCCAGGTTGTACGCGATAAGCACTATTAATAGAAGTATGCCAGGTATGTTTTTGTCATACTCGTCGTACTCGTTAGAAACCCTCTGTAATAGAGCTACGATCCAGTGTTGTGGACAAACCAGTCTAATTGTAAGTAGTTTGTCCCCTAAACGGGACTCTGCGGTACCAAAAGGGTTAGAATAGCATACGACGGCGGTGGTACCGGCATGCACATCTGCCCTGAGCCTATGTTCCCTGGAATGTTGTTGTAATTGTTGTTGTGTATCTCCAGATCTCACAGCTGACGTTTTATTTTTATTTATTTTCAAATATGCTCGTGAGTACGTACTATTAATACTATCGTGGGTGTTCTTCGTTCGAGCGTTTGTGAATACTAATATGTGTTACATGTGCATGGGCTTGATATTGTCCGTCCTCCCGAGGGAGTGGCATGTTTTTCCCAAGATCACCCACCGGTCTCCCCATCTTACTCCCTATATTCCCGCCCCACCATCCTCCTCCTCTTCCTACCCCCGCCCCTTAGCCGCCCACCCCCCGCTTCCTCCTCCTCCTCTTCCTACCCTTATTCCAAACTCGCCCCCTCCCGCCTCCTCGCCCCACCCCCCCCGCCTCCCTGCCCCTTCCCCCCCCCCCACCCCCGCCTCCTCCACATATAACAGCCGCCGCCGGCGAACTACTCGCACCCCAATAACGCCTCTGATCGGGGACCGGGGACAGGGGCGGAAAAAGGGGCGGAAGCGACCGCAACGGGGGGGGGGGGAGGTGTTAAGCTCCCCAGTGGTGGTGGTGGCGGTGGGGGTGGGGGAGTTGTGCGTAGGAAAAAACACAGGTTGGGGTGTGGCGGCCAAGCAAAGTGCGGTGGGGGTGGGGGTGTGCGAGGAAACGCAGGTGGGATGTGGGCGGCCAAGCGAAGTACCATATCGATGTCGAGCGCATCGACCCTTGTCCCCGGTATGTCGCCGGCGCAGACACCGGCAGAAGTCGATACGGATGTCGGTGGTGGTGATGGTGGTGGCGATTTCGGCGGCTCGAGGCTGCGGCGACGGCGGGGGAAGGAAAAGGATGGGGGAGTGGAGGGAAATAGGATTCAGTTCGGGGGAGAACATGCGAAGACTCCGGCGGAGCATCGGTCGAGAGGGAGCAGCAACAGCAGCACCAACAAAAACGATGGCAACACCAACGGGATCAGCAGCAGTAGCAGCAAGTGGAGAGCAGCAGGACCGCGCAAGGACGGAGTCATCGTCATCAAAGCGGCCGCCGATGCTGCTGCTGCTGCGGCTGCGGCTGCGGCTTCCCAGCCGTCATCATCGACCACTCCTGTTGGTAGTGCTGCCGCATCTAACGCCACTGCCGCCTCGTCACCACCAAGCCCGCTGGAGTCCCGGTCTAAGTTCATCCCGGCGCCTCTAGACCTGTCCTCCCTCCCGGGACCCACCGCCCCTAGAAGGAAGGGGAGCTCCTCGGCGGCATCGTCAGCGTCCTCCAAGCCTTTGGTGCTGCGGGGTGCCGCGCTGGAGAACCTCAACCGTCTTGGCCGGCCGGGGTCGTCGATAAGCGACCACCTGCACCGCAGCAGCAGCAGCACCAACGGCATCGATGTTCATGTTAACATTGGTGGTGGTGTTGGCGGCGGCGGCTACGGAAACGGTACAAGAGAGCAGCGCGGGAGTTACGCGGTGGGGAGGTACAGGAAGGGGTCTTCTTCCGGGGGGGACTCGAGTGTCGGCGGTGCGAGCGACGGGAGGGTGGCGGGGCAGAGCTCGGTGGAAGAGGTATCGCGTCGGCGGAGGAGGGGCTGGAAGAACAACTCGGCGGACGCGAGTTTTCACACCGCAACAGGCTTCGCTACCGTGAAGGAGGAGGAAGGGCGGGGGAGCGAACGCCTCTCGGTGGGCGCGCGGACGGGGTTGGGAGCGGAAGCGGAATGGGGGACGAAGAGGAGCGAGTCCGGCACGTTTGCAGGCGCGGCACGTGGAATGTATGAGGTAAGTTTTTGTTTTGTTCGTTTTCTTTTGACGGGCCGCCATTTTTTTTTTTTTTTTTTTATGATCCCCTTCTCGCCCACCTTCCCGGTTATGCTTAGTGTCGGATTTTTTTTCGGAGGGGAGTGGGAGGAGCAGGGTGTCTGGGGTACTGCTGAGTTAGGCTTCTCGCGATGGTATTGTTAAAGACGATAGTTGGTGACACTCAACACTTGTTCAGTTGCTCGCGCAGCTTGTCAACCCCCCCCCCTCCTCGAGAAAAGAACCCTTCGGCCAGCATACCCATAGCAACCCGCCCCTCCCTCTCCCCCCCCCCCCCCCCGCCCTCGCCCGACATCTCTCGGACGCGCGCCGTACTTTTTCCCTGAATGAAGGGTAAGGAGGAGAACGACCACGACGGCGACATTCAGCCGCCCCCGCCCAGCCCCACGCTGACGGAGTTCATGCGCGACCAGAAGAACGCCAACAACTCTACACAGCACCAACAGCAGCAGCAGCGCGCAGCAGCAGCAGCAACAGCAACAGCAGAATGGACGCGGGCGCACCGCCTTCAAAGGACGCGGCCTCCGGCCTCAAACCTGGACGGAGGACGAAGACGGAGTTGGTAATGGCGGCGGCGGCGGTGGCGGAGAGGATGGGGGGGGGGGGGTTCGCTATCACCGCCCCATCGACACCAGCAGCAGCGGCAGCACCTGGGAGCAGCCGGCGGCGGCACAGCCACGCGCGAGGCGCCTATGCGTCTCGTGCTTAACCCTAGGGCCACCGCGGGTCCCGGAGGACGGACTGATCAAGTGTCCCCCGGAGCGCTGTCGATCGTATCCGTCTCGACGGTGAACGGTGGTGGTGGTGGCCTGGGTGGGGGTGGTGGGGGTGAGGGTCCGAGCGAGTCGAATGATAATCACCTGAACACTCTCGCACGGGTAGCGGCCGACATCGCGAAGAGGGGCGCCTCCGCCAACGCCGAGCTGGTGCCCGGGCTGGGGCGGAGCGCGTTTGAGCACATTTCATTCTCCCCGACCATACCGGTCCGAGCGAGCGTGGAGGTCGCCGCGGCCGCCGCCGCCGCCGCTGGCCGGAGCGATAGCTTCGACCTGAGCAGCAACAGCGGCAAGAAACGTGACGGAAACAGCAGCGGTAGTAACCACGCGAGGTCCTTGTCCGCGGCGGTGCCGGGAAGGGGGGCTGGTGTCGCCCGACACGCATCGTTGGACAGAGGGCCACTCCGGGCGGACCTGGCGACATGGCGACCGTCCTCGATCCCTGTCAAGCCGGCGCAGCCTGCAAAACCAACACATGCAACGAACCCAACAAACTCAGTAAAGCCATCCAAGCCTGCAAAGTCAACAAAATCAACGAAGTCAACGAAACCCGCGAGAGGTCACGTGCTCGGGGGAAAGGCACGCATGCCGGCGGGTGGCGGCGGCAGCAGCAGCGGTGGCGGCGGCAGTGGCAGTGGCAGCGGCGGCGGCGGACCCGACGACTCCCAATCCGTCAGCTCGGGCGGCCGTAATTCCGCGGTCTCTCTGCACGCCCCAAGCCTGACGGTGGCGCACGCCCCCGGAAAAATCTACCGCCCGGTAGCACCGGCCGCGCTCAAGGGACTCGGGTCAGTGGGTTCCGCGCGTGGGACGCCGGCGGCCACAGGGCACAGGCGCAGTGGTAGCGGTGGTATCGGAGGGGGGAGGGGGGGAGAGGGGACGCACTCGCCACCATTTCGGCTGTCGAGCAGCAATCGCCTGACAAGTTTTGGCAGCCGGGCGTCCTCCGGTGGGTCCCCTCTGGGCTGGGAAAAGCAGGACAAGAGGCGAAAGGAAGCCACGACTCCCACCTTCACGAGTGACGCTAGCGCTAGCGCCACCTCGACCTCCGGGAACAGGAGCGCGATGAAGGCGAGGACGGCGAGCGGCGGAGGCGTTATGCCTCGGAGGCCGACAACGATCGACATGCTCAGCACGTTCGGCAGCCACGGCAGCCTCTCAAGGGGGGACGAGACCCTCCTGACGGCGCGGGGATCCGCTCCGACAAGGATCAACTCGCTCGCGTCCCACCCCGAGGGCGAAAGCGCGGCCGACGGTAGCGGCATTACCCCTGGTGGTGGCAGTCGCAGCAGCAGCCGTGGCAGCAGGCGTAAGGAAGCGGAGGAAGATGACTGGGCGGGAGGCGGGGGACGAAACCGACATGTGGAGTACCGTCGAAGAAGCAGCTCAGGTACTAGGCGCAGCAGCAGCCGCGACGGCAGCAGCCGCGGCGGCGACGGCGGCGACAGCGGTGGTGGGTCCTCGAAAGGAGACCACAGGGGGGACCGTATTTCCCAGCGTCGCTCTCGCAGCAGCGGGAGCAACGGGGGCGAGACGCGACGGTTTAACTCGAGCAGCGTGGTGGTCGGCATGGGCGGCGATGAGGTGCGCGGCAGCGGTGGTGGTGTCGGCGGCGGCAGCGGCCGTAGCAGCAGGCTGAGGAGTTCCTCGAGGAGTCGGTCGGGGAGCGATGCCCACTCTGGGAAGGTATGTGTAGTCCATGTGCTTGGTTTGTTTGCTTGTTTTTTTAGGGAACAGAGGTCGTGCTCTCTCTGCAGTTAGTGATGGTATTGCTGGTGGTTATGGTGGTGTTGATATTGGTCGTGGTGGTGGTGATGTTTCTGTTTGTATATCTTTGTTGGTGTGTTTTTATAACGTAGTAAATGTTGGTTTTTAGTTTTTGGTGTTAGTCTGTTGATCATGGGCTGAGTTTGTCGGTTCTATTCATGTGCGGGTCTTTTTTGTGTTGTAGTGGTCACGCGTTTTTTCTTCATCACATAGCCACGTCTTGCCTCACCCGTCCCGGCATTGTAGGGATGTGAGGGTCTATGGTCATACGACTACGGCCATGTATGAGATCGAGTACATCTCTCCTATCGAGTACACCCCCCCCCATCCCTCCCCTCTTCACCCGTCCCCCTGCCTTGCCGTTGAACACTAACACCTTACCTTACCCCCCCCCCCCGGCCGGCCTCGTCCACCCAACCTCGATGCTCTAAATGTCCCCCCTGTTGAATACATCGACACCGGTAAAACAGCGCGGTGACTCGAGATGGCTGAACGAAGGCAACGGCAACTCAGATGCACCTGGCCAGCAGCAAGAGCGCCAGCAGAATCACCGCCACCGCCGATCTTCTAAGCGCGGCGGCGACGGTGGTAGCGGCAACGCAAATGCTAGCGTTAGCGCCAGCGGCGGCAGTGGCGGTGACCTCTCCAGCGAACCCGGAAGCAGGAGGAACTCTCGCAGCAAAAGCCCCACGAGGCGACACCGAAGCGACGGACACGGGAAGCACCGGAGGCGTTCGTCAACGGGCGCGCGGCTTAGCGCCGAAATCATCGGCAGCGATGGAATAGGAAAAATCGGCGGCGGCGTGACCGAAAAAAAAAACCGGCAGAGGATCCGAAAAAGTCGGCGCAGTGACCGAAAAAGTCGGCGACGGCGGCAAGATTGAAAAAATCGACGGCGGGACCGAATTCATCGGCGGCGCAACCGAGCAAACGGGGGGAATCGAGACTGAAGTCGGTGGGCCGAAGGGAAAGGGGCGCCACCGACGAAGTGGAAGCACGCACTCGATGGACAGCTCCGCGAGTAAAGGTGGGAATGCAGGCTCGGCCCTGGCCCTGACACCGAGCGCGACTCCGACCTCGCTTCCCTTGGACACCGCTGCAGCTACTCCCGCTACTGCTACCGCTACGGCTACAGTCGCCGCGGCTGCCACCACTACCGGTTCAGCGGGGGTGGGAGATGACCAGCACGGGGGAAAGGGGGACGAGGGGGGGGAAGGGGAAGGGGGGGGCGGGGAGGGTGAGCTGTTGTCGTTACCTTCTGCCGACAAGCGCGGCCGGTCTACGGCCCGGCAAGGTAGCAGAGACAGCAGCACGGGGAAACCACGCTCCAAGGAGGACCGCCGTCGCCCGTCCGGCCTTTTGCCGTCAGCGCTAAGCATGGGTCTGGGGTCGAAGGGCGGGACGAGGGATGGGGGACCAGCATCCCTCGGAGCGAATCAAGGCGGGGACCGGGAGGGAGCAAGGGAGGCCGCGCCCGACTCCGCTCCCGCTGCGGGCGGAGGGCGCTCGGGGTTCGCGGGTTTCGGGCACGTGAGGCGTTGGTCGAAGACGGAATCAAAGGCGAGTGGACGAAAAATATATTGAATATGGTGGAGATAATATTTTGTTACCCGTTCTCTCGGGATGCCCTCCTACTTATCCCTCTCCCCACTGCAAGAAATGTTCAGCTTTTATTTCCAAGTATTTTTTCGCCAAAACGTGGTTTAGCTATTTCCCCCCCCAACAAATGAGTACACCCCCCCCCCCCCCCCCACTTCCACGCTCCCTCCTAAACCTCCCTCCCTCCCTCCCTCCCTCCCCGACGCCCTCGAACCGTATCACAGACTTCCATGGCCCCAAGCAGCGTCAGCTCTAGAGGCTCCGTCGCCACCCCAGCGGCACACAGAACCCCACGATCAAGAAAAAAGGGAGGGTGCGGAGCTTCCTCAGCTTCTGGCGCGGCCGCAAAGACAACGACGACAACGCCGATGACGGTCACGCCAGCGTCAACGGTGCCATCATCGGTAACGGCAGCGGCACTATCAGCGGAAACGTTGCCGCGCTCCCGCCCCCCTCGCCCGCCCACGCCCCCACCGCCCACGCTACCGCCGCCTCCACCTCGTCTTCCTCCCCCACCTCCTCCTCTGGGCGGGCGGCAGCGGCGGCGGCAACGGTGGGTACGGCCGGACGTCACGGGCGGCGGCCAAGCTTTGTTGCGACGCCGCTCCGTGAGAGCAGGGACGGAAGCTTCCGGAACCTTTCGCGGACCGAGCTGCCCAATCTCGGAGCTGCTGCGGCCGCTGCCAAAGGCTCCAAGGGTGCTCCTAAACTTTCTAAAGGTTCCAAGTCCCCCGAAGAATCTGAAGGTGCTGCTGTTTCTGGTTTTGGTGGTGATGGTGGTGTTGGTGGTGGTGCGGGGGCTGGGGGGGGCAAAGGTCGATCGTCTCATTTTGGAAGCGGATGGTTTTTGAGGATGTTCACGAGGAAGAAAGGGGGTAAGAAGGGTGGGGTAGGGCAATCCGTGGTGAAGCCGGGCCAAACAACGGCGGCAGCGGCAGCTGGTGGAGATGGTGGTGGAGATGGTGGTGGTGGTGGTGGTAGCGATGGCGGTAGTGGTGAGGGGGGGGGGGGGGGGGGTGGCGACATCGTCAAAGACGATGCTGGTGTCGGTGGTGGTAGTGGTGTTGGTGTAGGTAGTCGTGGCGGGGGGTTACCGCCAGCACCGCCTTCAGCCGCATCAACAGCAGCAGCAGCAGCAGCAGCGACAGCAGCGGGTGCTGGTGCCAGCACTAGCGCTGGCGTGGCGGTGTCGAATACCGTGGGGGTGAAGGCAGGAGAACGGGCGCATTCCTCCCGTTCGGCGCTGCCGCGTCTGTCCCTTCGCAAGAAACCCTCCTCCTCACCCGCGGACGACCGCCAGTGCTACGCCTCCGTCGGGGGGTTGCCTGGCCCAGTTCTACGACGAACCCGGTTCCCCCCCGATGGTCGACAACGGCGAGGAGTGGGGGGGAAGCGGCCGCGTCCTTGGCGGCCGTGGCGGTCTCAACAGCGGCGGCGGAGGGCTTAGCGGCGGCAGCGGCAGCATCAGCAGCGGCGGTGGCGGGAGCTTCGCGGGGGGGCAGCGGGGGCGGCGGGCCGTCGAAGAGACGCCGGACGGGGGCGCGAGGGTCCAGCAGCTTCTCCGCACTAGCCAGCTGCACCGGACGCTTTCTCATAAGTCGGCCGTGGCGACGGCGCAGCAGCCGGCTTCTGGAAAGCCCGATGGGATTCGGTCGTCCGCTCCTGCAGGCTCCGTAGCAGGCTCCAAAGGGGGTGCGGTAGCCGCGGCCGTAGCTGCCTTGAATACCGCGAAGAGGGCTAGCCTCTGAAGAGACAGGAATGAGGAGATCATCTAAGGGACGAGGTGCGTAGGTTGTTGGTGTGTCGGTAGGGAGTGGTGGTTGTTCTTGGTGGTGGTGGTGGTGCGGTGTTGTGCTGTTGTGTTGCTGTTGTTGTTTCCCACACCAAACAGTCGCCGTGATCTATCGTGTATTTACTGTGTATTTACTCCGTGATTGCAAGATATCCGCAGGCTTAAACGTCCACAAAGGAGCAAAGCAAAAGACGAATGTAAAGCAAAACCAACTCAAAAGACGAATGTAAAGAACGTGCAATTATTGCCTAAAATTACACCACACATCGTCCACCCCCTCCCTCCCTCCACCCATCACACTCTCCCTCCTTCTCTACTACCTCAGGTGATCCAAGGTGTCTTTTCTTGGCTGACCTTACGCGTTACTCCGGGCGCACTGGGTTTCCACAAGAGCGCCAGGTTGCTCATGTGTGGAAGGGGATAGGGAGGGGACAGGGGCGAACCGCCGTCAGGTTTTCCTAAGCATGGCGTTCTTTTCCCCGATGGCTTTGCTCGGCGACGAGATTTTGCGCTGCCCTCCGAATGTTCGGGGAGATTGTTCTCTCTCGTTTTGTTTCGACTGTGCGGGGAAATTATTTCTCTCGTTTTTTTCAACTGATCGGGGGAATTACTAACCTCGTTTTTTTTTTTTTGTTTACGACACACTACGTCAAGAGTTATTTGAGAGTACGAGGGAAGTCTTAACCTGAAGTAATACCTTGGTATCCCTTTTTTCCAATGGCTGTACATTATGCGTATTCGGGGGGGGAGATCACCTGCACCCAGAGTAGAATACGTTGCAGCAGTAAAAACTGAGGTACTAGCAGCCAGTAATGCGTGAGTGGGTGCTTTGGGTGGAAAAAGCGGAAAGGGGGTTGGGGCTCGTTTACCCCCTTTTTTTGCTCTTTTCCAATATGTTCTGCTCTTTCATTCTTTCCCCCGCTCATTGTCACCCGTTTGTGCTATTTGCTCTCCTTTTTTTTCGTTTGCATATTCATTTTTCGGTGGTTCAGCGCCTTCTTTTTCTCCAGCCCCTTCCCTCTTTCCTTTTTTGTCCCATTCCTTCTTCCCTGTTTTCCCCTCTGCGTTCTTCCTTTTTGTCGCCGTCAGTTTGTGTTTTTTGTTATTGGTGGTGGTGTTGATGATAGTGGTGGCGGTGATGGTGGTAGTGGTGGTGGTGTTGTTTGCACGCCGAGGGATTGGCGGTGGGTGCTGTGGGCCTTGTTTTTCGCTGTCCTGCTGGAATTGATTGACGACCACGGATTTTTCTCCAGCTGCTTCTTTTGCGACCCCGCTCAAGCTTTTGGCTGGGCCTGTCATGAGCTTGGCTTGGGTCGGCTTGTTGGCTTTGCTTATTGGCTTGGCTTGGCTTGAACTTGAATTGGCTAGGGCATGCCTTGAGGTTGCCTTGAGCGTTGCTTGACTTTTGGCTTGGTGTGCTCTTTGTGAGCAATTGTAGTTTTTTCACCTCTGGTTGGATACGATTACCGTGTTACTGCTATTATAGTGTCTTGAGTTAAGTGGGCAGGGTGGAGGGATGTTCAGCGGAGGCCTTTTTCCGACCTTTACAGTATTTAGTGTCTGTGTTTTGTGTTTTTCGTGATTCTTCTTCTTAAAAGCGGTAATAGTAGAAGTGGTAGTACGTTCAGTTATGAATCGTGAAACCTTGCACGTGAGGCGGGATGGGGCAGGGAGGGTGCTTGATTGATCTGATGTGATTGATCGATTGATTGATTGATTAGAACCCTCCTATAGTAGCACCGTACCATGTAGGAACCTGTTTTTGTGTGCCTTATATGTACCAGATACTCGTTTGTCTCTGGTTTTATATTGTTTGTGACGCCGTCCTACCGTAGTATGTACCAGGTAATTCTCTGGCTTTGATATTTGTTTGTGACGGCTTTTTCGCGCAGAGGTCTTATTTTTCCTCTTGAGGCAGGGAATGGAGGGAAGAAGGGCCAGGAATAGGCAAAGTAGGCGAAAGTACAACCCCGCACTGCTGTGTGCTTCTATGTACCATTTTTCACAATAGCTAAGATAGAAAACGCTCGACTGTTCGTGATGAGTAGTATGTAGCATGCGGTACTGAGGGTCCAGAGGAATATGATGGAGTGCGGTGAGAGTGTTGTTGGGGTTTCAACATTCTTGTGATGGATTAGTTGGATCGGTGTGAGTAGTTGATGTAGTTTGCCGCGCTGATGTCGGATGCGGGTGGGATATTGGGGAGCGGGGGGGGGGGAGGGGGGCTTGCGCAAGCATGCGCGCACACTAGCAAGCACGCGCGCACACAAGCGAGCAAGCATACAAGCAAAGGCAGGCCCACAAGTAAAGCAGGCAAAGCACGACGCACGGGCACGGACCCGACCGCTAATTGGTTGATCGACGATCGATGACCGACGCTCTTTGTTTTGCCATAGAAATCAAAACCTATAGTAGCAAACAAACGAACGAACGTCGTTGGCCAGACTATATTTAGAAAAAAGAAACAGAAAAGAAGAGAAGAAAAAAAAACGATAAAACAAATAGGGTGTTCGCGTGTTAGTGAAGCCTTTTGTTTTTTCCGGGTCTTCTTTTTTTCTTGCTATTTTTTTACGATGCCACACCCTTTTTTGGGAGGGGGGCGTGGGTGGGCACTATTAGCAGCTAGCCAGGGGTTTTAGCGGCGAATACTCCCGCGACCTTAAGGGCGCGGAGATTTTTAGTGGTACATTGCCGCGTGTGCTGAGCGGACGGATAGTTGAGTCAGTTCTTTTCAACAGTTTGTTTACCACACGATGCTCGGTGTTTCTTCCTTCCTCCCTTCTTTCGTAAGGCTTTTTCTCGATTTTTTTCAGCAAGCTGCGTGGCAGCCGTAGGATCGGAGCTAGTATTTTGCGATGATGAGGCGTTCGTTGTTTGTTTGTTTTGTGCTCTTTTTTTTAATATTTTTTTCTTTGCCGTTGCTTTTTTTGGGGCATTTTTGTCGCAAGGGACGAAACACGAGGAAGAAGCAGACGAAGCAGGGCTGGGGCTTATCAGGGATAGGGTCAGAAACAGGAGGCCCCTGCAAGGCGTGATGAACGTTTAGGACTGCAGTCCCGTTTTGAGGACGACATACTTGGAATTTGAGTGGCTTGTCCCCAGAAAGGGACTACGCTCCTAAAAGAGCCCTGCTTGCTCCCTTGCATCCAAGCAAGCCGCGCCGCTCTATTTCCCCCCCCTTTCGCCGGCGTGAGGTTTCTAGGGTATCAAGTAAGGTCTAAGGCATCCTACCGCGTATCACATCCGTAATTGGTGTGACTGGTTGGTTGGTTGGTTGATTGATTGATTGGGCGATCGATTGTTTAGTTGATATGATTGATGGATTGATTGATGGATTGACCGATCGATCTGATTGATTTATTCACGTGGGGTGGGGCTTGATAGGCCCGGGCTATAGGAGTCTAGACAACTTGACCAGGACGGTGGTGGGGTTGTCGGTTGGGTGAGGGGTGTAGAGGTGGGGTGTGTCGTGGGAGAGTGATCGGCTCTCATGGGAGAATGATTCAGCTTGGGGGGGGGGGAACGGGCTTTATTCCCTTCGGTCGGTCACGGCATGCCTCCACGAGGGAAGGGTGGGGAAATGAGGGGAGGATGGGGGGGGAGGCAGGCATGGCGTGCAAGAAGAGTGTCCGTGCATGCGCGAAACTGGAGAGACGGGGTTGCGGTGGAGGGGCGGGAGGGAGGCTTAGGGGGAGGGGGGGGGGGGGGCAGACTAGGATTGATTTGCAATTTATTTTTGTTTTTTGACACGCTGTCCTTGTATCTTTTTTTTATGTTCGGTCAAGTTAAGATAGCGCCGCCGTACGCTGTTGATGGTGGTGGTGTTGCTGTGGTTTTGTTGTTTTCGTTGTGGTTGTTGATGTTGTTATTATCGTTGTTGTTCCTGTGGTGATTTGAGTCGTAAGTAGGAAGGTATAACTGGTGGTGATGATAACGATGGTGCTGTTGTGGCGTAGCGTGTGCTGTGTCGCCCGAGTGAGAGAGAGGGGGACTGACAGGAAATGGTAGGCGGGAACGCTCGCTAGCAGTTTTATTTTTTATTTTATTCTCCAACTACTTAGTATTAGTAGTAGAAAGAAAGGAGAACATGTAGGTACTCGGTCCTCTCGAGCTAGGGTAGTCGCGATCGTCTCGCTTGTAGCTGCTGCTGTTGTTGCTGTTGCCGCCAGGTGGCACGGTAGCGGAACAATCTCATGCGGTAGAGGAGAGGACGAGAGGATAAAATTGGTGGCGTTTGCTTTTTTTTTTTTTTTTCCCTTGGTACTTTCTTCCCTCTCCCTTTTCAGATACCATAAGTCTAATACCTTACCTTTGTTAAATAATGTATTGTTTGTCGATCTATAATAACAAGAAGAGTAATGGCCCAGATGATGATGTGTGTGTTTTTTATCCCCCTTTGGCTTGATTAACTTGGATTATAAGAATGGCGACCCAAACAACGACCAGTCCGTTCGGTCTTACCAGCCTTGTGTGTAGTTAGAAGCGCGCAGCAGTGCGAGCGAGTATGACCATGCTGCCACTGTGTGCGCGCCGTACAGCTCCATTACATTGCAGTTCGGACACATCCCCGAATACCCCAGCAGCCTCGAGTTGCTTCGTAAAACGTACCCGATGCTATTTACACGTACGTAGAAACGTCTGTTCTTTCAACATTGATTGCCCTCTGGAGTCCTCAAAAGTGTTACATACTTATATACCTGGCCGGAAGAACACGAGGCAGACGGGCGAGGTTCATCTCAAAGTGCTGAGAAGGCTATACCCCGACTCCTCTTAGCAAGAACGCCAGAAGGGTCAGGCTATATAGAGTGGATACAAACGTACGGGTGCATGCCACAGACTGCTCGCTTGTTCGCTTGATGATGCTTGCTGGCTTGCTTGATGATGTTCTTTTGTTTTTGTTCACTGCCTGAAGTCATTTTGTAACGGCAACGGTGTAACAACGGTTGGTGTCGTTAACGCATAGATAGGCAAACAAATGATGTGGAGGTATTGTAAGCCTAGACAAGACAGTGGCAACCTGAGGTTGATTGGTTGATGGATGGATGGATGTGATTGGCGGGGGGGGGGAGGGGAGTCGCCGTGCCCCGCCCCCGAAACCAACCGTGGTAGGCTTGTTGTTCGTCTGAGTATTTAGTATGCGTGTGTGGACCCCTTTTTTACAACTTTTCATCACCATTGCATGATGAGCGCTCAATAATCGATCTCACACCTACCGCTTTGCGTGTGGAGGCCTGATGTTTCTGTTGTTTTATGCTGTCGGCGCACCACTAGTAGTTTGATGGTAACAGCATGGTTTTCCTTTATGTTCTTTCGCAGGCGTACCAATAGTTAGTATGATCGTAAAAACACAGTTTCCCTTTGAAATTCTTCCGCTTTCTGGAATTGTTTATGAGTGATCAATGTTGAAGCTGCTGCATGCACGTTGTCGGATGTCAAACCGAACACTAGCAACACGCCTCTTCTCTACTCGCGGTGAGTTCGTTCGTAGATCATAAACCTAAACCTGTCGTCGTTAAATGTGTTGGTGATGGTCTGAGGTGGTGGTGGTAGCAGTGGTGGCGGTGATGGTGGTGGTTGGTGTTTGGACAGAGGCAACGGGGGGGGGGTGCTTTCGCCTGCTCTCGTAGTAAGGCTGTACTTGTAGCACAAGAAAAAGGGAAGGCAAGGAAGGAGAGAAGGAGCTTTTTTAAGTCTCGGCAGTGGTGGTGATGGTGGGGATGGAAATATGGGGGCAAGATAAATGGTACAACTCCACAGGTGTTTTGTTTGTCGGCCTTTTCATTGTGGGTGGATCCCCAACAATACTGGGATGCTTCGACTTCCCTAGGATCTATCTGTAGGATAGGACATGACATGTGTGGAAAATAAGAAGAGGTAATAAAGAGCGCCACTCTCCCATGTTTTTTTTTTTTTTCGGTTACAGTTGTGATCGATTTATTTGACGAGTATTGTGTTCGATAGGGATGATCGGTTGGTTTTATCAAGATACCGATTGGTTGATTGATTGCTTGACTGGTTGATTGATTGATTGATTGATCGATTGGATGGTTGATTGATTGGTTCGTCGATTGATTGATGAGCTGGTTGATCGATCGATTGGTTGATTGATTCGTTGATTGATTGGTCCGTGTGGCAGGTTGCAGTAACAGGCATTGCCAACTTAGGTTGTGAGCCGCACATTGTATGCCGACTGGGTAGGATGGATACATGTCGTGGGAGGGAAACCTGCTACGAGCACTGGTTGTGCGTTTGTTCGACGTTGTTGCTGGGCTTCCCGTGTACCGGGACCGACCGGGGCGGTGAGGAGGGCGTAGGGGGCCTAATATTTGTGCTGGGGTCCATGCAAATAGGTTGCTTGATTGAGAGTCGTACACAAGTACCAGATAGTATGTAGTGGCGTTATAATGTGTGATACCAGAGGTACACTTTTCTTACGTGTTATTAATATTGATACTACACACGTTCATTCAACATCATAAAGTAGGTGTACGCGCAAGACAGTAGCCGACTGCGTCGAGGTAGATCAGGTTTGGCTTTTGGCTTTAGTTTGGTTGGATTTTTAGTTTTTTGGTTTTGATTATCGTCTCAATTGTTTGAGTTGGCGGTACGAGGTACTGAAAAGTGGCAAAGTAAGGAAGGAAGGACACATGCTACGGTGTAGTAGAGGCTCGCGTGTTTTTTCAGAGGCCCCTCGCTTGAGAAGCTCTACTACCTCACCCTAAACCTGATAAGGAACGAGAAAGAAGGCCTGTTTTTCTTCGTTCTGCTCGTGTATTTTCTGTTGGATCCAAGTACGGTACGAGGGGTTTCTCCGCATTTTCGCTGCTGGGTTCAGACCACAAATGCGAGCGGGCCCTGCACCTCACTCAAGGAACAGACGCTCGTGCGAGTTGTCCTGAGCCGCCCGTGTCAGTCAGCGGACATCCGGGGTGTATCGCCAGGTTTCTTATGGCATCAGGGGATGTACCAAGGATATCCCCTGATGACCACACGCTGGAGCAGAATGCCCTGAACGAGCTCTCCCTACAGTGGTAGTAGAAGTAGTTTGAGTGGTCGGGCCGATGATGAGAAGGGGGACAGGGTAGGGTAGCACATTACATGACACGATACGTACAATATCAACCGCCGGCCTTGCTATGCGATTTCGTGCAACTTAGCGGCTCGACGATAGTCATCAGTGGTGTCGGGGGAGGGGGAGGGTGCACTCATGTCATGTATGACCGTAATCTTGTGACCATAGGCCCTCGCATCCCTACACTGCTGGGACGGAGTACGTTGGGTTCTCACCGACCAGGCTGACATTGCTGGCGCCAAGGCGAAACGCTGTGAGGTGTTGGGCGAGTCGCATGGAGGGCGAGCTGCATCTTAGGTGGGGGGGGGGGGTGTACTCGATAGGAGAGATGTACTCGATCTCATGCATGGCCGCAGTCGTATGACCATAGACTTAGGTGGGGGGGGGTGAAGAACCGCCGCGTATACTTTTTTGTCAATAGCCGAGGCCACACCACATCTTCTCAAATCACATCACATATCATACATGCATGTAATGCGTCTGTGTCGTGTATGAACGAATGGATTAAAAATGTGATTTGACTTCACAATACGGGAGCGTCGGAAAATACAAACTTATACATGGCTTACCATCTAGGCTATCTATGGACATTGTGGGGAGTATTTATACTGTAAGCGGTACCAAAGCACTAATAATAAGACGCGAGTCTTCAATGCCAATTATGTTTTTTTGACTCTTCGACCACTGCAAAAAAAAAACAAATTTCACTCAAGTACTTCCAAGCAACTTGTTTCTTATAGTTTCGTATACGCGAGTGAAGTTCTCCAAGGGGTTACTCTACACTTGCAAAACTGAATGTTGGAAGTCTTGGCAACGCGCCGTCCTGGGACGTTTATGCCCGAGGTTTTCGCCTTGGGTCGCCGGGGGGGGGGGGGGGGGGGGGGGTGTCCTCAGTATTGTGCATGGCCGTAGTCATATGACCCATAGACCCTCGCATCCCTGCAATGCCGCCGGGACGGAGCACGTCGGGTTTTCACCGACCAGGTAGACATTGCTTGCACCAAGCGCGAAGCGCCGTGAGTTGTTGGGCGAGTCGCATGAAGGGTGAGCTGCATCCTACTAAAAACCGCTTTAGAGGCGGATTTTCTTGCATATGGATGACAGCATCAATGAACTGATTTAATTTCTGGTTTGACTACTTCCAGAGACAGCAATGAGTTTACTATGTAACTGCCTCGTGGGTGCCTCACCATATACACACTACGTGATACGACCATCCCCCTTGTGCGGAGTGAAGGTTCTCCCCGCACAAAAATGATCTAACTCGACCGCCAGGCGTGGTAACCGCCAAAAAAAAAAAAAAAAAACGGTACCCTGGCTGTCTAGCTCACGCAGCAAGAGGCGTGTTTTGCAGCGTCGTCGCCAACCGACGCCAACCCAACCTATATATATACCAAGTATATAACATAGGGGGAGGGGGGGTTGGTTTGATGTCACACAAAAGGGTAACAGCGCCATCCCGCGCCGCCCTGCCCCGCGCGCGCTCGTGGCGGCGACAGTGCGGAAAAAGCGCGAGGTGTCCGAGTCCGGCGAGATCTGGGAAATGACAAGAAGTAGACTGAAGCAAGGGTCGTGCGAGTACTACAATAGTGTCGTACTGGTATAACTATACTCCTACTACTCCTACTACTACAGTACTGCTGCTACTATAAGTACTACACTGCTACAGTACTACTACCACTACTACTACTACTGCTACAGCACTACTAATACTACAGTACTACGACAACTACTACTGCTACTACTATCGCACTGTTAAAATTTAGTTGCTTTGCTATACAACCGGTAGTCTACGCATGCCGAGTCGCTGATCGGTGACATAGTCGTCTAAAGCCCAACAGCAACACTGTCAAACGTCGATTCAGTCTTCGGCACAATCAAAGGTAGCGTCATTTCGCTCGTCACTGCTTCAGAATCTCGGGGACCCTAAAAGAACAAAAGAATGAGGGTCACGGGTCTTCAGGCTTGGCTTTGTTGGAGGGTCTCCGTGTTTTGTTGTATTCGAAGCTGTGGCAAGCGATCTCCTCGCACACTCCCTCACTCCTCGTCCTCTCCTTATCCTCTGCTCTCTTCAGCGCCTCTGGTAATAAAGGCAACTGGCCTTTAGGAGCGCCAGTTCTTTCATCGTCTCTCTGGAAGTAATGCGCACTCATACAGGTTTCAAACAGGTTGTTTGACCCCAAGTGGACGTGCCCCCCCCGCTGCGGTCCTTCTGACGTAACTAAGCAGCCGCACCACACCTCTTGAGTCTCCATCGTGCAGTGGCCGGAACAAACTTACTCTACAACAATAGGAACGCAAACAAAACAAAACAGTGACAAACAACGCAAACCGACTAAAAAGCGGAAAGTCCTAAGCCGACGACGCCACTTGTTAAGATCAAGGTTGCGGGACACTTTGTATCTCTGGACAGGTCTGCCTTTTAAGTCGGTAATCGTTGGTACTCACGTGTGTTGCTTGCTTAGCTATAGAAGAAGAGCAGTTTTATTCCTTTCGTGCACGCGGAGACTGAAACCAAGCTCGTGCGCCTCTGGAAAACCCCTGGTTTTCAATCTAAGATACGCCTTCCAAGCACTACAAATACGTTCCCAGTGACTGAACCCAGGTAATTACCGGGCTTTCAACCTCATACAAAGCAGTATCATAACACGTGGATCTCGCTAAGAGGTTATGAGCCTCGTTGGGTGAGAACTGTTTACTATTATTATTATGCTTGCCTTCCGACAATATAGCGTAGATGCCGTTCCTATATAAACCGCGAGCTGTGAACGATCGAGTGAAGAGGAAAAGAGGCCTTAGTTGCTGCGTCCGATGTGAGCTTTTCTACAAATCTGCTGCGACTGTTGTCATGTGGATGGAATAGCTGCTGTGAAGATCGACAAGCTACTCCCCACAGAGCTGCCAGGATCATCGTCATCTGGAACAGATATTTGAAAGAACGACAAAAAATGCTCTTCACAGCGGTCTTTCAAGATCATCGTAATCCGTAGCTGCTGCTGCTGCTGCGAAGAACAGCAACAACGAATCTCCACAGAGTTGTAGGATCAACGTCATCCTCTGGGGCTCTTGCTGCTGTTGCTGCGAAGGGCAGCGACGACTCTGCACATAGCTGCCAAGAGGATCGTCATGATCTATCCGGAGCTGCTACTGCTGCTGCTGTGAACTTCAACACTATTACTACACTACGCCAGTACTGCTTGTTGCACGTTTCAGGCTGAGTCCTGGAACGTGAGTAGTAAATATCAAAACACAGATTTCGAGTACGTGACAGGCTTATTCGAAAGTAGCGCTACGGTCCTGCTGCGGCTGCTGCTGGAGTAAAAGCGGCCGTGCGTAAATTTCCTGTGCGATCGCACAAGGATTCTTCGATTCAGCTGAAGATACTCTGCGCTGTTGCTATACGTACTGTACGTACGAGAGGAACTATCTGCTGAACTACTGCTGTACGTACCGGATGATCCAACGAGAATGTCAGCCTTGGCAACACCTCGAGGGCCATCAAAGGTTTTAGCTGTATGAACCCCAACCGTTGCTGTGATGACCGGTGAAACAAGACCCGCTGCAGGCTCATCATCTCTGGTCCACAGAAAATGAACTAATTACTGTGCGTAGGGGGTATGAATGGGTGAAATTAAGATAAGTTAAATACTGGGGTTAGTGTAGAACAATAGCTAGAAAATAGGAGACGATATCTATGATACGCCTCGGATATCCTAGCTCAAACTCGAGGCCAGCTCATAGCTGTACCGCTCGAGCGAGTCAGCCACCCTAGTCGACGTGAAGAGATGCATAAGTTTATTAGAAGACCAAACAGAGCGACTGCTGTGGGCAATGTTTCCCAGCAACAAGGACGCAACATCCGTTATACCCCAAGATCCATATCTCTGTAGGAAACCCGGGGATGTCCTCCGGATATCCCCTGACGACCACATATCTTGCACATAGTGGAGGGACAAGCCAATCCGACCACATCATCGCCATATCGGGGGCGACCACCACACCACAGGAGTCCCTCATACATCTCCAGGCTGCATATGACCGAGTCAACCAGGATAAGCTTGGCCATCCTACTACTTGATCACGTAGAAACCGGTGGGTGTGCCGTAGTGGCCAAACACGGATGAGGTGCATGCATGCGGAGCCCGCAAGAACGACCAAAAGGTGGCAAAGGAGCTGGAGTCTACATGCACTCCTGAAGATCACCAGTGAGACGATCCGCGCCACACAGGAGGCCCTCGCGGCCACGAGCATAACCCTGGGACAAGACCCGGGCAACTACATCGACGAGCTCACGTGACTGTGCAGTCTACTAGCCGAGATGGAGTAACCACAATCACGGACAGCCACTTCAAGGACATCCTTCTCCACGGTCTGACAGAGGAGTACCGCGACGCCAAGCTGATGGGCCTGGAAGGACCCAGATCCCGATCGTCCTAATATCCGGTCCGTACTATGCCACTCCTACCCGCCCGCACGAGCTATCGCGCGAAGAAACAGGTAGGATTGCTGGGCGTGGCACGGTCATGGCAGCAACAACACCAACGTCATCTGATACTAGCTCCATCATCATCTGCCACAACTGCGGCAAGGCAGGGCATTCAAGAGCGGCTAGCCAAGGCCGACGGAGGGAAAAAAAACAAACTCCCTGGACAGAAAATGACTGGATCCTCTGGGGGTAGTGCTGGGCAGAAGTGGTGAGCAGTGCACAAGACAGCCACGGCACAACGACACCGAGTGCTACGTACACGCAAGGAGCTTCGCGCCCAGAGACGGGTACCGCGTACACGGCGGCTATGGTGAAAGCCCGAGCCCGCCCGCATAGCCCCGGGAAAAAAAAAAAAAAAAAATGTCGACCACAACTTCTATCGAAGGCTTCATATTTTAGCTCGGGACAATACGACAGGGACCGCCAGGGTATAATCGCAACCATGGTCCTGGTGTCGCCTCAACGCGGGGTCGCTGAAAAACGCTTTAAGGGATTGCCGCAAGCTTACTCGCTCGGGATTGCCGGAAAAGTAATTTTCGGAATCGCTACTACAGCACCGTTTGCTGGGACTGCCGAAGCTTGCGGAGTCGCCTCAACAGTAACATGGGTCGCCGGAGAGTGACTTTCGATATAGGTCCACAGCATCACCTCTTGGGATAACCGGGAGAGAGGACGTTTAGTGGGATCGCCGCATTATCATCGATCGTTTACGAATCCTGAAGCATCGCTCATGGGGTCGCTGAACACCATCCTTGCTTAGGAATACGCCAGGACATTGCTTGGGGGGGACGCTGAACAGCTTAACCCTTTTAGGAGTGCAGTCCCGTTTTGGGGACAAACCGCTCGGTTTTTAAGTAGTTTGTCCCCAAAACGGGACTTCGGCCCTGAACGGGGCATACGACTATACCGAAACATCGCTTTTTGGGTCGCTGAATATCGTCGTTTGTTTGGAACTGGGCGAGCGTATAATGTCTGGGGTCGCTGCGCCACCATAATCTGGATCAAAAACGTCTGCATCGCCTGGGGTCGCACCAGCTTGACCAGGGGAGCACGCGGATCCAAATTCCAGACGCCAGTCCTAGGAAGGTCATCGTGGTATACTAATCGGAGCATTGGCATTTCTGTACGAATCGATCAAATAACCTATCTTATCGAAAGTCTTGTTTACTTGGTTTTAGCATCCCCTGACTAGCTCTCGAAAAAGGGTAGTTTGGGGTTCGATGTAGTTGGCCAACAAACCGTTCGGTTGGTTTGGTGCTCGTCCTTGAGATGCAATTGTGCTGTACGTTTAAGCACAGGTTAATTTTTGTCTCTCCCTAATCTAGCGCAGACAAACCTGTCTTCAACAAGTCCATCCACCCTTTGGGCTCCACGACACCGTGGCACTACGGATTCTATTTCAGAAGCAGCCTACGATAGTTAACACCGTTGTTTCACTGGTACGCTATAATCAGTGTCACTCTGGACGGAATCGTAACAGCCATTGGGGTATAAACGTGAATGCAAAACGGTCCTTACGAATCCATCCAAATTGCTAAAGGGTACTTACTTAAGATGAACAAGAACGCCGTGGATTTTTGCGGACATAGTAATATGTTGAGGGGACGCCAGCACGCTCAGGAATGCGTCAAGTACCCGCGCGTAGGCGTTTCGGCAATATATTCATAATAATTGGAATTAGAGTCAGGGATTTGCAACCAAGATCCGTATTTCGTGGTTGTAGACCGGTCGATGCAAGTATACGAGGATCCTGAGGTTTTTAGCCCTTTCTTGCACTTTTTTGGGCCCAATAACTTACTACCCATCATGGGAACGTTGTTTTTCTTCGACCACGACTTCTTGAGAGATATGCCATCCGCCTACAGAACAGCACTCTTCTAATGAAGGCCATTTCTTCATCGGTGATGTAGCCATTGTGCTATGCTCCATTGCGTGAAATAAAACTTTTCAGTGTTTTGGGAAGTTCTTTGTGCTACTCGCTCGCAACTTTGATCACACGAAAACACCTCGTGAGTCGTTTCTCGCCGCCAACAACTGCCGTCTGGCGCACCCGACACCCTCATTTTCGCGGGCTGTAGTTTCCTGTGAGGAGCTGGAGCTGTTCGCAAGTGGAGTGCAGACGTTCAGTTGGGAGTTGATCCATGTCTCATTTGTGCACCCCAAATTTCGACCAGTTTCGACCTCTGGAGTACGTCTAAGTCGAGGTGTAGGCCTCTGTTGAGAACCTGCGGGAGATCGATCTCGAGAGAAACACACTCCGGTGATGAACCTCTTTCAAGTCACTGCCGCTCTCAGGTGAGCACGAACAAGCCGAAGTTCTAAACGCAGCGTGTTAAGATAGCGATGTATTTTTTTCCTGTTCCGATGAAACATCTAGAGATTCGAGTGACCGGAAACCCGGGGTCCAGGAGACGCTTGGGTGCCAGCGTGGCCTTAAGTTGTTGCTGTGGGAACATGGCAAATCTTTGACAGGCTGCCTCATGAACAGGCGCTCGTTGTGACCGACCTGTTCGGGCTGCTTGAAGATAGAAGGGCAGCCTTATACTACCCGAGTGGGGTCGCTCGATGAGGTCTGACAGACAAAAAAACTAGGTCTATGCACTGACGCTTGCTATGGTACGGATACCATCTTTATTTTCGGAGGTCCCTGGAGCTTAAGGAGAGCTCCATACGTTACCCGAAAACTGTCTTTGAGAAAAAAAAAGTGCGCTTACATGCACGACACATGGTGTTATTCTTTTCATTGTTGTTGTACCAGACAGTGTTTTCTTATTCCCCTTTTTATTTTCTTCGCCCTTCCTTCTTTTCTCTCTTCTTCCTAGTCGTAACTCAGATCAACCATTGGGTCACATAGCAGGCTCTCTTCCCCCCTCCCCTCTACGGCTCGTGCCTTGCATTTAAATATTAGAGATACCCCCTAACCACTGAGCTTAACAGTCAGCTTTCTGACTGTTGGTTAGAGTGTATCTCTAATAAAAGCACAATCCGGGGGTGGTTAGAGTGTTTATCTTAACATTTATCGCGAGAAGACTTCGGCCATTTGTGCCCTCGTCGACTCGCGTCGAATTGATACAAAACGGAAACGGGATTCAAACGATGCGGAGTGGTTTCTCAGCTGAGGGGGTGCGGCAGTCGGATTTTTTTCGGCATAAAACAGCAGTGTCACCTCTATCGTATCCTGGCACGCCCTCGCCTGTCCCCTGTCCCATGTTCCCTACTGCCAAACAAACCCTCCCGATAAATAAACTTACTGTGATAGAAGGGCCGCTCACAATTAGGGCCCAAGGGATGTCGGCGGTGGCTGCTATGTACACGCTCCTTCTTTCGGTTAGGTTCTTGCCGTCTCTCTTCTCCGAGATAGCTTAGGGTCGAACATGGCAGTGTCCGGAAGGGGCAGCTCAAGACGGCTTCTTGAGCGTCCCCTATTCCCGGTAGTCGCACCGCCGGTCAGAAGCGCCACGAAGCGCAATCTACAAATAACCCTTCTCAATCACAGTCTCCTATATACGGCGCTCTATAAGCATCATCGTTTCGCGTAGATCCTGTTCCTGAGGCTATGCAGGCCCTTCCAGGGCAATAACGTTTACACTAGCCCACCTGCACGAGCCGTACAACGCACAAATGACAGAGCTTTGGGGTAGCACCGGTTCCAATGACTGCAAATGCGGGTCTTCAAAAACCCACCCTCACGCCTCTACACGGCGAGGCTACGATGCCTCTGGAGGAAACACAGTTCGGATTGATACCTCCTCGATTTCCGCAGTTCAAGATGTAGATACTTCGAGGCAGATCTATTCCCAATCTTGTATGTGTGATCTAGCTCTCGCTGCGCCCGGTGGGGTCCGTGCAATCTGCATGATCTAGCTTCGTAGCGCAGGTTTCTCGGACTGGGTATATACTGTGAAGACCCAGCACACATTTCACACAGCGGCAGTTGAGGGACTAGATGATCTACAGTAGACAGATCGGATAGATCATCATCTTTCTGCCCGAGGTGCGGAAGGAAAATGGTCAAGAAAAAAAGCAGAAATATAGAAACCCGGGTCCGTAAGGGAGCGGAGAGACGTCAAACGCCGAAAGCCACCACCATATCCTCTCAGAGCGCCGGGGGGGGGCGCGG
This sequence comes from Macrocystis pyrifera, assembly GCA_031763025.1. Lineage (NCBI taxonomy): Eukaryota > Phaeophyceae > Laminariales > Laminariaceae > Macrocystis > Macrocystis pyrifera. Next base: position 6,529,022 of record JASSKH010000025.1, read on the forward strand.
GGGGGGGGCGAGAATAAACACACGAATGTTAGAGCAAGGTAGAAAATCAAGCTATTATTAATAGACCCTTCCCAGGTATACCGCCACATCCCCAGCGAGTGAGGGGACGGGACGAACACGTATCGTCAAAACAAATAGAACACGAACGAAAAAAACACTGTCGTGTGCCGCAGTATGAGCGGCTGGATTGCCCAGATCACCCCCGGTTTTGAGCAGGGGGAGGGGGCGGGGGGGAGGGGTGTACTCGATATCATGCATGGCCGTAATCATATGACCATAGACTCGCAGGGGTGGGGGGGGTTCGGCAGGAAGAGAAAATCAAACAACACGAAAATCCAGCCACGTGCCGCAGTATGAGCGACCACCATACCCTGGGTGCCCCCGGTTGTGAGTGGGGTGGGAGGGTCGGCAGGACGAAAAAAGTACGGCAGAAAACAAAAAGAACAAACTCCGAACCCGTGCCTCGTAAGCCCAGAAAACGTCAAAAGGAGACTATACGAGAGAATCCCCTAACCTCGAAACAACCAGAAAACATGTTACCCAAACTATCGAGCGCAGTGGTGGCATGGACTTAGCTCATCACGTCTCACCCTGCGTCTCGAGACTCATGTTCTCTGTTTCGTTATATCTCCCGATACAAACGCTCTACCTCACAAAGTAGGCTTCGGGACACCAATGAAAGCTGTACCTTTCCTGTGGAAGAATTGTACGAGCGTGCTGGAGGGAGAAAGAAGAAGCCTGAATGGGTTCCGGGTCATCAACGAAAAAACGCGCTGCTCTAAGAATAGATATACTCATCAATTGGTAGCCGTAGTCGTACTTGCCGAATCCCAAAAAACAAGCATCGTCGCCCTTGTGCCAAAAGTGAGCACCGTTTGGGTTAGCACTCTGTTGTTCTACGAAGTATTGCTGTGGCGGTGAAGCCACACTCCACGCTTGCGGGGCGAAGTGAATTTGCCACTCCGCTCGTAGGGCGCAGCCGTAGCCGGGAGCTAAAAAATGCTTGCCGTTGGCCACACCGAGAAAAGTTCGCGTTGTGCAGCCAGCGCCTACTCGCACCCGACCGCACAGACACAGGGACACAGGGGTTTGTCGGGTGGTGCTGTATCGGAGTGCCGGCCCAACATAGAAGAGCAAAAAAAAAACGAATTTGCCGGCGAGAGAAAGCTTGAGGTCTATTTTATTCCCCTCTTCTAAAGATGTTTGAGAGGGAGGCCAGTCCAATATGCGTCTCGTACATCACGGCGATGTGACTCCCCAACCTCGGACCGCGGACCGGTTAATGGTGATCGGTACGATCTTCCCCACTTCAAGGAGTTGGAGGGGGTAGCGAAACGTCGTCCTGGGTGGCGGGATATGGGCGGGGGCCACCTTCACTCCTTTGGGACCGCGCGATTGCGACCAACATAATGGTTGGTAAGTTTTGGTGAATAATTGTCGCGTTTGTCATCCGATCACGTACAGGGCGAGCTTCAACGTTGATCACTCATGAAGATATACACTCCCATGAAGAAAAGAAGAAGACAACCACGGAAAGCGTTGTCATCAACCATTGGACCGTCTACTGCGAGCAGCGTGAGTGCGCGCCCAGCAGTACGGGTTAGGAACATGTTTCGCCCGTGCCGTACGATTCCTTTCATTCAACCATTGTAACTCGCACACCAATTTGTGCCATTCCCCCAATCACGCAGTGGCCGTTGCTTCAATCGTCAAATTTCTTCTCTGAAATCTCAGGAGGGTGAAGGTGTTAGATCCCCTGAACTATCGTGTACTTACCAGTGAAAAATAATAGCCTAATAGCCACCAAGCGTAACAAAGGCCTTGTAACACGGGATTCTTAGGCGAAGTTGTCGAGCGCCGTATATTCTCCAGCCCCGCCGGTGCGTCAAATGTTCGAGCATGCGGTCTCTTTCTGCCTGCGTCGTCCTTGCCGTGTTAGGTCAAAGGTCACGCGCTTCAGAGCGCATAGACATCCCACATAGAAGTGCGATCGTTTTTCAGCGCTCGTCTTCTCTCGACAACGGTGAAGGGCGCTAAAAGTCGAACATTGTTGTATTTTCGGAAGGACCCTAATGCTCGATATTGGCAACCTTAACCTTCCCGTGCTGGAAAAACCGAGCGTCGAAAAACCATCGCATCCCTATGCGAAGTCAACGCTCTTTGCAGTGACTGCATCCACGTCTGGGGGAAGAAATACTTGGAACTAGAGCGGGATCAACTTTGCAATAGTCCAAAGCCTTACACACATCGGAGATATATGTCACCGATCCCCGCCTCACGATCTAGACCTCTCAGGACAGGTACATTCTAGGCCTGTTCATATTATCTATATATATAGCTGGAGCCGCACAATTTGCACGATCGACGTATACAGATCCTGTACAAGATATCATAACGGCAGGTCAAGATACAGATGACCTAGGTGATCTGAATGATCCGTGTTAAGTGTAGAGCAGTATGGACCTAGGGACTGAGTAGTGCTATTAATAGCGGGTGATGTCTTTGGCTCTGCTCTGGCCACTCCCACAAGGTGCTTGACGATGTTACAACCTATAGGCTCTGGTGTTAGTTGCTGCTTGCCTCGCCGGACGTCTTCTGAACGAAGGGGCGAGGCTCTCATCAGAAAGGCAGGCGATAACACCTGCCAGGTATGATGAGGGGACGCTTGCTGAATTTCATACTGCTGCAACCGGGGTGAGGGGATACCATAACATTAGCCTACCCTGAAGGGCCATATATGCAGATTCATAGAAAATTCGGACACGAACCTAACCCATCCGGAGAATTCGCAAAATGGATCGAAGACGCGGCGCTTCACAACCCACTCCCACACCTCTGACTTGTAACGCTGAAGCCGATTACACGTGGACACCTCGAATCAAACAACGAGTCCGAAAACACGGGTACTCGGAAGTAGGCAAAACAAGCTAGAACTACCCGGACGCTAAATCGAGGAAAAACAATCGAGGAAGCGGTGTGACTCGCGTGCTCATCGGCTCTTACGCCAAGTTCGCTCAAAACCCAGCCATGCGAACCCATCTCTTGGACACAGGCGGCAGACTTCTCGCGGAAGCTAGCCCTTACGACCTCATACGGGGCATCGGATACAGGGCTGACGCTATTCCTGCACGCCAGCCGCCCCTGTGGCCCGGCTTAAGTTTTCTGGGCAAAGATCTGCCAAACGTGCGACATCTCTTCCGCGACCGCGCGCCTCTACCGACGCACCGCCAACCATGGTCTCCTCAGGGCATCTCGCCCTCTAGTAGAGGTCGCATCTTCGAAATCGACCCTTTGACGCGACAGCGACTGTGCCCAAGTGACACGTCAGCAACCGCCTCCCTGTCGGGATATCCCGACTCTCCTCCCAACGTGCCATCGGACCACGGCGGCGACGTTCTCGCAGAAATTTCCGCCACCCGCTCCGGTCAGCACCCCCCCTTGCTCGCCGAGCAAGGGCCTTGTCTTGTTTCTGGTTTAGAACCATGGACGATTCTTCCTTCAGCACCAAAATCAAGATCCACAATAGTGGCTTAGCTGCTATGCAGCTTGGATGTGTCGCCCTGTTGGATGCTGGCTTGCCGCAGACCTTCATTAACACCCACGCGTTAGACAGCATGAAACGCGTGGGTGCTGCCTCTGCCGCCTGCGCACGACCCACCCCTCCCAGGTCATGGGGATGGCTTTGGTAAGTCCCCGCCTCTTGAGACCTCCGCTACAGTACGCTTAGGCGTACAATTCTTCCACGACGATGAACCAACTGCATCACTTGCCGTGTGAGCATACGTCGTCCCATCTCAAGCTATGCAACACGACGCGCTACGCGGACGCGACAGCTGGATGCGGTTTCAGAGCCGCTCCTACCGTACCATGGCTCCCTGCACGATGACTAAGCGGGTTCTCGGCGAGCTCACGCTGTCACCCCCAGGACTACAGGGCGCAACAGCGTTTGTTTCCGACTCTTCGGCCCAACCTGAAAGCTTCCAGGTACCCTATGCAGGTGACACCGGCATCACCTTGTCCCGCGACCGTCGAATTGTCGAGGTCGATTTGGTTCGCAGTAACGACGCCCCTGCCTTCGCCGGTTGCTACCTGGTCAGCATGCTGCTCGCGGCCATTGTTTTTTCTGTGGAAGAACGCATTGTAGAAAATGGACGCCAGCTCATCCCATTAGCCGGCGTTGCGGATCTAAACCAAGGTGCTGTGCTTAGCACCTCCTTTAGTCCGCTGTCGTGCGTACCCCTGGAAACTGTCCTGCCCGACGCTCCGGCTCTTTCTTTACGTCCTCACGACTCTGGCGCCCATCACCTCTCAGTCCCGGGTCCAGTCTCCACTCATTCCACGGGCGTAGACCAGCCCTCACCTCGACAGTGCCTGGACCCCTTTATCCACCGCGACGAGACAATCCAGACACGCAAAGAATCCGCGGCCTCTTCGGTTCTGCCTGACGACCGCTCCCCTTCACCTGCCCTGCTCGAACGATTGAACACCGACCAACGCACGAGTTTCCTACACGTATGGAACCGCTTGCCGTCGTACATGCGTAAAATCGCATTTGAATTTCGTCGTCTCGGTTGGACGCCAACCGTCATCACCCAGTTGACAATACGGATGAGTTCTTCGACGTGTTGTCAAAGTCCCCAACCGATTTTGGCTCCTGCTTCCTGCTCCCCTTCAAGATCATTGTTCCCCCGAACAGCTCTCCTGTCAAGTGTCGGCCCTGTCGCATCAATCTCTCGACCACAAAGCAGGTGGGTGCGGTTTTTGACAAATTTCTCGCCGCCGGCCTCATCCAACGCTCCACATCTCCCTGAGCGAGCCCAGTAGTTGTCATCCCGAAGAAATCCGGTGGCATCCGCATTACGGTGGATTACAAGAATCTGAACAAACTCAGCGTCTTTGGTCAGCTCCCCATCTCTCGCGCCGATCAAGTTCTAGACAAACTTGGCACTGATCGAAAAATTTCAATCTTCGACCTCGTCTCTTCTTTCCACGAGATGACCGTGCTCAAGGACACCATACCGCCCACTGCTTTCTGTACACCTGCGCGCCTTTCCGAATAGATGTTTATGCCTCAAGGAAGCAGCGATGCTCCAGGTTGGTTCGTCAAAGTAATCCACGAGGTCATCAACGAACTCGACCGCGTCGCTGCCTACCTCGACGACGTCATCGTCTTTGAGGCCGATCCCTCCGTTCATGTCGTCAATATGAAGGAATGGTTCTTGCGATTACGATAATACAATCGCAAGTTTTCCCCTTCGAAGGCTACCATTGGCGCCACGGGTGCGGATCTCCTCAATCACATCATCTCTCCGGCCGGCGTCATGCCGAACGCGCAAAGAGCAGAAGCACTAACGAAAATTCCCATGCCGAAAGACCTGAAACAGCTACGCTCCCTTGGGGGCGCACGTTCCTACTACAGGAAATTCCTGCGCGACATAGCAAAACGCACACGGCCCATCACTTCCCTTCTGAAACGAGGCGTCAACTTCATCTTTGCTCCATTGCTCCAGCAATGGAAGCAATCGCGTGGAAACTTCTGGCCGAGTTAACCACGCCCCCGGTCCTCGTCTACCCCAACTGGGACGCCGTCGCCGACAACTCCCCCCCTTTCCTCCTCTACTGCGATGCCAGTGCGGACGGTTTCGGTTCCACTCTCGACTAAGAACAGGACGACCACACCATTCGTCCCATCGTGTTCATCAGCCGCGCTACCATCGAGTCTGAACTCCACTGGACTCCGCTCGATCTGGAAGCGGGCAGCATCGTCTAGAGCATCAAGCACCTTCGCGACTACCTTTGGAGCACAAAATTCCGATTTTTTTTCGAACCACAAGCCACTCGAAAGCCTCGACAATATCGCAGAGCAGAACCCGTGGGTACAGCGATGGCTGGAATTTCCTCACTGCGTACAACTTCACTCTGGGATATCGCAAAGGCAGTGCCAACGGGAACGCCGATTTCTTGTCCAGACTGCCCTTGTCTGCGACGGAGTATGATCGCGACGGGCCCAGCAGTCTCACTCTGTCCGATGAAGAACGCGTCTTCTCGTCCGCTCTCACGGCCTACTCCTGGGTGGACCGACCCTCCGCCGTGCGTGTCGGTTTGGATGGGCTGGCGCCCTCCGACCCAAGCTCACGCTTGGATGGGCTCCTGCTCTCTCCACACGATTTCCGCGATTTTCGCGAACACGGGCCCCGAGTGAGGGTTGACGACCTCGATGCTCCATCTGGAGAATCGTTGCCCGTGCTCCCCTTTACGTCACTTCGCGAGGTCCCAACTGGGATATTCCTGCCAACACATGTGCCAGCGATTATCTCGCCGCTTCCGGGTTCGTAGTCCCTGTTGCACCTCAGTCAGCTTCAACCGAAGGAACGGACCTCGGCCAACGTCCCACTTCCTACGAGACTTCCCCATCGCCCACCAACGGCAACGCACCGAACTTAAAGTCGGTAGCGGTTCTCGTCTCATCCACGGTCGCCCTTGACAAAGCAGCGACGGAAATCCTCCCTCCTGCTCTCCCTGTCCATCACGACTCAGCCGAGCACCCAACGGATTCAGGTCCTCAGAAGCCCTCTACTGTGTCTCATTCAGCCTTGCGTGTTGCCCGGACCAACCGTGATCAAGCCCCGGTGGTGCCCGCGGCTCCGCCTCTGCTGCCTTCATCTTCACAGACAGCTCGGCCGTCCCTTCCCCCGTTGGGGCTCATTTCGTCTCGGGCCCGTCGTCGCCAAGCTGCCGCTGCCGGCAAGCCTACAGCCACCGTGGACTATGGTTTCGCTCGTTCGCATCCTACTCCACCGGCCGTCCCACGAACAGCCCCCACGGCGTGCAAACCGCGCCCGCCTCGGACCACCTCGCCTTCAGAGGTTTCTCCCCGGCCCTCAATCGACCCTGTTCCGACTGTGCCGATTCGAACCACCATCGATGCGGTCACACCCTGCTCCACCCTTGCGTGATACCCTCCCCCCGGAGGCTCCTCGGCGTGCCAGCGGTCCAGCCGCTTTCCCGAGATACCGTCACCGGCAGAAATCGTAAAAATCGAATCTGTCGAGCGATACACGCACTCCGATTGGGCGCGTGAACAACACGATGAACCGATCTGTGACGTCATCATTCTGTATCTTCTTCTTGGCAGTCCTTGGGTCCTCCCCAATGATTTCCTCCTTTGCCTGGCGCGTCACAAAGGCCCCCCGTTGTCCGAAGTGCGCTCTTTAGCCTATAAAGGACGCCTTTACACTGACGACGACGGCATCCTCCTGCTCGTGCGGAAGTTGACGCCCTCCGCTCTGGCTTGGCCCGACAAGCCTGGAGGACGTGCCGCCCGCCCCTTGGACGACGAACCTACCCGAAATTACGCCCGGCTGCTCATGATTCCGTGGATTATGCACGTCTACCATGCTAACGGCTCCTGCCATCTCGGCGTCGCTCGAACGCTCTCAATGCTCGAACGCTTTTATTGGTGGATTGGCATGAGCATCTGCACCCGGTAGTGGCATAGTCGTTGTCTTCAATGCCAGGCGCGAAAGTCTTGCAGACAGACGGTACGTTGGCCCATTCTCTCCCTCCCCTTACCGCCCGGCTTTGGTGTCGCGGTACTAAATCGGCCTCCTTCCCGCCACGCCTGGAGGCAACTGCCAACGTTCTTTCTCTTCACGGATAGGTTCAGCCGGCGCGCAGACATGCCGTCTTGGCTGCGGAATTCACGGCTGAAGGCATCGCCGACATCTCAGTCAACAAGTACATACCTGTTTGAGGGTGTCCGGTCAGCCCCCTCTCCGACATTGGGCTGCACTGCACTTCTGCTCCAAGCTGTCACATGCCGTGTACAAGCTTCTGGAACGAAAAATCACCATCAGTGTCTATCGTCCCAACAGAGACGGCGGCGTCGATCGAGAGCGTCAATCACACCATGGCTCAATTGCTAGCGATGGTCTGCAACGAAAGACAGGAGTGCTGGGACATACATTTGCCACACGTGTAGTTTGCTTACAACAGTTCCGTCAGCGCTGCCACCGGAATGGCCCCCAAAGAGGTGCATATGAACAGCCTCCCTCGCCTTCCCCTCACCAGTTTCGGACAACACTACGTCCGAGACCACCAAAGCCTCGCCCGCGACCAACTGCGATACTTCGACCTCGCCGCCCACCGCCGGCGGCCTGCGTATGCGCTGGTGCGTGAACAACACGCTATCACTGTCTCTCGCGTGGAGTGCCGTCATCCAGCGCTCTCAGACGCATTCAAGCAACGCCCTACCTACACCATCGGTGACTGGGTATGGGTTTACAACACCGCTGCCACCATTCACCAAGGTGCTAAATCTGGTACAGACGCCAAGGTTCTCAAGGCGAAGCTGTCGCTCAACTGGACGGACATTTTCAAAATATTAGCTGTCGGCCCCGCCCCCTCCGACTCCACGCCGGACGGCCGCCCTTTGGCTGCCAAAATGTTATACTTAGACCTCCCTGACGATGTGCCGGGCGCTGACGCCCGCTGTCGCGTGTCGATAGCCTGCTGCAAACCTTGCACCAACCCACACAATACAACCGACCTCCCCCGATACCTTGCAGCTGGACTAACCCAATACGTTCTCTACAATCACACCACCAAATCCCCCCCCTTCCATGTCACCGCCGACGACGTTTCCGTGCCCGTTGAGCGTTTGGAAGTCGACAAGATTTCCAGCCACCGGTCCGTACGAGGCCGGGGCGGAGTCACCGCCGTTCTCTACGAAACACACTGGAAAGGCCTCCTCCGGCCGTCTTGGGAACGTTAATCGAACCCCCTTCATTGCTGTCTCTGGAATTGGCCACACCAGAAGATAAACCAATTCATTGATGCTGTCATCCACATGCAAGAAAAACCGCCTCTTAAGCAGTAGGATGCAGCTCACCCTTCATGCGGCTCGCCCAACACCTCGCGGCGCTTCGCGCTTGGTGCAAGCAATGTCTGCCTGGTCGGTGAAAACCCGACGTGCTCCGTCCCGGCATTGTATGGATGCGAGGGTCAATGGTCATGTGACTACCGCCATGCACGATAATGAGTACACCCCCCCCCCCCTTCACTCTCGCCAACGCGTCCTCAACTGCTGGGCCGGCGCTCCCCTGCAACTTTGACAGACGAATAGGGCGTATCGCCGTATGCATGTGGATGCTGCTCAGCGCAAGCTCACCCGCGAGAAAGGCGCCCGTTTCCTACCTTCCGGATGCAGCTACGTCGACCAGCAAACGTGGACTCGCCGGTTCCGCGGCACCATCCTGCCTATCGGCGCCCACTTCTGGTACGTGGGTCAAATCATCTTTGGTGGCTCGGAATTTTTTCGCGCATACTTCAACTCCTGGACAGTACATAGTTCGCTTCTTGGACAACCCCGGACCGGTCAAGCTCGCGCTATCTTCCGCTCGGTATACTACGGCTCTTGGAGCCGCTCGCGGCTTGTAATGTCTGCAAGTGCAGCAAGGAAGCTTCCTCATGCGTGATATTGTGCGCAACGCTGACGAATCCCGCGGAGCTAAAGTAGTTGATTCCGCCTACTCGAACACGTCCAGGTAACCAATTTTAGTTTTCGCATGCGTGTCTTTCGTAGTCGCCCGGGCTGGGGTTGGTAATGTGTCACAATTTTTCTGTTTTTTTATTTGTATTGCTGTAGGTGTACCGTTTGTTTGACTTTCCACGAATTCCCCAGCTATTCCCCTGCTTTCACGGCAACCGATTGCTGAGTTCTTGCGCCGATTGGGCTTACGGTTGGATTAACCTCCACCTCCTTGCCACGCGGTCACGCGTCTCTTGCATTCCGCACCTACGATTGTTTTCGCCCCCTTTTTTAGCGCGGCGGAAACGTTCGTTCGCTCCGTGATTCCTTCTTGCGACCTGTTTCGCTTCTGTAGGACCAGCGTCGCCAGTCGTACCAGTTTCTTTTTTTCTTGTATCGCTTGGCCTATCTCTGGTTTTCCCGAGGCCGGGCTCGTGAGCCTTTTTATACGCATCTCACGGATTGCCCCAAGTTTAGGACTAACCACATTTGCCATTCATGCGTTCCTCCTCCGCCTTTTTAGTATCCCCAAGCAGGCCAAGGTGATAGATTTCGTTCTTCAGCGACAGTTTGTACTCCGCCCTCTCCCGCGCGATATTGCATAGGCCGTGACGATGTCTCCTGCTTGTAAGTTTTGTGTTTTAGCGCGCTCAGTGTCGGCGAAATCTCGCACGCGTCCGTTCCGCCCTCTTTCTATGGGATCGGGTCTTGACTGTCTTGGGCCCTCTCATGGCGCGACTTCCGCTATTCCGACACTCTTCTCACTGTTCGAGTGAGCTCCGTCGCGCCAGTGCGTGTTCCGTTCGGGTACCCCCCCGTGTGCTTGTCACATCTTCGAGGCACCCCGTGCCTTCACCGTGGATAGTGCAATCGGAATTTTTTTTTCCATTGTGTTTCGCTCTCAGGTACTTTCAAATGGTACATTGCTCGACTAGCCGCATCTCATGTCGCTCCCGTTTACGCGAGCCACACCGCTTCTTCTTCGAGTTTTGTTGCTCGATTCAGCGTCTGGTTAGTTCTAGCTTGATTTGCTTGCTTCCGCGTACCCGTGTTTTCGGACTCGTTGTTTGACTCGGAGTGTCCACGTGTAATCGGTTTCAGCATTACAAGTTAGAGGTGTGGGAGTGGGTTGTGAAGCGCCGTATCTTCGATCCATTCTCCGAATTCTCCGGATGGGTTTGGTTCATGTCCGGGTTTTCTATGAATCTGAATATCCGGCCTTTCATGGAGGGGTAGTGTTATGGTATCCCCTCTCCCCCGTTGCGGCATTTTGATTTGTAGCAAGCGTCCCCTCATCATACCTGGCAGGCGGTATCGCCTGCCCTACTGATGAGTACCTCGCCCCTTCGATCAGAAGACATCTAGCGAGGTGAGCAGCAACTAATACCAGAGCCTGCAACTTTTAACGTCGTCAAGCACCTTGTGTGAGTGACCAGAGCAGAGCCAAAGGCATCACCTGCAATTAATAGCAGTGCTCAGTCCCTAGGTCCATACGGCTCTACACTTAACCCTGTCCTGCCGACGCCAGTGTTAAGTGTATAGCAGTATGGACCTAGGGACGGACTACTGCTAGCAGGTGTGCCTTTGGCTCTGCTGTGGTCACTCACACAAGGTGCTTGACGACGTTTGAAGTGATAGTCTTTTGCTTGTAATAGTTGCTGCTTGCCTCGCCAGATGTCTTCTGAACGAAGGGGCGAGGCAAACATCAGTAAGGCAGGCGATAACGCCTGTCAGGTATGATGAGGGGACGCTTGCTACACACCAGAATGCCGCAACGGGGGAAAGGAGATACCTTGACACCTGTAGATGATCTGTAGATGATGTATAGATTATCTAGATCGTGATATGCCTGGCGCGTGAAATGTTACCCCCCTAGGAGTTAGAACTTCTGCACTCACACGTTTAGGGACCAAACTACTGGACAGTACTTGGAACGACGTTCGGATCATTTTCTTTTTTGGCAATACCAATGGTCGCAAGACTAAGGTTACCCCCTACCAATCTGGCCGGATATGTGAGGACCGTTTTTCAATAGTATACGTTTTCCGGCCGGAGTGAATCACATGTGATAACTGCACGCACGTTACGTTACGGAGACAAACCACTTGGAGTTGAAGCACAAGTGTCTCGAGAGTATCTCTCCGGTTTATAAAAAGACAGAACTTTGTAGTTGCTGTTGTCGTTGGCGTTGTTGTTGTAGGTTGATTTCCTCATAACTTCGGATTACTGTGGGACTCGCGTGCGCGCCGCCCGCGGGTGTTTCGGCCCTGAGCCTCTCGGCTCGAAAGCGGCCGAGCACGACGCCGCTGCCTGCTCTGGCGAGCGACCGAAAGTGTAGAGGGAAGGGTAAAAGAATGGTCGTGGCCACTCTCGCGCCTGGGCGTAGCCGGGTGATCGAGTAGCGTGAGTAGGTAGCGGTGATAGTTTTAATAGACTAGCACTACATTAATTATTACTATCCTTGCCGTCCGACAATGTGTACCATGACATTCAACGCTGATCACTCAGTAGTATTCCGAAAACATAAAACGGCGGAAACAAAACGAGTCCTATGCACAAAAGTCTATAATTCCTTTCTGTATCTACTTCCGACTTGAGCTCTATCTGGTCAATTTGCTGCCCTTGCTCCTTCCCTCTCATTACGGACTTCTATTTTCTATTCTAAATATTTAGCCGCTTCCGAGCTCCATCCCCAACCCATCTGTCATCCCCCCCCCCCCCCTCACACGACTACGGCCATGAATGATAATGAGTACACCCCCCCCCCCCCCCCCCCCCCCCCGTTCTTGCTTGCTGGCGGTCCCTAAGCTGGAGCTTGAAGCGCGAGATCCTCCTCGAAAAGGCGACCTGTGTAGTCACCGAGGTAATTTGGAGCAGGCGTCCCTTCATCACCTTCCTTGCCATCGATCCTCCATCCCTCTCCCCCCAAGAAACTAGCTGCCAGCCGCTCGATGAAATTGCTGCCTTCTACACCGAGACGACCAAAGCTTTCCACCGCTCAAGTGGCCATATCATTGATTATTTTGCAGAATAATTACAAAAAAATGGTTTTTGCTCAAGGCCTCCAACCATTTTATTCTGACACAATAGTTGGAAATAGTGCGGGATAATTTTTCCAGTAGCATAAGGGCAAAAAACAACAAACCATGTTGTACTGGATGGATGCACGTAGACGTTTCATGTTCATGGCGGCTATCATCCTCCCGTGTTGCTGTGTGTTGCGTGCATGGCACATACTACATACATACAGTATACCTGCAATCTGCAGTACAAGGAAGCGTGTAGTGGCACACGTATACCAATAGCATCATTCACCTGCGTTGAGGTTCAAGGATGGGATCGGGGGCGGTGGGTTATTGTTCATGATGCCACGCAGACCGCGACCTTTTTTTTACTCACCTTCTCACCGCCCGGCGTGATGTTATATCTCCACGAAGAACGAGTTTTCCACGGCCATCATGATTCTGCTTCTTCCCCGAGCGAGAAACGAAATAAATTATACGGAAGCGCCCGCATTTTTTGTGTCTAATAGGATAGGATGCCGCGCTGCCGCTTTGCCGCTGCTGCGGTGCTGTACGTACAGTCAGTATTACGAAGGACCTACACGGTAGTAAATAGGGCCAAATAATGTCAGTAAAAATAGTTAAATATATAGGTTTTTGTGTGTAGTACCATAGGTCGTGCAAGGCGCTTCGCTCTGCGGGCGGCCCACGCCGCCCGCTACGCTCGCTCAGGAAGGAAAAGTGCATCAAGTTAAGCGAAGCGGACAGAGAGAGGTCCATGCTTGAATATAGTTTTTTTATGATTGCAGTTGCACACTGGCGACTTGATAATGTCAAGAGTCCCGCCACCATGCTTCATTCATTGAGCAAAAAACAGCTCGGACGCCACGTACGCTTCTCGTCGCGGGCGGTTCCGCCCGCTACGCTCGCTTACATGCCGTACGTACGTACATACCCCAGGCAGAGTAATCCCTTTCTTCTTTTGATATGCTTGCTGTATGTACGAAAGAGAAAGCACAGCACGGCACAGTAGCACCGCAAAAACAATGAAAATGAAACCGAAAAACTCGGAAAGAAAAAAAATCCCCGTCCCCTTATGTAGTAATGTTCTGCCTCATTGGAACACCTTGCGCCGGCCAAAAAAGAAAAACAATCGAACAGCAGAGCTTCTCTCTCAGCCTTGTACGCCGCCCGCCCCTCTCGCGACCACCTCGCCACTGATTCGGTCCGGATAAAGCTTTCTTCACTCTCTGCCACAGTGAGCCCCGTCGCCCGCCTCGCGTGAAGCCCGGTGCTCACCGTAGCCGTCGTTCGCCAGCTCGACAATGTTGGTGCTCAGACTGCGTAGCTCTCTCTTTGAATTTCGGCCTGGTCATAAAAGTAAGCACCGCTCAATCTTATCTTGCAATCCCGAACGACCCTTATAAACACTTACATACTCTATCCAAAATCACAAATGGAGGCCAGACAGAGCCCATTCATGCTTCCCTCGTGTCTCGAGGCACACGCAACGCCTAGCCACGATAATGGCGCCCTCGCTCCTTGCAACCCCCCCTATACCCGCCAGCACCCGCTGACACCCACGACGGCGCCGGGCTCGCCCGCGGTGCCGTGCTCCGAGTACACGCACGCACACGACACGAAAGAAGAAACGCGGAAAGAAGGACAGAAAGTGCCAAGAGAAATAAATGGAAAAAACAAAGAACCGCTGGAAAGGCCCGGCAAGTAGTAAAAGGAGGCGTTGTCCAAGTGGGAGCTCTGAGAGGCCAGGGATGTACCAACCGAGCACGCTCAGAGAGTGAGAGATATGTGTAAGTAGTTCTATTTACCATGGTCCCCCGTAATAGTACTATACGTCGACTATTTCTTCCTCTTTCTATCAACATTGTTCTTCTTGCCTCTTGCCATCCCTCCAAAATGTGCAGCACATGATGAGCTACATGAACGTTGATCACTCACAACGTAGCCGACCCGAAATAATAAAACCACATATGGAAATCGAATAGACAATATCAGCCCGTGCACGAAGTCTGTACCCTGATGACACCTCTTTCCGTACGGCTTGAGCTTTATCTATACTCCTTTTTTTAGTGTCTTTCTATTCTGTTTTTTTTGTGTACAAAACAAAAGGCGGAAAACCCTGTTGTCGCAGTATTCTAATACTACTATCGTATTCAGTAACTGTAGTATATACCGCGGTTATCACGTTATTAATCAACCCTTTTTAGGACTGCAGTCCCGTTTTGGGGATAAACTACTTAGAATTTGACTGGCGTGTCCCCAAAACGGCACTGCAGTCCTAAATGGGTCGCCACATAATTATCGAGTGTCCGTCAAGAGTCCGTGGTTGTATACAGGACCGCCTCCGAAAACCCTGAGATTGTGGCAGAACATATACCTCAGGACACCGGCATGGCGCGCACAGCACAGCATCATACGAGAAACATGTACGTATGTGCTGGTATGATATCATGCCGATCGGTGCTGTATATAGAGCAAGCAGTAAGTACCACTCGTAGTACGTATAGAGCTAGGCGCTAGCCTTTAAGGCATGCCTGAACAATTGCACTACTGTTTCTGAAACAGGCGTGCCTGATCCACTGTTTTCGTCCCTGTCGTGCCTATCTTTTGCCAGGCGCGCTTTCAGGCACGCTTTTAGGCATTTAAGGCATAGAAAATAACGCCGTTCGTCTGGAACTCCCAAAATCAGGGGAAAGGGGATACTTTTTTTTGTAGGGTCCCCGCAGCCCTTAGCCACCACACAGTAGCGCTTGCTTGTTCGCAAAGATGTCAGGAGACACATCAGGCAAGGCAAAACTTGCCGCTGTCAAGGGTGTAGGGCCGAGCGTTCCACTAGAACCTAGTAGTTGGGTGTCAGTCAAGGCTTGTCGAGACAAATGTTGCCGTCTGTCACGGGGTGAAAATGCTGTCTCCCGGCATCTTTGCTTGTTCGTGCTCACGACCCCCCCCTTGAGCAACGTAGATTTGTTCATGGCGTTAGCTGTATGCTGCAAAAGTTGTGTCTTCATAAAATACATATTAATAGTGTAACGACGTAACGACGCATTAAGTCATCCACGTTATGACAACCTAGCCAAGTACCCTCGTGCGTACATTTACATGCATTCTTTTCAGGCATTTTACCTCTTGCAAACAAACTGCTTGATATTAGTATAATAAGATTTTTCCTTACGGCGGTGAACAGATTTTTCAGGCATATTTTCAGGCCTTTTACCACTTGGAACCAAACTACTTGAAGTTAGTCTAGGATTTACGTTGGGGCGCTGAACAAGTTTCGGGCATGTTTTCAGGCATTTTGCCCATTCGCACAAAACTACTTGAAATTAGTATATATAGGGTTTGTCCTGAGGCGCCGAAACGTTTTTCAGGCACGTCTCAGGCATTTTTTTAAGGAAAATGCCTTAAATAGAGATAGGCACGTTCAAGGCAAATTAACGCACGTCACATATGCCAATCTTTTGCCTATCTCTATTTTTTCACACTAAACTACTTTAAATTAGTATAGGTCTTGGGGCGCCGACAAGGCTTCAGGCAGGTCTCAGGGCATTTTTTAAGGCAAAAGCCTTCAATAATTAGGTACGGTTAAGGCAAATTAAGGCACGTCAGGCATATGCCTATATTTTTTGCCTATCTCAATTTTTTTCACCTGCGGCGCGTGCCTATCTCCGCATGCCTGAAAGCTAAAGACTGGTAGGGCCTACATAGAGCACTATATTCAGATGTCAGAAGCACCTACCTGGCATCAATGTACAGAAGCACATACGTATTCACATGTGTCATGCATGATATTTGCACCAACCGCGTGATGAACAACACTATTAATACACATTGTCGGATGGCAAGCATAATAATACACATACATTATTATGCTTGCCTTCCGACAATATAGCGTAGATGCCGTTCCTATATAAACCGAATATCCTTCCGTAAATCAGTAATATCCCTCATGCGCTTCTCTGCCAGTCGTTTCCCAATTTCCATTCCCCACATCATTTCATTTTAGCTGCCGGTATAGTATATCCTATTCCTCATCAACGTTCGATCCCCAGGTCATTGGTCGCATTCCTCCGGCTTCTTCCTCCCTTCCCCTAGCGGCCTGGCGGTCCCTCAGGGCTAGTTTATACATATGTACTCGGCGCGAAATCGCGACCTGTGTGGTCACCGAGATGATCTGGAAGAGGCGTTCTTTGCCGACGCCTTTCGGCGCTATGGACGATCCGTCCGTCCCTCCGACTATAATACTTGCCGCCAACTGATCAACTAGATCGCTGCCTTCCTTTCCGAGGCGCCCAAAGCTTTCCACCGCGAGGGTGGCGAGTTTGTAGCTGCGCTCGTCGAAGGACACCTGTCCCGGACGAGCGTAGTGACTGCGCTTGCGCGCCTCAGAAGTGGAAGCAGCTGATCCGTCTCGGTCAGCGCTGCCTGCCCGCATGTGGATCACCGCTTGTGGGTCAACATACGTGACGTCGAGGAGTATCGCTTTATTGCGATACTCTGATGCCCTATCATCTCGGAGTCCTCCTGCCTCGATGACGATGTCCATGCGGAGATCCCTATTTGCGTGGAAGGGGGCTCCGCTCTCCTTTTGGTGACGGATGGACATCCTCTTAAAGGTGCGGGAGAGCGTGTGCACCAGAGAGGCTGGTGCTGGTTTACTTGCGCGCCCGATCGATGACATAATCGTGCATGCCGCGTATTAGCCCCCGCTGCACCGCAGCAGGGGCACCTTGCCGCCAGGAACTCCTCAATCCCCAGAAACCGCCGCCCCGCAGCCAAGACCTCTGACGGTGGGATGACTCTGGCCGAGTCGACAGGTCTCGCCCTTAGGAATGCAGTAGCCCCGGGTCCCGATTGGCTCCGTTGCCGGGCCTTGGCCAGACCCCTCGACTCTTTCTCTTCTTGTGGGTTGCCCGTGCCTCGCTGGGTCGTCGTCTCGACGGGGAGCTGGTCCAATGAAGCAACGTATCTCTACATAACGTACTCGGTTTACCAACTTCCCCAGTCTATGCTGCGCTTTGCTGGAGCTGATAGATTCGGCATCGTGCGCCGGCAACACTTTCGCAACCGACAGCCCTGAGGTCTTTTGCTCTCCTCCTCGAAATGCTCTATCCCGCCAGCTTTCCGGCACGATGTTCGGCATGGCTTCTTCTGAAACCCCATGCACATCGCAGAGGTCCCTGTGGTGCTGTTCCAAATGCGCCGGACGAGGTCTGAATCGGGGAGCTCCCTTCGGATTTTGTCCCCTATAGCGCCGGACATGTCAGCAAGCACCTCCGGCACTGTCGCCACCAAGCTTCCGGCGGACGCTGACATCCTCCGAGCCTCAGCCGACGCCAGTCCAAACCCTCTGGCCCCCGTGGTCAGTCTTGCCTGCGCCTGTTGGTAGGGCTGCAAGACCAACTGATCGTTGGGCACCCATTCTCGAAGAACGACATTTCTTCTGCTGTCCCCGGGAGATGAAGCATTTGTCCAGCATCCTAATCGTGTTGCCGTCTGCTTTTAGGCATGCGGACAGGGACATTTCCGGGCCCATCACTCTTTCTATACAGGCGGTCCGTTGCACCATAGAGCCGGTGGCGATCAGGTTGGCTGCTTGCTTGTCTGGCATGCGCGGTAGCATCCGCGCGAGTTGTTCCGCTCCCCCGTTTTGGACTATCTCCATTGCGCTCTCCATCGCGTGTACGTCGGTACCGACGGGAACCCCAACCACCTTTACTCCATCCCGTTCCGCGATGCGGGCGCCAATACCTTCAAGGAGGGCGATTTGTTCCGGCGTAGGTACGTTCCCCTTCGGGGGCAAGGCCATCGTTTTGCTCGGGTCGATTGCAATGCCAATGTTGGACAGCTCATGCTGTAGGAAAGGCACAACTTCCGCAGTAGTATCGGGTGTGATTCCCATCATTCCGAATGCCTCCACTCCTTTTGGCTCGAACTCCGCTCGGGTCCGATTCAGCACCGGTAAGAGAGGCATGCAGAACAACGCCGGCCCCATAGCATCTCCTTGCTGTACCCCACTGGAGCATTCAATCTTGCGCATTTCTCCCGATTCCATCTGGAAGAACACGGGAGCAGTTTTTTCTCGTCACACTTTGTCACGAACGGTGTAAGCGCAGGCGCGCAGGTGGCTACCTCTGCAAGCACAGCCGTCCGTTTCACCGTGTTGAAGGCGCGCACATACATGACAAAAGAGCCAAACAAAAACTTTTGAGCAGCACTACTGCTATTAATAAATACTAGCCAGAGAGTCAGAGCACCAAAGAAAGGTCTGCGGACTAGATTTATGCTTGTACTCGTACAATATTTGCTTACTATTATCAACATTAATAAATACGTACCTACGTGCAGGTAGGTGCGGTATTGTACGGGGGGGCATATTAAATACCTGGTAGGACCTGCGGTGGGCACAAAAACCCATCTATTTTGCTATTTTACTAATTTACTATGCCCCCCCGTAATAGTATATCTTGCGAGTTCGCTAAATACAAAAACCCGTAAAATTAAACAGTGAGATCTGTGGCGGCTGGTGCCTCTCTTTTTGGGACCCAAGATATATATCGTTCCACTTCGACCGGTAATATTATTACCGTTCACAGTTTTTGTCGATATCAAACGGGTATTATATTTACGGCCACAGAATGGTATACGCGCATTTTATCTGCCGAGTTGTGCAACCAAAAATCAGCCGATGATCCTCGAATCACTCATAATAATAGATCTTGCTCATACCCAAACTTGTAGTGACAGGTGCGGGTACTACAGCAGTACCCATGAGTCGGGTACCCGGGGAGTTAACCAAAACAGGGAAAACCTACTCGTACTCCTGTTGTAACTCTACAACAAAATAGAAACTCGCCGGCGACATCGACATCATCATCAGTCAATCAACCGGAATCATCTTTCATTTTCGATAGGATTTCGGTATATTGTTAGCTGTACGGCTCCGACACTCTGTACCCGTACATATAATGAACACCAAGTACTTTGCTGTACGTCCCTGATCGTATCAGCACGGAAATACCACTCTGCTGGACGTAAAATACACACAAGGAATTTTTGGACTTCATAATTATATGGTTGGAATGGTCATTTTTACTTCTCGGTCGGGAGTCGGGAGTCAGAGCTGCGAAAATACGAAAATACAAAAATACAACGAGTTTTTTCCAGTTCGAGTCAAAAAGATAGATGTCAGGAGACATGTCAAGCAACACAAAACGTGCGCTGTCAAGGGTGTAGGGCCGAGTGTTGTTCGCTATACCCTGGTACTTTGGTGTCAGTCTAGGCTTGTCAAGGCAAAAAGTTGCTGTCTGTCTAGGGGTGAAGTGCCGTCTCCTGACATCTTTCTGCTTTGTTTGGTTCTCTCAACAGACAAACAGACAGATTCGCACGAGGAAAAATGAATACAGTAATTTCTTTTTTGCCATTTTTATTCTCTGGCAGGGCCAGCGGGCTCGTGGGATTTTTATTCGCAGACGGAAAATGAAAAATGGAACCGCAACAACGCGCAAGACAGAAAACACAAACACAACGATTGGATATTTTACACATCCGACAATCGACCAAAAACCCTCAAAACAACACCGACACCCCACCCCACCCTGCCCCACCGCACCACGACCCACCACACAGCGCACCACGTCACAGCAAACGCCCGGAGCAACCCTCTCTCCCCGGTACCCTCCCATCAGAAGAAGACCAAGATGGCCATGCTGAGGTTCGCTGCGCTGACAGCTCTCGTGGCGGGGGTTTCGGCGGACAACTTTCCCACCTTCTACTCGTCCGTCACAGCAGGACTATTGTGAGTCGAGCAAGATTTACGTAGATTCCCATTCATAGATCTAGATATTTGTTTGATTCTTCATACATACGTAGATTCCGTTACCCACAACATATAGGTCGGGGGTGGTGGGTTGGTGCTGGCTTCCGGGCCGAAGGGATACATACGAGCTTCTCGGGTACGGCAGAAGCTCGAAACAGGCCAGGAAAGCACCACACATACATGCGTACTATGTGCATGCATGCATGTGGTAGCTGAACAGCAGACAGAACACCCGAAGCATCAAGCAGCGTGGTTTCTTGTGTGTTTTCTTTTCTCGTGCACGTGTTGCTCGGTACATCATGGTTACACGTGAACGTACAGCAACCGAAGTCTTGCCGAAAATATTTTACTGGTGGTCCGGTGACCAGTGACCCACACGTACATCACGGCGTGTTATCTCTGTGTCGTAGTCTGTGACCACAGAGCTCGTATCTTTCTAGGGTGAATCAGCACGGACACTGGGCTTGCTGGATGTCGACGAGTAGAAGAACGGTTAAATGTGAACAACGCACACACATAGCGTAACCAGTAGTGGTTCGTTTGTGTGCTCTCGCAGCACGTCAACCACGCTCGTCTCGCTCGATCTCTGTATCGCTACGGACGACTGTTGTACGTGTCGTAGACAGGTTTTCGGCGTTGTTGTCGTCGTCGCCCTACTGCTGCTGTGCTGCGTTTCAGAGATGGTTTCAGTGATGCATGGCCCACACCGGACCTGCGTATAGCAGTACTCGTACGTTTATCGCATAATTCGGAGCTTTTTGACAACTACTAAAAAATATGATTCCGTCGAGGATGCTGTCCTCTGCCTTTGGAACCAACATACAACAGTAGTAGTACGTACAACAGCCGTACGTAGTAGCAGGGACTACAAGGTCCGCGATACGAGTATACGTGCGTTACGGGGGACCATATAGCATGTATGGTAAATAGGACCAAATATTGTAATTAAAACTAGGGAAAGATGTATCAGGTAGGTCTTTGTGTGTAACGTACTACTGTAGGTCCTATATGCTACCGGTATTTACTATGGTCCCCAGCAAAAGAAGCTCCTCCAAAACCGTAATAACCGCAACACCGCAAAGAACTCGTGGCCAGAATATGACAGCGTGCCAAAAACACCACACACCAACAACCAA
This sequence comes from Macrocystis pyrifera, assembly GCA_031763025.1. NCBI lineage: Eukaryota > Phaeophyceae > Laminariales > Laminariaceae > Macrocystis > Macrocystis pyrifera. The sequence continues at coordinate 6,550,526 of JASSKH010000025.1, forward strand.
CAATAGAACATGACAAAACTTGTGTGTGGGTGCAAGCTGCGAAAAACCTACACTTCAACAACAACAGCAGTAAAGGAAAACGCACCGTGCGCTAGAACATATGAGGGTGCAGGAGATTCCTCAAACGTCCACCACGGTCGTGGAGGGGTCCCAACATCTCCCAACATACTACGAGTATGCGTCCCGGGTCCCGGGTGGCTTGGCAGGTGGTCCGCGAGCCTAAATACCCATTTCGTGGGTTCAAGTCTTGGCCGAGTGCACGCGTGCACGCACGCACACACGTACACGGACTTTTTCTCGCCCAGTTGGTGATGAAAGCGCCTGGTTTCGATAAAAAATTGCCGAGGTGTCCAACCAGAGTCGAAAAGTGAAAATAGAAATCCAGGCGGAAAGCAACGGAGAGCACAACCTACTATTAATAAGCCGTTCGCATCTGTGCTCACATGCCGGCGATCGAGCGCTCGGTAACACAGATCCACCACACAAGCAGGCCAACGCGACGGCAATTCGATTCCGCGAGGTCGTTGGGCCTCCCATGGAGGTGGTGGCGCGTCCAACGTTGACGCCCCGAGATCAAACTTGAAATTATACTGAGAACGAACTTCCGACCTCGTGTATCATCCTGAATTTTCCTCAAACTATGTTCGCTCTGGCTCGAACGCCGGGAAACAAAGGCCCGAGAACGTCGGGGCTGGTGTTGTGGTTCGCCTGCTGGCTGTTTACGGGGGACCTGTGCGGCTGTGGTGCCGTGCTAGCTGTGGGTTGGATGCTGTGTACGGCGGTCCTGATGTGATATTTTGACGTGGCTGCGCTGACCAGTAGGACGAGCTGAGTTGTTGCTGTTCGTGCTTTCGATTTCCTTTTCGATTCCCAGCCGTCAACTTTTTGATTTTGGCATTGGGTTTTGAGCAGGGACCAATCAGCGCCTTGTTTATCATAAATTCGATTTTCGATTTCGATTCTGTTTAGACACACCCTGAACTATTATTAGTAATAGCAACCTTCCATTGAAAATCGACGAGCAGCCGGAATAATGAACGAACCCTGTGAGCGATAAAAATAGAAAAATGAAGGCACGTGCCCCCGGCGGGGAAGACGAGACGACACCTGTGACCACGGCTTGTCCAGAAGATCGCCGAGGGTAAAACCTCATCCTATTTATACGAGTTATTAAAGCTGGAAAGATAAGATATATATATATTTTTTCAACAATACATGAAGCAGTAGACAGAGCCGATGGCTGGCTGATAATATAGACCAATCGGAGAGGTTCCAGAATCCAGCAGCTGCTCGAGGTTTTTGCACGTATAGGACACAGAAGAACTGTACAAAGCGAAAAGCGAGCGGTGGGTTGATTCATAAGGGACCAGCATGGCAGATAAGCATGCATGCTCTTGCGGCATAAGGTGCGAATTCATGAACGATGGTCGGGGTTCTACCACAAACTCTTCAACACGAAATTGCTGAAACTAGATCCTACGATCATCGACCTCTCGCCACCGCGACCGCGCTAGAACCGCAGTCCCGTTTTCGGGACAAACTACTTGAAAATTGAGTGGTTTGTCCCCAACACGGGATTGCGGTTCTACAAGGGTTAATTAAACTGCTTGTCCCTCGGAGATGAACCATCCATGGACGAGATGACGGACGCACTTAGGGGCATGTCAGATTGGAAAGCTGTTGGGCCAGATGACTGCTTCTGGTTGAACTCCTAATAATCGACTACCCCGCATTCGCCATTTCACAACATTCAACGTTTGGGTAGCAGGAGAAGTCCCCCAGCAATGGAAAGATGCGATATTTAAGGTCCTTGACCAAAGAGAAGGACCGAACTGATGGCAGCAACTGCAGCGGGGTTTCGCTTGTTACCCACGCAGGCAAACCGTTGTTGAAGATCGTCGCGTTCCGCGTTAACAACTACTGCGACACCGAGGGATTACTCGCAGGGGAACAGCATTGCGGTTTCCGTCCCGCATGATCAACGATTGATCCGTTGTCCGTCGTGCTTCGGTTGCAAGAACTCGGACGACAGAGGAAAATCTCCCTGTACGTGTGCTTCATCGATCTGCAGAAAGCGAACGACTCTGTCGACCGAGAGCTGCTGTGTGCGTGTGTGTTCTTCACATTAAACCGTTCTTTCTACCCGTCGACATCCAGCACAACCAGTGTCCGTGCCGATTCTTCAATCCTAGAAGAGATACATGTTCTGTGGTCACAAAACTACGCCACAGAGATACTACAGCAGTACGAAGTTACCACCACGTATGTAGTAAGCACAGAACTGTTTGTAGTGGACAATGCAATGCCATGTCATCATGTACTGGATACGACAGGCACGACATGCACATTCTATGAAATAGAGAAGCGAAAGAAAACAAAGAAAAAAAAAGAGCAAAGAAGACAAATCGAAAGAGAAGAAGAAAAAAAAGAAAGATATAAATATATATATGTATAGGTATATATAATATCAAAAACAATATATAATAATAAAATAGAAGAAACAAACTGCCATGGGGACAAACCACAATTTTTCAAGTAATTTGTCCCATTACTGCGGTGCTGAAGAGGTAAACGAACTACAGCCAGCACATACAGCGAGTACATTATTCTGGGGCCTGCCTTCGACTTTGTGCAGGGCGTTTGTACGTAGTCAATTTGAACCTTGCACATCGGCCCAGACCAACCCAACCCCAGGCCTCATTCTGTAACCCGAGCCCCAACCCCAACCCTTTGGCGCCGCGGCGTGTTTTGGTGGCGTTTTTCCCTAAAATGCCGGGCAGCCGAAAGACCCGCCTTGACCAATAAGACCCGCACCCTGCACAAAGTTTTGTGCGGGCCGCTCCTGCTCATGTGGCGAGTCCCCTGCCTTCTCGAGACGACAACTCCAAAGGGAGGCGTGTGTTGCTTACAGTAATCTCGGCGACATCGATGGTGCCGATTTCTGCTCCCACAGGCAATTGGAAAGAGGGTCGAGGTTCCAGTTTCACTGCAGTAAAATCGGAAAACCACAGAAGAAGCAGATCCACCGATGGTCCAGAGGTGATTCCCGCTTTTTTTGTTTGAATCGCCAACCGGAGCACCGCACGTCTGATCATTGCTGATTCAAAAGACCCCAAAACAGAAAAAGCGAGACGAGATAAGTAGGCAGCAAGAAAACACTGACCATCCCACGCACTTGAATTGGCGTCTCAGGGGCTTCGGCTTTAGCCATTCCAGGAACAGGAATATCCCGCGCTTAATTCGGAATATCCCACGCTTAATTCGGAATATCCCGCGCTTATTTCGGAATATCCCGCGCTTAATTAGGAATATCCCACGCTTAATTGTAGCTTTTACAGCGCGGGAATATATCCCGGGCGCAAGACCACCGACTGGGAGGGGGGGGGGAAGGATGCGTCATTCATTCCAAAACTACTATACTTGAAGTAGTCGGTCAATGCGTACGCAGCAGAGTACTGCTTAAAGTAATATCAATAGTTTTCTGTAACATTCGAAACAAACCTCATGCGCTCGATTTCTCGAACCTAAAGCAAGTTGTACGTATATAAATATTATCTACTATTTATTGTATGAGACCTATGCCAATGGGAACGCGAAGTCCAAAAGTTTTCTTTCAAAAATATTGCTTTTAAAAAACAGCCGAAAATATCCTCGTACCGCCGCTGTGGGAAAAAAGGGAAAAAATGTTTGATTTTTTCTTCTTTCGTTTCAGAACGGCTGCAGGCGGCGCAATTTGTTTTCACTCGTTGCAAATTGTCAACACGCTGATTAAAATCAGCTCGTGCGACGATAGAGGCTCGATCTCGATATAGACTCAGCCCACGGCCAACCCGCTTGGTGTCGGGCGAGGCCAACAAGTATAGATGACGGCATCGACGATAGAAAGTGGATACATGCTCTAGAGGGCGAGAGCTTGCCGGCGGCGTCCTGCGGTATCCTCCCAAACCTAAAAAAAGCCTGTTTTTGCCATTCGAGACGGATCGAGAAATTTTGTCTTCTGTTTTGTACACACCAGCGGCTGATTGTTTTTTTTATCGTACGCCTGGCCAGCGCCCGCCACACGTCACTGGCCATTGTGTAAAGACGGTGACCCAAGGGTGGGTCTGAGACACTAACAAGCGCACTTCGTTCAGAACTCATGACGCAATCGTTGGTTTTGTCGATCGATGTCTGTCGACGACTCGGAATCTCGCCACTTCGAACCAAAGATCGGCCTGAGTTTTTCTCAAGCCGATCTTGGCCCAAGGGGGGGTGGCCCAATAGCGGCCCTTGGTTTGCTTTTTTCGGGCTTTGGAACTTTTTTTTTTTGTTCTAAACGTGCCCATAGGAAGCGTGTTGTATTTTTTTTTTGGCGGGTATCTTGGGAATTCAAGCTTTTTATGGGAACTTTGCGTTTCCGTTGGCATAGGTCTAAGGCGCGGCCGAATTATCACACCCAAGCATGCAAAGACGATTATTCACAAAAGTTCGATTTTACAGTTTTTACAAATATTTTTATAGCGTACTGTCTGTAGAGCGGAGCCCCCGGTGCTTTATCACAGGGGGGGCATATGTAGTAAGAATCAAAACCCACATGGGACCTAAAAACCACGTATCCTTCTATGTTTATGAACCATCTATGGATCATGATATTTTTTTTGTAATGAATCGTGTTTTTTTTTTTTGTCGCGAAGCATGACAAAAAAAAAAAAACACGATTCATGACGCCATTTGTTTTTTATTCTTGCCTTACTTAAAAAAATAAAATAAAATCACGACCCGTGACTTTAGTCGTGGCTCGAAATACGTCAGGTCAAATCAACGCACTACCCGCAACCCACGCGCACCAGGGGTATCCGAAGGCCGGTACAGGGGCATGGCAGACTTTGCTTCGTACGCCGCTTGTGGACAACGGGCGGCTGGCTGGCTGCGCAAAGGCACCGCTGGGCGCGGACTGACGGGCATGTTGTGGCCTCGAAATTTCGAGAAAAAACCAAAGCTCAACAGAAAAAGCGAACGTGATCTGAGAAAATCTCAACGGTCCAGGCCGGGCAGACGGCCTGTGAGACTGGAATCTCGCAGGCTGGCAAAAGGCTTCGGCCGGTGATTTGAAAACATCACGGGCCGGGCCAGGCGCGGTCAGCCCGGCCCGGCCTGGCCGGGCCCCGTTCGCGACAGGTGCTCCACCCACCAAAACCGTTGGATTTTAAGTACCGGAAATGTCACGGTTACAAAAAATATATCACGGAAACGTGACGTTCTTGAGCTTTTTTTCGTCAGAACACTGAAATGTCACGGATTTGCGTGATATTTTGTCACGCCAGGAAAGTCACCAATCGTGTTTTTTGTTTTTTTGTTTTTCTTGGTTCGTTAGGAACGGTCCCGAATGTGAAAACACAAGCAGAGACACACACCTATATTTTTACTTGTACCTTCCCTTTGTAGCACTGATGTACACTATTACGGGGGGTCCATAGTTAACAGGACCTATGATGCACATAAAAACCTATATATTTGCCTATTTTTACTGACAAAATTTGGTCCCGTTAACTATGGACCCCCGTAATAAATATCTCAGCAATTAATCTACCTACGACGTACTCTTACCTTAACCTCCTCTCACCCCCCCCCCCCCCCCCCCGATTCGCTGTGTTGGCCAGATTTTCGTGCGGTGTCCTGGAAGCGACGGGAAGGGTCGAGTGCTGGGGAAATGGTAACCTCGGAGAAATGCCGTCTCTATCCGTTCTCGAGGGCAAGTTGATGGACGAGGTAACACACTTTTTACTTTCTACTTACCGGTACCATTGTTTGAGGGGTCCCGCGAACGGTGTGTGTGGCGTTAGTTAGTTAGTTAGGGCTGTAAATCGGCTGTTTTGACCGATATTTTCTAGGAGCATCGGTTCTGGGCGTTGCGGACGATATCCGATACATCGGCGAACCCGGCGTGTGAGCTAAAATCCTTGTTTTGGATCCTTCGATGGACGATCGATAGATGTGTGGGTGCATCCTAAATTGGTCGGTTGGTCGTACAAATCGAGGCGACGTTTCACCCATGTTTTGCAGGTAAAAAAACGCCCGTCGTCCCGATTTGCCGATTCCGATTTATATCGCTCCGATTTTTAGGGTGAATCGGCTCCGTTTCTTATCCCTGTGTGGTACTTGTAGGGATGGTTTTTTGTGTTATTCGGTATGATCTGGTACAGTTGTGCGATTGTTTTCTCGGAGGTGGACCTTCTCCAACCGTGCTCGAGGGCCGCTTGATGGACGAAGCAAAGCTTTTTGGATGTTGTCGAAAGTTTCGTTTGTTTCGTGAAAAGGGCGTGGTATGACATGGTGATTTTGGTACGGTGAGGTAAGGTCATGATGTCATGGTGCCGAAAAATGCGCCACGGTTTTGCGGGAGGTGCGCCTTTTCTAACCGTGCTTGAGGGCCTCTCGGTGAACGAGATACCCCTAGCGCTTTTCATTGGCAAGCTTACGTATCATACGAGGTTTGGTTCCTCCGGCAAAGGGCATGATATTTTTTTTTTCGTCTGCCTGAAAAAAGCAGTGCTTTTATTTATCGATACCTGCGCTGCTTCTCCACTGGTAGTTTTCCCGAGACAGTATGGATAGTTTAATTTCCTTACACATGCCGATCGGCCCCGGTGTACTACCAATATTAAATAGTGGTTCAAACTCAAGACTACCATCGTCGACTGATTGCATGAGTTCGAATCATTTGACGGATTAATGTAGGGCGTGTGTACGGACGGGTCGACGCGAGTCGACGTGAGAAGGAAACGCTGAAATTTTCTCGCGATGAAAACTGTATGTAGGCGCGCACCGTATCAGGCCGGGGGTAGAATAATGCCTGCTATGTGATCCCGGATCTGATTTCTGAAAGGAAAATGGACCTGGACAAGTAGGCCGAGGGTGTATATATAGATGAAATTGGAAGAAATAATACACCCCTACAACAACATCAATAAATTTATCAACTGACTTGCTTTATCGTTATTTGGGAGACGACACTCATGTGCCCCTTTTCTTCTCTGGCTCGCATGGTTTTGCTGGGTCTTCGCCTCGCTCCTTTTTGGGAACACGCCATGCCATACCATACCATACCGTACCACTTCCGGTCTACTGTAGTTGGGGTGGGGTTCAGGGTGGGGTCTATGCGAGGGTCTATGGTCGTACGGCGACGACCATACATGACACGAGTACACGCCCCCCCCTCTTCCTCTCTCTCTTTCTCCCCCCCCCTCCTTTCTCTCTTCTTATCTCCTTGTCTTCTCTACTTACCTCTTTTGGACATGCCTTATACATGACACGAGTACCCCCCCCCCCCTCCTCTCTCTCTCTTTTCTCCCCCCCCTCCTTTCTCTCTTCTTATCTCCTTGTCTTCTCTACTTACCTCTTTTGGACATGCCTTATCGCCTCTGTCAGAACCACTTGTCCATCTCGGGAGGGGGTTTCCACGTATGCGGGCTCTACTACGAAGGGGAGGAGCTGCGAGTTAACGTGAAGGCGTACTGCGTCGCCTCGTTCGAGGACGGTGCCGCCCAGGACGCCGGGCAGCTCGACATTCCTGACCTGGGAGAGGGAGTTCACTGGAGAGAGATGAGCGCGGGGGGTCAGCACAGCTGCGGGATCGACAAAAACCGCATGTGAGTTTTTTTATGTGTAAAACACACAAAAACAAGCATGAAAAAAAAAAAACGTCAGCTGTGAGATTGAGGATTTCGTCGGATCCAGACTTCACTTCTGTGGTTTCCCTTTATATATAGGAGGCACACTACATAGATGCATGCTGCATGAGGTTTTCAATGTGGAATGGCCACTCGAAAACATGCAATTCAATCGAACCCCCCCCCTCCCCGAAAAGGAAACCAGTCGACCACTTACAGGCATTTGAGTCAGTCAATCTGACCCTGCGACAGGGCGTATCACTGTCTCTAAATATAATGAACGCTTGTATCGAACGTTAATGCACAAACAGTCCTTACTTTTACGTGTGTGGTGGTATGCCTTGTGCCACTCCGGGCTCACATATAACGAACGTTTAGACATGGAGCATGAAGACCCAACGGTACTTATGTTCCCTGCCAGAGGGCTAGCTTCTTTTTTTTTTTTGCATGTTTGCCGAAAACCTTTTCCGCGTGCCGGGGCTCTCTTAACCCCAATTAGGACTGCAAGTACTACTCCTGTGGCATGTGCGTCCTGTCGACGACGCCAGATGTGAAGCGGTGGCCGAGGGTAGGGTAAGGGTAAGGGACGCAGGTGGTTCTGGCAGCTGGAAAGCAGTGCTTCGCTTCTTCTGATTTAGATCTTCTTATTGATGGCGAGAGCTGAGGAGGTGCTCTGGTAGAGAAGTGAGAGGTAGGGGGGAGGGACTCGACGCCCAGATATACTCGTCCCACCCCACGCCACGAGCTCTCCTAAATTCGTCTTATCTGATGTACTCCTACAGAACTTTCATATGGCTACCGATCGTTCTTTTGCTAATATAAGAACTTCTCACTTCGTGGTCTTATCTGCGTTAAGGAACTTTACTCTCGTCTAACGGGTTGTCCGCCCTAGGGAACATTCCTAAAAGAACGCTACTCTCGACTAACGGAATACCCGCCGGGTTAATCCATTCTACGGATTGTTCTCGTATTCGTGAGACTACAAGACTGCAACATATTATCTATATCTATAGCCCATGAGTACTCCACTCATATCACATATGGCAAAAAAAAAAAACAAGTGGGATTTTTGAGGGTTACATTTAGAGCTTCCGTGCGTACGTAAATGTACAGGGGTTAGACAATCGAGGCACCCTATGAACCCGATTTATCGTTGGGGCTCCCATTATTTCTGTGATTGTGTTTTTACGTTTTCTTCGTTGTGTGTTATTTACCTGGTACCTGTTTATATATAGGCCATCGGGTTTGCAGTTTTTTGCATGTTTTTCTAAAAAAAAAATGATGCCCTTCGTAAGACTCCGCTCCCATTCTGGGGACAATTGGGGTTCAGATTTACTTGGGAACTAGAGTTTTGAATATGTTTATTTTGTTGTGCTGTGCGGTACTAATAAAAAAGAATTAAGAGTATTGGGATGAGAGGGGTACCGCTCTGGGTTGGCCGTCAATATAACGGCCGTTTATACATGAACATGAAGACCAAGCGGTCCTTATGTTTTCGCTCTGAAACGGTCCTTGTATTTTCGCGCATGGTGGTAAAATATTTTCACTGAGGAGCCCCAGAAAACAGTACGTAGGTGAAAATATATATGGAAACAATGTAATGAGCGCCCAATTGTTGGAGGTGTCTATATTAGGAGTAGGAACGGTGCTCCGTCTCGAATGGGATGCGTGGTCAATGGTCAAATGACTAAGGCAAGCAATAAATGAGTACGCCCCCCCCCCCCCCCCTACCGTACAGCATGCGTTAACTCAAAGGGAGACACCTGATTTTGTGTGTGTGGCCCTCGCTGTGATTGGTGCGTATGGCGGTTTCTGTTGTGGCCGGCGCAGGGTGCACTGCTGGGGAAGCGAGGAGAACAACCGCCGCAACCTCGGTGTTTACGCCGACATGGAGCACCGACACATCTCCGCCGGAGGTGAGTGAGCAAGAGCCACCTCTTGACTCTTGGTGCACGGAAATGCGAGGACCGTTTGGATATTCGTATTGGCACCCAAGCGGTCCTTATATCTAGCAACCGCTTTGTTTGCGGAAATGTGTTGGCCGTTTGGATATTCATGGTAGGTATCCAAGCCGTCCTTATGTACCACATTACACACCCCGGGACGAAACGTCCGAGCCAATTTCTCTACACGATGGATGGCGTGTTTGCTCTCTGCTGATTGCCTGAAAAATTGCGCCGCTTTCCTCGTTCAGGCGCTCACACTTGCGGAGTGCTGCTGGACCGCACCGGCTACTGCGTTGGTGACGGGGAGCAGGCCATGCTCCCGGAGGTGCGCGAGCGTTGTCATCGTTATTGTTGCAGTGTGTTGTTTTCGTCGCTGTAGATTTGCTGTTCTTAGGTGTTGTCGTCGCGGTAGACTTTTGTTTTTGGCGGTGGTGGTGGTGGTGGTGGGTTTTGGTGCTGATGTCGTTTCAGCGATGATGGTGATGGTGCGGTGGTCACGATGACGATGCTCCCGCAATACTCGTACGAAGCTCATTTCCGTGACGTCTATCTACCCCGTGGTATCCAAGGAAAATAGGCTACGTGTAGAACAAAGCGAGTTGATGAGGGGGGGGGGGGGGGGGGGGGGGGAACGAGTACATTGTGCGGGCGAAAGACTGGGCCATACACCCATCCACGTCCTGAAAACCCTAATCGATACGTGTTGGGAAAAGCATACTAAGAATGTTACGCAACAAACGCTACCCGAGTTTAAGGCTTAGAAACGCGATTTCCACCACATTCTCACTCACTAAACCTCACGTGTCTTTTCTTGCGAGTTAAAGTCAGGAACCCCGATGAGACTGCTGAGTATCTAAGTTTTACTTCCGGCTTTTCGGTACCGGACTCAGTATGCAATGATCGCATTGCTCTCATCGTTCCTCCTTCCTGTGTGTTTTCTAAGTGAGCGAGTTTTGCAGGTTCTCGGACATGATGAGATTTTCCCCTTTTTTTCTTACTCGTTGGGGGATAAAGGCGAGAATCGAACCACGGACCTCGGTCTTCAAAATCTCACGCCCTGCCTGCGACGCCATTGTAGGAAAATGTAGACTAAAAATGTTACGCTACAAACGCTTTCCGAGTCCAAGGCTTATAAACTCAATTTTCTACCACGCATATATCCTCGTGCAGAGGTGGTTAGCCTTATGAGGAGCAGTGGGAGGAGCCGTTATATCGGGGGTGAGGTCGGCTTACGGCATGTATCAGGCTGCCTTGCGTCTGTGCGTGTCTTCCCGGGAGCCAAAGGATTCCTGTAGTCCAAGAACTGCTCAAACGGGGCCGTAGAGATTCCCGAATCAGTCTCCGTAGATCACATGCGGTTACAGTTATCAGCCATTGTACATCGTACGATTGTGTCCCAACACAAACTTAACCCCCCCCCCCCCCCCCCCCCCCCCCCCCCCCCCCCCCCCCCCCCCCCCCCCCCCCCCCCCCCCCCCCCCCCCCCCCCCCCCCCCCCCCTCCCAAACAGGCAGGGATAAAACAAGCAAAAAGTTGCCATGTAATGTGGAAATAACGTAATGAGCGCCCAATTGTTAGAGGTGTCTCTATTAGGAGTAGGAACGGCGGTGCTCCGTCTCGAAAGGGATGCTTGGTCAATGGTCGAATGACTTGGAGGCATGCAACAAATGAGCGCCCCCCCCCCCCCCTCCCTTCCCTCTCCCTCCGCTCCCCCCTCCCCCACCCCCGCCCTTTTTTCCCCCGTCCCCCCGCCGATAAAACCCACCTCAATACACAAAACACACCCAAAAAAAAAAACGCAGGAGTACGCTTCCACGCAGTTTACGATGCTGGAGGCCGGGGGGAGCTACTCGTACGGCCTGGTCAAGGGATCGAAGGACCTCATCACGTTCGGGCCCGGAGCTGCGACCATTCCCACCGAACCTCCCTCGGGCTTCCGCAGCATCAAGACTCTATCGGTGGGCGCTAGTCAATTTTATATATCATGGCTAGGATTGCGACCAATTCTTTCATGGGTAATGGTAAATGGTAAATGGTAAATACGTACCTGGTAGAATAGTGTGGAAATGATATTTAATGCCATGACCGGCAACATAAGCCCCGTTTGATTTTCATATCAAAGTCCAAACAGGAGTTATATTTCCGGTCAGAGTGGTGGCAACAAAGGCAAGGGGGGGTTAGAATGGGAATCAGGACAACAGGCAGGGGGGGGGGGGGGGGGTACTCATCATCATGCATGGCCGTAGTCGTAGGACCGTAGACCCTCGCATCCCTACAATGCCGGGACGGAGCGCGTCGGGCTTTCACCGACCAGGCAGACATTGCTCGCACCAAGCGCGAAGCGCCGTGAGGTGTTGGGCGAGTCGCATGAACGGTGAGCCGCATCCTACTGAGAACCGCTTTAGAGGCGGATTTTCATATGGGTGACAGCCTCGATGAGTTAGTTTAATTTCTGGTGTGGCCACTTCCAGAGACAGCATTGGGTTTACCATGTAACTGCCTCGTGGGTGCCTCACCATATACACACTACGTGATACGTCACCCCCCTAAGTAACTACAATTAGGCTGTCGGGTCCACATCAGAGATCGCCAGACCTCTGATCGGCCAGGATCTATCTCACAACTCATAAATAATCGGTAGCAGGTTCCGTTAGCCAACTAACTAACTTCAGGCGTCGATAGCTCGGCTGGCGACGCAATCGGTAAGTTCCGTTAGCCAACCTGCTGACTTTAGTCGTCGACAATTCGGCTGGCGAAGCCAGCTGATGGCCACCGACTCGCCTGGCATACATAAGCGAGCCTAATCAGCCCCCCCTCCCGGCCGAGGGGGCCACACCCGCATTCAACAATCTTTCCTACAGACATGGAAACCCAATTAAGTCGCATAGTCGGCACCTCCAGGAAACGGCTTAAAACAAATAATTCGTCTAAAAACTACTGCTGTAGTTCGTGACTCAAGTCGTACCGACTTGACCTTTTTAGGACTACAGTACCGTTTTGGGGACAAACCACTTGAAATTTGACTGGATTGTCCCCAAGACGGGACTGCAGTCCTAAAAAGGTTGGAAGCTCTACAGATCTCCAATTATTGACCTGGGGGGGAATTGTGGTGAGATTTCGTTCTCTCTTGTTGTCGTGTTGCCCCTGGCTGAGGGACGTAAGACAACACAGGGCACGGAAAAACTGGCCCAAGCTGGATTTCTTGTTTTGAGAATGGGCGCGTTCTATTCTATATTCAGCAGAACGACTCGCCGAATTTCTTGATTTATTTTTCTGTAAATCTCGGGAGCCTGCCTTTCTTATCGCTCGTTTCCTTGGTGTACATACAAGATGTGTTGTGCACTGCTGTGTGCGTCTTGTGTGAAATGTGATGTCGTATATTGACGTATACCTTGATCCGTCTCGTAAAAACTTAAAAACAAAATCAAGAAAACAAAGTCACACTTCGTACATGTATGTAAAATAGCTCAAAAAGTCATTTATTATCGAAAACGTTTGTTTTGACCCAGCCGCCACATCGTGCCCTGAGGCCGTCTTAATGGGTCTACCTGTACCAGGATAACGTACATACATGTTTCATACGCTATATATAGTACAGCAGTGTTTAATTCCTTCAGGTCTTAGCTCCCGTTGTTGGGACCAAAACACTTGAAATTAGAGTCAGAGTTAGGTTTATGCACGGCAGTGCGTGCGATAGGCACTGCAAGCAAGGGTTGAGGGCTGACAAAGATATATATATATATCATACTTTTATGATATGTTCCCGTACGGCCGGTTTTTTTTTTTTTTTTTTGTTTTTTTTTTTGCGTCAACAGATCGCCGCCGGCGGGACCCATGTCTGCGCTACCGGACGGCGCAACAGGAAAGCGATCGAGAGCGGCCTGGCGATGAAGGGGGCTTGGTGCGGGGGCAGCGAGGGCGAGGAAGTCACCGGTATCTCCGACCAGGCCTAAACATGCGAAAACGTCCTCTGACAAAGAGTATACGTACGGTGATCCCTCTGTAGTGCCGCTGGAGTAGTGCCGGTTGCCCGCTATATACAGCAGTGCCTGTGGAAAAAGTAAAAGGCCTGAATACGCTGATAGGTCTATTCGCTTGTTTTGGCGTTTGGCCTGATAGGCCTATGGTCTCTCGTTGGTCTGCGGCCTGATTTGTGTGAGGCGTGACAGGTTTTAGGTTTTTGACCCAAAGGGTGTGGCGTGACGGTCCTGACTTGATAATCCTGACCTGATAGACCTGTCGTGACTTGACCCTGGTGCCGAGGGTAAGTAAAAGAGATCAGCAGCAGCAACAGTGGCAGCAGGTGTAACAACATCAGTAGCAGCAGCAGCAGCAGCAGCAGCAGCAGCAGCAGCGGTAGTAGCAGTAGTGGCAGCAGCAGTAACAGCAGCGCTATTACGGGGAACCATAGTAAATAGGACCTACGGTGGACACAAAAACCTATGTATTTCCCCATTTTTACCAACAATTTTTGGTCCTGTTTACTATGGTCCCCCGTAATAGCAGTTGCAACAGCAGTAACGACAGCAGTAGCAGCAACAGTAGCAGAAGTATCAACAGCACTAGCACTAGCGGCAGTAAGTAGCATATCAACAGCAGCACCTGGTATTAATACGGCCGTTCTGTAGTTTCAGCCCTAAAACAGACCGAGACCGAATGGCCAAAAGAAAAAGGATAGATCGGTATGGCGTGTATTCTTGTACGAAATACCCAGTATAGTTTGTACCTATCAGCTTATTTTTTGCACCCTGCACGGTGGGGGCCTTTTCGCGATTCCGGTTCGCGTTTTTCTGCGATTCCGCCGCGGGGGGCGCGGGGGGGGGGGGCGGTGGGGGCTTTTTTTTTTTTTTCTTGCTAAGATTTGTTTTCGGTACTGCTGCTTGGTGTTGCGTTGCTCGCTCGTTTTTGCGTGGGGGTCCTGTCAATAACTATATATACATATTTTTGAAGACGTTCTATTTCGGTCACCGCATCACCGCTGTCTGTTGCCTCGAGTACCAGTCACACCACCACAATCGGGCCGGCGGGGCACAGTTTGTGCGACTTGCATCACAGCACGAGGTGTGCTGCGGTGTAATAGGGTTGCACCTGCGTGTGGCCTCGAGGCGTATCCACTCCAACAGCAGGCAGTGTTGTCGGACCGTTCGCTCGTTGTGCGTCTGGTTCTACTACTGCTCTTCTGGCGCGGCTTCTGCGCGTGCGTGACCCGAATGGGTAGACGGAGGAGCACTCTTCTTGTGCTTGTGCTTTTGCTTTTGCCTGTTGGGTGTGATTTGCATCCACAGACCTTGATCAACCCTTAGCCATTTCCGGAGTCGCTCGTTTTCGGGCTATGAAAACGCCCTGATGTTCATGTTGTTATGTACCTGGTACTTACTATTTAGCGCTTTCAGGTGTCGCCGTATGTCATTGTACCGCCGCCTTCGTGAAATGGCTCGTTGCACGCTGCGCCGACAAAATGTAAAGTCCCACACCTTGGGGCAGATAGATATTATAGATAGATCATCGATGTCTACGTCCATGATCTAAAGATCGTTCGAAAGGGCAGATACATTCCTTATCTAAGAGTATCTGTAGTACCAGATTTTTACGATAGCGTATCATGTTGCCGCCGGGTAGGTGAGAACCGTGTGTAATCTGCTTGCATATTATCTACTGCAGGACATACTGCCCACGTTGGGCACGTACTGACTGTACAAGTAAGCCCTGCACAGCAACATCTCATAGCGGCACTGCTTGGGATCTACCTGGTGTAGATGATCTGCGGTGAGGTAACTCGTAGGTCTGCCCGGTGTATGGAACTCAAGTTTCCGTCTAGTATTGAAGGTACAGAGCTACGCGTGCGAGTAACAAACTAAACTCTGCGGTGAGGTGGAAGATGTAGGTGCACCCCGGACGCGTGCTGCTGCGGTACACAGTAGTAGTGCCGGTCCCTATTCAGTGCCGGTATCATCATATGCGCCAGCCAACATTCCCGGCACTATTGCGGCAACCGGCATTAACTACTCCGCCCACTACAACACACTGCTGTTTAATTTCTCTCGCTTTCTATGGCCCGTTTCGGCCTTACCCCGAGCTGAGGCATATATATATATGCGTGCCCTTAAATCGACATAAGGAAAAAAAAGTAGCAACAAGGTAGGTTCGCCTGCCTAGTCCCATACCTCCCTGACTGCGAGGGACTACCCATAGTAACCCTCTCTCATCCCCCCCCCACCCGTACCAGGCAACGACACTGCTGTTAAACATGCCGATCACTACTTGAGCTAGACAACCAGGGTACCGCGTCTTCCGTTTTTTTTTTTTTTTTGGCGATCGGCTGCGGCTGTGGTGGTCGAATTATAGATCGTTTTAGCGGGGTGAAGAACCTTCGCTCCGCACAAAGGGAATGATCGTATCACGTAGTGCTTATGGTGAGGCACCCACGAGGCAGTTACATAGTAAACTCATTGCTGTCTCTGGAAGTGGCTACACCGGAAAAATAATTAACTCATAGATGCTGTCATCCATATACAAGCAAATCCGCCTCTGAAGCGGTTCTTATTAATAGTAGGATGCAGCTCATCCTTCACCCGACTCGCCCAACACCTCACGGCGCTTCACGCTTGGTGCAAGCAATGTCTGCCTGGTCGGTGAAAACCCGACGTGCTCCGTCCCGGCAATGTAGGGATGCGAGGGTCTATGGTCATACGACTACGGCCATGAATGAGATCGAGTGCATCTCTCCTATCGAGTACACCACCACCTACTAGACAAGCATCAAAATGAGTACGTCTGCCTCATCCCATACCTGCTGATTGCGGGGTGCCCACTGTAACCCTCTCTCACCCCCCCCCCCCCCCCCCCCCCCCCCCCCCCCCCCCCCCCCCCCCCCCCCCCCCCCCCCCCCCCCCCCCCCCCCCCCCCCTACTAGTAATATATGGAAACAACGTAATGAGCGCCCAATTGTTGGAGGCGTCTCTATTAGGAGTAGGAACGGTGCTCCGTCTCGAAAGGGATGCGTGGTCAATGATCAAATGACTAAGGCAAGCAATAAATGAGTACGCCCCCCCCCCCCCCCCCCCAACTAGGCAAGCAACAAATGAGTGCGCCCCCCCCCCCGCCGCCCGCCACTATATGATATACCAGCCTTGCTCGGAACTCGATCTAAGCGATGTGTGGTGCGGAGACCCCCTCGCATGGCACCCATGACTGGTAACATGGTGGAGGCATTATTCCCCCCCCGTCTGATAATAATGCAAAGTAAACCGTTTCACCGCCGAAGATCTACTTACTAACCCGCCATGTGATTGACCGCACCGTATACGAGGCTTATTGATAAGAGAGAGATGGCCGGGGGGGGGGGGGGGGGGGGGGGGGGGGGGGGGGGGGGGGGGGGGGGGGGGGGGGGGGGTGGGGGTGGGGGGGGGGACCCCTGGCTGCTTCCTATGAGTTTTTCTTGTCGATACTCAAGTAGTAAAGCCTGATCCAGACCGCCTACGACAAGAAATTAAACAGTCGATGCTCGTATGGCGAAGTTGTGGTGATCGTGACGCGACGGCTCTGGCGGGTCGTTGCATACGTGAGAGTGCATGCAGTATTGCACTAACTTTCGTGGTCGACCGGGTGTGGGTTTTCACACGCTCACATCTGGTGGCGCGTTCGTACGAGTCCGCTTATCTTTGGTTAGGCAAGGGTGTTAGGGTCTTAGTCCGTTGGCCTAAAGGTAAAAGGTCAACCAATGGCCTACCCAAATCTAAGCCTCATAACACTCTCCCCCCCTGGAACGGACCGGATATACGGGTCGACGCGTGACACCAACACGCGGTTCCAATTTCTGGGGATCCAGAAGTATTTTTTCAGATTCTCGACACGAGGAAATTCACTTTTCTTTAAAAAGCGACTTCATAGTGGACGTGAGATTCGAACTCACGACTAACGACCCATGTTCTGCCGTCGTCGCCACCTGTTAGGGTCTTAGTCCGTTGGGCTAAAGGTAAAAGATTAACCAATCGCCTACCCAATCTAAGCCTCATAACAAGGGACCCTGACTATAAGCGAGAACGCATACAGGATCACTTTCTCAAGGGTTTATGCTTCGGTAATCTACCGCGGCTATAACATGCCGACATAATTTGTCGCGAAGCATTTTCAAGATGTTTATTGAAAAATTATTGTCAAGATGTTCTTTTCAAGCGGTTCCTTGAAAATAACCATTTCAAATGTTCCTTGAAATATATTTTTGAAGATGTCCCTTGAAAAATACTTCCAAAAGGTTTTTTAGATGTTTTTAAATGTTTTTCTAGTGCGCAATCTTTTTAGTACACCTAGGAAAATTCTAAAATAAATCCGACTTTCGGAATCCCGCCGCATGTGAAAATCACGCCGCCTGTAAAACCTTTAATTTTCTTTATAGAATACGCGCGCTCGGTTTATCGCAATACTTGTAAAATTAGGTAAAAATGGAATATAGACGAGGCGTATTACGCAGCTTGCAAAGTTGAGTATCAACTATTTAATCAGTCGAACTCACAGCTGACGTATTTCAAAATTTATAAAAAAAAAAAAGCTCAAAAAAGCACGTCAGCTGTGACTTTAACCGATCGGTCGATACTCATCTTTGCAATTTGCGACTACGTTGTGAGTACGTAGTGTTTTTTTTTTTTCTACACGGGACAACTCATTTACGCGGAGTAATTGGGTGGGCAAAGCACGCGAGATTGTTAAGAAACCCCTGTTCTGGTGACAATTTCTACGAAAGACTCCTCAGCGGGATTCCGAAATCTCGGCAGACATCGATCGACAAACCCAACTACTGTGTCACAAAATGTGAACAGAGCCCGCTCGTTAGAGGGTCCGACCCACCCTAGGATCACACAGTGTTCACACGACGGCCGGTGGTGATATGTGGCAGACGCAGGTCGGGTGTCTGACAAAGATTTTTTTTTTTTTTAGTTGCCGCTGGTATCTAGAAAACAGACAGGCGACAAACAATCTCGATTCCTCTCCGATGGCACAACAATAATAGTTAGACCCTTTTTCAGGTTCGACATCGATCGACAAACCCAACGACTGCGTCACGAAATGTGAACAGGCAGCGTTCCTCAGGGGCTGCGCCCCACGCTAGGGTCACAGCGCTCACACCAACACCGGTAGCATGTGGCGGGCGCCGGTCAGGGTATCTGGTTAAAAACAAAACGCGTGACCGCTGGTGTGCAGAAAATAGACGACAAACAGGATCGATCCCTCTTCGACGCCACAAATTGGACAAAAAGAAACGAAACAGATTTCGACGGTGAGCGTGGTAGGACTCCGCTGGCAACCTCTCGCCCCCCTAGAAAAATGGACCCACATGATACCTGCAAGGCCACCATCTACATTCGCTTGTCTTTCCGATACGAAGCGGGTTGACCGTCGGTTGACGCTATGCGGTGATCGACGACCTATCGTCGCACGAGTTGCCGTACACACGCTCACGATAGCACCGCGTCGGCCCTGCTCTATCTCGATAGGACGTTCTCTGTACACCCTGTACTTTTCCACCTGTGTGCGGTTTTGCTCGAATCGTATTATAGCGGGGGGCAGTAATCAGGACCCACCCTAGACACAAAAACCTATATGTTCCGGTAGTTTTATGAAGCATATTTGGTCCCGATTAATCCCTTCCTCCGTGACAGTCTGATCACATTTATTTACATCTCACGGCACCGACGAGGGAGAAAAACAGACAATGGCCGCGGGTCGACCAACCGACGAGCAAAAACAAAAACGCACATAAAACACACTTACGGTTTATCCTTTTTTTTACTTGATTATAAGCACCTGCCTCGCGTTCAGCGAGTCTCGTACCACGTATTTTTTTGTCGATTCTACGATATTTGCTTTCTTCGCGTTCTTTGGTTTCTGTACGTGCTTGCTTATCGTGCCACACTTTTGTTCACGGAAAACGAAAAAAAAAATCCCGGAAAATGAAGAAGTCGATCTTGTTTTTTCAGCGGTTTCCTCAGGCTCTCTTTCGCTCGGTTGGTACATCCCTGGCCTCTCAGAGCTCCCACTTGGACAACGCCTCCTTCGATTACTTGCCGGACCTTTCTCTACGTAGCGGTTCTTCGTTTTCTCCATTTCTTTGGCATTTTCGGTGCTTTTTTTCTTTTTTTTTTCTTTTTTCGTTTCGTGTGCGTGTGTGCACTCGGAGCACGGCACCGCGGGCGTGCCCGGCGCCGTCGCGGGTGTCAGCGGGTGCTGGCGAGTAGAGGGGGGGTTGCAAGGAGCGCGGTCGCCGTACTCGTGGCTAGGCGCCGCGTGTGCCTCGAGACACGAGGGAAACATGAATGGGCTCTGTCTGGCCTTCATCTGTCGAATTGGATAGAGTATGTAGGAGTCTATAAGGGTCGTTCGATATTGCAAGATAAGATTCAAGCGATGCTTATTTTTGCGACCAAACTGAATTCACGGAGAGAGCTACGCAGTCTGAGCACCAACATGGTCGAGCTGGCGAACGACGACCACGGTGGGCACCGGGCTTAACACGAGGCGGGCGACGGGGTTCACTGTGGCAGAGAGTGAGGAAAGCGTTACCCGGACAGAATCGGTGGCGAGGTGGTCGCGAGAGGGGCAGGCGGCGTACGAGGCTGAGAGAGAAGCTCTGCTGTTCGAATTTTTTCTTCTTTGATCAGTGCAAGGCGTTCCAATCAGGCAGAAAATTATTGCACGAGAGGGGACGAGGATTTTTTTTTCTTTACGGATTTTTCGGTTTCATTTCCGTTGTTTTTGCGGTGCTGCTGTGCCGTTCTGTGCTTTCTCTTTCGTACATACAGCAAGCATATCACAAGAAGAAAATAATTACCCTACGTGGGGTATGTACGTACGTACGGCATGTGAGCGAGCGCAGCGGGCGGAATCGTCCGCGGCGCGAAGCGTGTGTGGCGTCCGAGCTGCTTTCTCCTGAATGAATGAAGCATGGCGGCGAGACTCTTGGCATTATCAAGTCGCCAGTTTGCAACTACAATAATAAAAAAAAACTACGTTCAATCATGGACCTCTGTCCGCTTCGCATAGTTTGATGTACGTTTCCTTCCTGAGCAAGCGTAGCCGGCGGCGTAGGCCGCCCGCGGAGCGAAGGGCCTCGTATTTTTCACAACCCCACAACATCACACCAGGTATAATAAAATATGTACTCGCACAGTACCGATCGAAAAAAGAGGTTAAAATACTGCATCATTATTATTTCTGCTATAACGATCAATCTTTCTTTTCTTCCTCCCCCTCGACTCCCTCCTCCTCTTCTTCCACCTTCTTCTTAGAGTTGGGGTCCTGTCAAAGGGGCAACGGCGAGGGGGGGCGAGCGGACGTGGGGTGAGGGGGAGGGGATGAGGACGGGTGTACTCATGTCATGCATGGCCGTGGTCGTATGACTATCGACGAGAGGGGGGCGATTGAGGGGTGTAGGTGACGGGTGGGAGGGAGGGGGGGGTACTCAATATCAACCATGGCCGTAGTGGTATGTATGACCATAGACCCTCGCATTCCTAAAATGCCGGGACGGAATGCGTAAGGTTTTCACCGACCAGGCAGACCTTGCTTGCACCAAGGCGCCGTGAGGTGTTCGGCGAGTCGCATGAACGGTGAGCTGCATCCTACAAAGAACCGCTCGTGAGGCGGACTCGCATATGATTAACATCGTGAATGAGCAGTTTATTTTCCAGTCTACCCACTTCCAGAGACAGCAATCGGAGCACTGTGCAACTGTCTCTGGGTGCCTTACCATATACACTACTAGGTACATGA
Organism: Macrocystis pyrifera; assembly: GCA_031763025.1. Classification (NCBI taxonomy): domain Eukaryota; class Phaeophyceae; order Laminariales; family Laminariaceae; genus Macrocystis; species Macrocystis pyrifera. Next base: position 6,571,887 of record JASSKH010000025.1, read on the forward strand.
TACGATCATCCCCCTCGTGCGCAGTAAAGGTTCTTCACCCCGCATAAATGATGTACAACTTAATCTCCAGCTGTGATCGACCGCCAAAAACAAAACAACAAAAAAAACGGTACCCTTTAATAGTTGTCTACTGCTACTCATGTGGTGAGCGGCATGTTTTGCAGTGTCGTTGCCAATCGACGCCAACCCAACAACATATATACAATATATAGGGGGGGGGTCAGAGGGGACGGGACGGGGGGGGGTACTCGATATCATGCATGGCCGCAGTCGTATGACCATAGACCCTCGCATCCCTCCAATGCCGGGACGGACTACGTCGGGTTTTCACCGACCAGACAGACATTGCTTGTATCAAGCGCAAAGCGCCGCGTCGTGTCTAACGAGTCGCATGAAGGGTGACGTGCATCCTACTAAAAACTGCTTGTAAGGTGGACTTGCATATGGATGACTGCTTCAATTAGTTAATTTAATTTCCAGTGTGGTCACTTCTAGAGACAGCAATGGGAGCACCATGTAACTGCTCTTGTAATTTCCTCTTGAGTGCCTTACCATAAATACTACGTCCTACCATCATTCCCCTTGTACGGAATAAAGGTTATTCACCCCGCACATATTATCTATCTCGACCACCAGCTGTGACCGACCGCCAAAAAAAAAAAGAAACTTGAAGAAGCGGTGCCCTGGTTGTCTAGCTCAGGTAGTGAGCGGCATGTTTTACTTTACAATGTCGTTGCCAACCGACGCCAACCCAACCTATTCATATTATATAGGGGGGGGGGGGGGGGTGAGAGGAGAGATATGGCGGTGAGAGTGTGAGGGGTGAGGGGAAAGGGGGGGAGGGTGTACTCATTACCATGCGTAGCCGTATGCCCATACGCTCTCGCATTCCTACAATGTCGGACGGAGTTCATTAAAAGGTCGACCAGGCAGGCATTGATTTGCACCAAGCGGGAAGTCCCGTGAGGTTTTCGGCGAATGGCATGAAGAGTGAGAGCTAGCTTCATCTGGGTGAGCTGCATCCTACGAAAAAAAAAACGAAGTTGAGGCCGACTTCGGCACCTTTTTCGTATTTCCTTGCATATGGATGACATCGTCCAATAAATTTATTCGTTTTTTTTTTTTTTTTTTTTTTTTTTTTCCGGTGAGAGGAGGTTGCACTCATGTGTTTCTTGCCGTTGTCATCTGACCATTGATCAAGCATCCATTTCGAGACGAAGCACCGCTCCTACTCCTACTAAAGACGCCTCCAACATTCAGGCGCCCATCGAGATTTTTCCACATATACATTGAACACATAAAACATATTTTGCCTACCGTGTTCCCTTCCTGTTTTTTTCCTTTTGTGGCCACCATCTATATCTGGCGATAGCGATCGTTTTTTTTCGCCATTTTCTGGTCGGGGGGCAAGCACACGTTCAGACAACACGCCCCTCAAATCTTACGTAGTACACAAACCCCAACCCCCACCCTTATCCCAGAAGAATGACACAAAAGTCTCGCCACGACGTGACTACAGGATGTTTTCGTGGGAGCCGGGGAGGGGAGTGGGGGGCGGAGAGGAGATGGTGGGCCACAAACGGGTCGTGAGCTGTCCCGTTTGTGGTACTTACTGTACAGATGTACGGTTTAACTTATATGTAAGAACCCAGCAACAACACTCCCCGTACCCCCTCCCTCCCTTCCACCAACTCTCTCCATCCACGGACGCTGGCAGGTCCGCCGTAGGACACACGCCACCACGCGAGGAGAGCTCTACACCTCACCTCACCCTAAACAAGAACAAGAAGGTTCTCGGGTCGGGTCGACCCTCGCGGGTCAGGTTGGGTCGGTTCGGGTCGGGTTCGGGTGACCCGACCCGACCTGTGAGAATTTAAAACCTCCTGACCCGATCCGACCCGACCCGGCCCGGCCCGGCCCCCGTGAAGAGCCCTGAAAAAAAAAAACGACTTCGGGTGGAAAATGTACCCGCGAGCCGATGACCTATCCCATGGGCTAGGTATCTAACGACTACCAGTATCCAACGAATGCCAGGACAGATACAACAGTAAAAAAACGCGAATGGGATTGCAGCTATGTTGGGCAGTTCTTCGCTTGAGAAGCCCCCGTCAACCATGATTTGTATGGACCCAAGAGTGAACTCTCCTCCGTAGAATGGCTCGAAAAATGACCGTTGATTTTGAACCAACCGTTGATTCTAAAATGACCGTTGACTCTAGAATGCTCGTTGGGTCTGAAATGGCCGTGGACTCTGAAATTACCGTTGTATCTAAAATGACCGTTGGCTCTGAAATGGCGCGTTGAATCTAAAATGGCCTTTGGATCTAAAACGACCGTTGGCTCTGACATGGGCGGTGACTCTGAAAACGACCGTTGGCTCTGAAATGGTGGTTGGTTAGCTCACCTGTTGTACTACTACGAGCGTGAAGCTGTCGTGCAAGGCGATGATCATCTCGTGTTCTCCCGTGCGCAACCGTAGCGATTCCACGTCGTTCTGAGAGAGGAAGCCAAAGAGATAGGCGGGAAACGCAAGCAACGCATGGTAAAGCGAAGGGAGCAAAGGAAGCAAGCAAGCGAGCAACGCAGTCAAGGAAAAGTAGCGCAAGCAATGCAACACACAGGGGATAAGCACGCAGCAAAGCCAGAGAAAGTTGCGCTAGAAAATGCAATAATCGAAAGAAAAAAAGGCATGTAAAGGACTTACGGCAAACCAACGTAACAACACCGGCAAGCCCAAGAAGCGAGCGAATCAATCAAGCACGCACGCAAAGCAAGACAATCCAAGGAAAGAAGTGAGCGAGGAACGTAGTCAAAGGAAATGGCGTGAACAATGCGAACAAGGAAGGAAAGCAAGTAAGCAAAAAAAACGAGACTCCCCAGGAAACTCGAGACCAGTGCACTGCCCGTTGCACTGCCCAGTATACTACAAGTTTACCACGCAACTATTTTTACCAGTACTGTCACGATACTCTGTGAAAACGTACTACGCACACATACCAGGTATGATACGACAAATGTGTCCGGTGCAAAACAAGCCACACACATATATTTACGTGAACGCCTCCTCATCTCACATCCGGTGGCTCGAACAGCTCCCGCATGTACTTTTTAGATTTGCTGGCCAGGTCGAGAACGAGAGCGGCATGGTGCACGGCCGCTCGGTACTCCATGCTCTCGTACTTGATCACGATCCCTGGCCGAGATTTTAAAGGCGTGCGCGGTGATGTTATTTGAGAAAAGAAACACCTCAGCTGTAGGAACGAAAAAAATCAAGATTTCTTCAAACCTTAGTCTATGCGAGCTTGGTGTGATGCATACTTCGGTATGTGGTTCACGTCAAGTACGTACGTAGAACGGACGGGTGGACAATGGTCGATGCTTGACGCCGGTGCAAGCGAACGGAGCACCGAAGAGGGTAGCTTACCACTTGTTCGATAAAATTGTTGTCACACTCTGTGTACGAGAAAAACAAGCCCTAGCAATAACCCTAAGCCCATCATACTCAACCAGTTGCTCGTAGCGTTGAGTCTTTTGTCTCGTTCCCAGCGTGCGCCCAGCCATTTTTTCGAATCAGTGGTAAGCTCGACTGGCGCCAAACGAATCGGGAACCGAAGGGAGCTTAGACAGCAACCAATCATAGATCGAGTTGATGGGAATATAGCATTCCCGTCTACCCAATCGAAAACACACACCCTGAGATATAGTGTCCTTTTCCACCGCTTCTCCATTTTCTTTGATTGTGTTTCTTGTGTTTTTTTTTCGCCATCATTACCCACCTCCCTCCACCACAATCGAACTATCTGTTAGCAGTTCCCCGCCTGTGTGCCGCTGTTTTTTTCCTCTGCTACCATTCCCTAATATCGCCAGCCGATTTTACTAGGCAGCATTATTTTTCGCTCTTCCTCCTCCTCCTCCTCCTCCTCCCCTCCTCCTCGGGGCTAGGCTTAGGGTTTGGAGTCAAGGATAATTCAACCCATTTCCAAAAAAAAAAAACGCTAGGCCAAACGTTATAACACGGCTTCGAACAGTTTCGCTCTTTTTAGCTTACCATCGTTGTTCATGATGACGTACGCTGCAAACCCTGGGTTGGTCTTGAGCTCCTTGATCACCTCCTCCACCTCGTTCACCTGCTGGGACTGGAAGGGACAAAAGCGCCGACATTTCAATATCTTGCCTTTTGGGGGCGGGGGGGCTCTTTTTGCCATGCCACGGGAGTCCAAAATGTCCATTGACCGGTCTAGGTTTGGCCTGTCAAAGTTGTTTATTGTACCTAGTATGCTATTTTCAGTGCAAGGACACCAAGTGAAGTAGATAGAGGCTAAGCCCGGAGTAGGTACAGACTGTGAGCTTGGCTTAGTTTGCATGGGTTTTTCTTTTTTGTGCTGGTTTCCTTCTTTCCGGGGAATGTTTTATGAGCGGTCAACGTGGAAACGCATATTGCACATTGTTGAGGAGGATGGCAAACGCAACAAAAGCAAATGTCGTTGCTTGTCCTATACCTGGTATACAGTAGCTACATGCGAGAACCGGCCGTCGGCTCACTATAATACGCCATCGCTCTGGCGAGCCTTGCGTTGTATGCACAACAGGATGGGGCCATGTGTGTACTCGCCGATTGCTTGCGGCTTGAAAAAAACTTTCCATTGAATTTTGTAGTGTTTAAAAATGTGCAAGTCCGTATCGAGGGACGGGTACGCACAGAGAGATGTACAGCAGTTGCCTGCAGGTTAAGTATGGATACTTCGTACTATTAATAGTACTATGAAGCATTTGTACGTCCAGTAGCAGTCCTATTGCCTGCGAGTAGACATGTATTTCAGACGAAAAAAGCGCGATAGCAACGTGACGTGCTCCTGTAGCAGGGAGGCATCGCGACCTTACTCGTGCTACAGCAGTACGTACTTGTATACCGGACCCATCAGCGGTGCCCATTTACGTAGCAACGAACTGATGGGATACAGCAGCGGTACCTTCATATACAACGTACGTTGCCGTCCTTGACTATTTCAGCAATGGAACGGCATCGACGCTCTACGTAGTGGATACGAACGGGAAACGCGGAGGAAAATGTGTTCATATCTCTGTGCACAGAGTTATACACCTCGGGCAAATCATCGGTTCCTGCTTGGTGATCTAGATCTTTCCGGGGGCTGAGCTATTATCCTGATCCGTACGTACGATCTACAACAATATCCTGGTACCTCAGCTCATCGATTTGTACGTACAGATCTTTCAGGGCAGATATATTCCTGCTCCGTGTGTTTGCCGGGTAGGAGCGTATAGTCTGTATGATCTCAGACAGGTTTCCTAGATCGGATCTGTACTCCTGTACAGATCCTGCACATCATCTCACAATGGCAAGTTAGGATCTAGATATCTATCTGATCTATTCGTAGATCATGATATATCTGCTGTCCGACGTGAGTACGTATAGGGAGCGAGGAGAGGATGGGTATGATGCTGAGGTGTTTGGTTTTGTAGGAATACAGAGTAGAATATTTGTCTGTGTGGTATGTATACACCATCTGCGGAAGCAGTACATCGGGGGGGAGAAGACGTCAGGATTTGGACTCTGTGTGTTTGGATTGGTGGATGGACAAGCCAAGACACCGAACGTTGATTTCGTATCATTTGTCAACGGGGGGGAAAGCGGCGGAAGATAGACGGACGGGCGCTTGACTGGCGGCAGAAAATTATTGCACAGCAGCCACGAGTACCACTTCGTTTCACGCCGGCCGCTACGAGTACGAACATAGACCGCGCGAGGCGTAACGTTGTCAAACTCTACCCGCTCTCACCGCCATCTCAGTTGCCCCACCGATGGACCGGCCCAACCAAGCGCAAGACCCCGACTATGAATTGGCAAACATCAACTGCAACCGAAGCTCCGGCTGTCGTAGCCAACCGACCGGCCGTCGCCACCCAGCGTGCAGCGCGTGCGGCAGACAGTTCCTGCCTAAACAGGGGCGCCACCACGAGCAAAGGATAAACCACTACCTGGTACACGGTATGCCAGGACGAACGGTCTGTAAACAAAGCTGCTGCAGCTTGACCCAGATGCAGCTAGCGACGTAGCTACGGGCTGGCTTTCGTCGTTGTCGTCAACTCATATCCGACCTAAAAAATCGGCGGCGGAATCGGCCGTTACATGGAGTTGCACCCACCAGAAGAAAAAACATACTTCTACGGGGCCCGGGTTAGACCACGGCCTAAAAAATGCAGATGAAACACCAGCGCAACCCAGCAACAACAGCAGCAACAGCTCAACTTGCACAGTCGCAATGGACCCTGCAAAGTGCCTGGAGATCCTGGGGAGCCGTGGAACATGTGGGGGCGCTTTGCAGGGCTCTCACGATGGGCATTCAGGTGTTGTGCGAATGGAGAAAATGATAGCGTGAATTCCACACGAGTACGAGCTTTATCCAGCCAAGAGAGGCATTAGAGGTACAAGTAGACACACTGCTGGCAAAACAGCGGCGCACCGGTGCCGCATAGAGCACCTTGCGCGTCCGAGTGTCATAATAATATGTTGGTGTGCCAGTCTGGCACCGAGTTGCGTCCCACCTAGCCTCACAGCCTATCCGTGGTGCATCAGATCAGAAGTCAAAAGTTCACCTTGTTTTTTCGTTTTTACTCGTACGCGGATATCATAGGGCGGGACTGTCAGCTTTTGTTTCCAGATTTCGAGAGACTTTCTACTTTCCCCTTCTGCGAAAAAGACCCAAAAAATGACCCAGCTCTAATTTCCAATACAACAGCAGCAGTTTTATCGTTTGACGTTCACGAAAAATCCACTTGGAAAGTACTCGTCGGCTATTTGCGCAAGACCAAATTATGGTTGGGCTTAGACCCGAGTGTGAAGGTGTTACCAACTGAGCTATAGGGGTAAAAGAACGATCAATCACCCAGCCCAGGGCAATCCTAATCCTTAGGCCGTTTCCTATGCGGTTCGATTTCGAGCTTCAGATTTGTATTTTTCGATCTCAAAATCGAATGACCCTACTTATGCAGTCCGATTATGCAAAATCCGACCGGAATTTTTTCGATTTGAGAATCCGATGACCCAAGTCGTCGGATTTTGGCCCAAAATCCGACGACCTGGGTCATCAGATTTTCAAATCGAAAAATGGCATGCTCTCTAAATTCAAGATATTATCCACGACAGCAAACAGCAGCGGAACGATCGATGAGTTGGATGGTGATACAGCTGTGTAGCGACGTTGCTTCGCGTCCGACGCGCAGACGGCGCGTCCCTCCGTGGCCAGACTAGAGTCCACTGGCGCGGGCTCGGGCCTAGAGACCAAGAGAAGCGCACTCGGCACGCGCCTCTCCGTGGATACGTACTCGTAGACTACACCGCAGCTGTACAGCAGCAGCAGCAAGTCAAGTCACAAAATCAAACACAAAATACCAAGACAGGTTGACTCTAGCGCACTCGCCACATCTCTTCGCCACCAGACTAGAGGCAGTCAGCGTGGGCTCGGACGCTTGGGTCCTACGCGCAGGGCAGCCCACCCAGCGCGTCTCTTCGCGGCGCCAAATCACAATAACAGCAGTTGGTCTCGGCGTTTGCTCGAATCTCTACACGCGCAATAAATCTGATTTTTCCGCATAGGAAGGCCCTTTCGATTTGTCAAGCTCATATCTGAAAATGCCATCGGGTCAAAATCTGAAGCTCAAAAATCGAAACGCATAGGAAACGGCCTTATATATAACAGTCGCTAACCAAGTTTTCAAAACAGAATCGGATTTGAAAATCCTCGCGAAGAACCAAACTATACACGATTCGGAAAGGGAAAATGCCGCCGCAAATCACAACACAACAAGCAATCACGAATGCGGCAACTAGCGAACGAGAGCACGGAAAATGCCAACGGCTTCGATGCGAGATACGGTTCGAGAAAAATAGCAGGCCACGACGGCTGCTGCTGCTGCTGCTGCTGCTTCTTCTGCTACATGTGTGCTCTGTGCTCTACCACGGTCATAGGGAGGGCTTCAGTCGACGCCACGGGGGCGCGTTGTTCAGTGCGTGCGTGGGGTGTGCCCATGAGTACTATTAGTATTTTTTTCGCTGACCGCGGTGAAGCAAAAATTAACAGCACACAGCAGAGCAGCAGCGGCAGCATCAGTCGACGAAGCACACAGCACATCGATGTTGCAGGTGCGCCCTGCCAACCCTCCGCCGCGTATGGTCGCATGCCCTTGCCGGCCTTCCGCAGCGCGGCCTCGCGTTGACATAGCCTCGCCCACATGGGCCGTGCCTTGGTGAGATAACGTGTGCGACGCAAACCATCTACGCCATGCCGCTCTCCTTCTCGCTGTTGCTGCGCGCTGTGCGTACGATGCTGGTATTCTTGCTCATGAGGTGTGTTCATTCACCGGAGGTAACTCATATTTTCCTGGCCAACAAGATTATTGTTCGATTCCGAACCCCCCCAAAAATACGAACCCCATCCCATTTTTTCTTATAAGATTTGGGCGCACTTTCGCCCGATTTTTTATCTCGTTTTTGGGGAACTTGTTTATTATTTTTGAATGGGGAGGAGTAGAAAATGACGAAACCAAAACCAGAATCTGATCACCAAAACACCATTAGTTTTCCAATTTTGATATGGTTTCATGACTAATACGTGTTTGCGTCCTATTTACCGGGGAAAGGTTAATTGTTTGTTCAACTATTTCTGAAACCGAATAAACGCAGCACGTCTGACAACGCCCAGATGACAAACTCAGACAAGAGTAAACGAGAGCGAAGGCATACGTCGGCGCGTGCGCACCGCTGCCGCCGCCGCGGACCTCTTTTTGTTTTTGGCAGCGCAGGCCATTAATAGCTTTCGCTCTCAAGGTATCCTGGGTGGGCGGAGGGACTCCTAGAACGGCGGCGGTGATGCAGCTGTCGAAAGCTTGAGCGTCTCCCGTCTCCTCCCATTTTTTGGTCGATCACTCGGTTCCCGTGCGGGCTGGCGCATCGAGCTGGTAAAAAAAGTTGGGATTGTGACCGCCATGATTGTTTTTGAGACGCCACCGCCGGGGTACGCTTGTGCGTGCTACGGTCTGTAGGCTTGGGCGCGGCTGTAGTCCCGGTGGCCCCGCGTTGTGGTTCACGCTTTATCGCCTCGGTCGTGGTCGTCGATGAGATGAAGAAATGCGCCGAGATGTGCCGGGGGCGTTGACCCATCGTGAACTTGCCGGCCCGAGTCGGGTCAACTCCCAAGTTGGAGTTTCGTCTACAACAAAAAATGAAGTATTTTGGACCTTGTTTGTGTTTTTATTCAAAATCAAATTTCATTTTCCCCAAAATCCTAATTTTTTTCGGCCGTGGTGCGTGTTGAGACCAATGAAGTGCAAATCACATTTTACGCTTGCGCAAAGTGGACTTAATGTTTCCTCGTTGATACGGGAGCCTAGAGAGGTTTCGGGTTCGAACTAATGCACCAGGTATAACGTATTATTTGAGAAATACGACTTTCTCCGCGCTGACTGAAGTACAAGTAGTACGGGTATGTAGATACCAGTACATTGTAGTTGTTGACTCAAGGGTGAAAATATAAGTATAGTGTACGAATAGGGCTGTGAGTTGGTTGGTTATAAAGTAAGCCGACTACCTTGGCAGTTGTTCAAGTTAGCTACTACGGAGGACCATAGTAAATGGGACCAAATATTGTTAGTAAAAATAGGTAATATAAATAGGTTTTTATGTATACCATAGGTCCTATTAACAATGGACCCCCGTAATAGGTAGGTATCCTTAGTACGTAATACCGCGGCGTATGAATGATGTAGTATTACGGGGGACCATAGTTAATAGGACCTAGGGCACAGACAAAGACCTATAAATTTCGGTATTTTTTCTAACAATATTTGGTCCCATTTAATATGGCCCCCCGTAATAATGACTTTTCACAGCTATCAATGTATACTATTACGGGGGTCCATAGTTAACGGGACCAAATTTTGTTAGTAAAAATAGGAAAATAATGGTGTACATAAAAACCTATATATTTTCCTACTTTTACTAACAAAATTTGGTCCCGTTAACTATGGACCCCCTTTTCCTATTTTTACTAACAAAATTTGGTCCCGTTAACTATGGACCCCCGTAATATTAATAATAGAATAAAACAGCTGTGAGATCGAGGATTTCGTCGAAGCTTATCTTTTACAGATTTGTGTCATTGCCATACTTCGATCGCGCGTGTATATATGTCTGACTTTAGTTTTCTTTTTCGACACCGGTTGCTCCCGAGCGCCGGCCGACCTCCCGCGGCCGCACGACCGTCCCACGCCCCCCCACCACACAGCAGCCCTCGGTTTCCCCGGCGAACGAGAGGCCGCCACAGCCACATTTCCCCTCCGTTCGACACTGTCATCCATATGCAAGAAAATCCGCCTCGAAAGCGGTTCTTAGTAGGATGCAGCTCATCCTTCGTACGACTCGCTCAACACCTCACGGCCCTTCGCGCTTGGTGGGAAGCAATGTCTGCCTGGTCGGCGAAAACCCGACGTGCTCCCTCTCGGCATTGTAGGGATGCGAGGGTCTATGGCCATACGACTACGGCCATGCATGGTATCGAGTATCGACAACACCCCCCTCCTGTCCTAGGAGATAGATGGTGGCCACAGGCTGCGAGACACGAAGGGGGATAATATTAGCAAAACTTTTCTCTGTAATATATGGAAACCGCGCAATGAGCGCCCAACTGTTGGAGGTGTCTCTATTAGGAGTATAACCGGTGCTCCGTCTCGAAAAGGGTGCGTGGTCAATGGTCAAATGACTTAAGGCAATCAACAAATGAGTACCCCCCGTCCTCCCCTCGTCCCTCGCCCCCCCCCCCCCCCGCTGCTATTTCCGGGAAATGCATCAGGCTGCGCAGCAACCCACCCAACCCCGCCCCGAACATCAGCCGACCCGGCGGCGGCAGCGGTAGCAGCGGCACGTAGCGTTGGCGTTTCTAATGAAGGCGGTGGTGGTGGTGGTGGTGGTGGTGGTGTGGGAGGGCAAGTCATAAACCTTACGTCGGGTTCTAACGAGACTCAGGCGGCGGCGCTGGCGGCCTCGAGCTTGATAGAAGCATCCGCCGCATCTGCATCCTTGGTCCCCACCGCGCCGTCGAGTTCTTCGTCCGGAGAGATGGGGGGGCGAGCTTACCGAGCGCTGGTGAGGGTAGCGGCACGGGCGACGATGGCGATAGACCGGGAGTGAAGAGGTCGACGACGACGACGACGACCCAGACAACCGCGAATGGGGTTTCTACGGGGTGTGGCGATGAGGCGGTGGGGTCGGGCGAGACCGGGGGTAGTGGTGGTGGTAGTGGTAGTGGTGATGCTGGTGGTGTTGTTGGTGTTGGTGGTGGTGTAGGAGGGAGTGGGGGTGGTGATGGTGGTGGCTGTGGGACTGGGCTTGCCGGGGGGGGCGGAACGGAAGCGGGGGCTAGCACGGAGCGAGTGGCGCAAGGGCTGGAGGGAATGTCGGCGGGGTCTTTGGTCTCCACGTTCCGAAGGGCTCAGGAGGAGAGGGTCGCGCTTTACAGAAAATTCAACGGGTGAGTGCTGTATTTTTTCCCCCATGATGTTGGCCTACATATTGCGGCGGCTATGCACGAGTACTCGTCAGCTGGTCAAAGCAAAGCTGCTCCCTCCCCGCCCACCCGTGAGTGCTGTGTTCTCGCAAGGCAATAATAAAATGGCCCCCCTCGCCCCCCCCCCCCCCCCCCCCCCCCCCCCCCCCCCCCCGAAAACTCAAATGTGTCAGCACTAAATACGAAAAAACAATGGGGCTGCCTCCGCTGTGGTTACCGAAGACTCGGCGAGTGGGATGGAATACGCGTGCGAAACAACGTATGCACAACAAAGGCACGATGAGGCCTAAACTTTGAGCCAGTACGTGGCAAAAACGTTTTTTTTTTTTTTTTTTTGTTTCACACCCCCACCATTTGTCGGCTAAAAGACGAGTTGATCATAAAAAGGGCTAGTAGTGCTGCTGCTTTTTTGTTTGCTCGCTTGCTTCAGAGAGGGAAGAAGCGACGACAAACAAAAATCGACGATTTTGATTGGTAGAGCTGTGAATCGGCAGGATTGTCACGACTAGCGTATAGATTCGGTAGGGTGCCGTTAACCAACTATTACGAAGGACCATAGTAAATAGGACCAAATATTCTTAGCAAAAATAAGTAAATATATTGGTTTTTATGTATACCATAGGTCCTATTAACTATGGTCCCCCGTAATAACTGACTTTAGAGTCGGTTGAGTCGGCCGGCAAAGCCAGTTGATGGCCAGCCGACATGACCCGAAAGGTCGAATATTCGGCACCTGCGAGAAACGGCTAGCTACTAAATAGTCCGAGTAGTAACTATTACGGGGGGCCATAGTTAACAGGACCTACGGTGCACACTAACACCCATATATTTACATATTTTTACTAACAATATTTGGTCCTATTAACTATGGCCCCCCGTAATAGTTGGCGACTTGAAACGTGCCGACCCGCAACTCTATTGATCGAGGGACGAACCGCATTAGAGCCCGAAACACAATGCGAAAAGCTGTGCCACACGGGCAAAAAACATGGTACTATTCCTACTTGCACGTACTTTGCTGTGCTCGTACGCTGTTCAACTCTCTCGGGGAGGTCAGTGGGAGGAAAAACGACGGTAAAAAGTGATGGTAGAAAGTAGAAAGTGACGACGCCAGCAACGACCACTACGTGGTTTAGTTTAGGGGATGATACCGAACGGCGTCCGAGTTGCAAAATAGGCAAGGAGTCGCACGGACACGGGCGCAACACGTTCCTGCTCGTACTGCTGGGCGCTCGTGCTTAAATGGTTGATAACACCAGCAGTTATCAACCATTGTTTTGGTCGTTGTCTCGGGGTTCCAAGAGGGCTCGTACGTAGGTACGTAGGAGAGGGTTGTTAAGTGCCATATTTCTCTCTTCTTTAGGACGGCGTCAGCTGCCGACGGTAAACCAACACTTCGGTAGCTGACGTTGTTTTCCCACCGCTTGCCTGCGATCAAAAATTGTTTTTGGCCCCCACGCGACGTTTGAGGTCCGGGGGGGGGGGGGGGGGGGGGGAGAAGCGTTGGAAGAAAATACGCGCCTCGCTTTTTTGCCTCCGCCTTATCATTCATTCTGCGATTGTTTGTTCATTTTCTTATTCTTTTTTTTTTTGTTTCTGGTTGCTTTTTATGTTCGACCCCTCTATAATTTGTTGAGGCTTGCTTCGAGACCACGGACTATGACCATGCTAGCACTATACCAGCAGCAGCGATATATGCCGACAAACAACATCGGTCGTGAAAACAGCAACACCGTTAGCGCCAGCAACAACAACAACAACAACAACAACAAGAGAAGTGACAGCACAACAACAACAACTTTAGTGCCAACAATGGCCGAAGCGATAAGAACAGCAGCAGCTGTAGTGCCCACAACAAGAGGCGTTCTACCATATATATATAGAGGTATCACATTTTGGGGAAAAAAAAACGTTTCTAAGCCACCACGGCATCCTTACCGGGGGCCAGTTGAAGGATGGATGAGTACGTAACTTGCAAGGGTGTGTTCGGTACGGTACTACCGAGGCCTACCGGCGGTAAAATACCGCCGGTATACCTGTACCGAGAGGATTCGGTACGTTCGGTCTGGAGTTCTATACCGTACCGACAATTTCGGTACGTTCGGTCTGGAGTTCTATACCCTACCGAACATTTCGGTACGTTCGGCACGATGTCCGTACCCTTACCGGCGGTATCGGTATGATACACCGTACCGATACCGAGAAGCTCGGTATGTTCGGTACGATGCCCATACCGGTACCGAGAATTTCGGTACGTTCGGTACCATGTCCATACCCTTACCGAGAACCTCGGTACGTTCGGTACCATGTCCATATCGTACCGGCGGTATCGGTATGACACAACGTACCGATACCGAGCTTATACCCTACCGAGAGTACCGATCCCGGGCTAATCGGGAAGTTAGGCTCGGGACAACCCGGTGCCGGTACAGTACCGCCACACACATAGCACGCAGCAGCACAGCAGCACAGCAGCGTACCCTGCCTCATCGGTACAGCGGCCCTCATGAGCACCACAACACCCCCCCCCCAGCAACAACGACAATGATGACCCCGCCGCTGGCGACCAAAGCTCATCATCGCCAGCGCCGGCGCCAGCTCCTCCGGAGGCAGACGTTGTCGAGGCAGAGGTCGTGGACGGCGGAGGAGGCAACAGCAGTGTGCCAGTGAGAGGGCCTGCTCCTATCTACCAAAAGGGTAGCGACACAGAGTACGTAGTGCCGGCGGAGACACTCAAAGCTGTCGACAACTTTGCGGTGCCGCAGGGGTATCGGAGACAAGGGGCGCGTGAGGACTCTTTCATGTACTCGCTCGGTTTGACAAATACCGCTGGTATCTGCGGTACGGTACCGGTATGGAGGTCTATACCGTACCGAGAATTTCGGTACGTTCGGTATGGAGTTCTAAATCGTACCGAGAATTTCGGTACGTTCGGTCTGGAGTTCTATACCCTACCGAAAACTTCGGTACGTTCGGCACGATGTCCGTACCCTTACCGGCGGTATCGGTATGATACACCGTACCGATACCGAGAAGCTCGGTATGTTCGGTACGATGCCCATACCGGTACCGAGAATTTCGGTACGTTCGGTACCATGTCCATACCCTTACCGAGAATTTCGGTACGTTCGGTACCATGTCCATACCGGTACCGAGCGTACCCGTACCGTACCGAACACACCCTTGGTAACTTGTACTCCACATTGTTGGGCATAAGGCGCATGTACACGTAGTACGAGATGCGTGTAGCATCTGTTCGTATTCATCAGACGTCTGTCCCCGTTGAATTCCGCGTTATACCTTGGGGGGACATAGAAGCCTCAGAAAATATAGGGCTGGACCTCTATCGTAGAACTCCTCTTTTGGCAAAAAAAACGAAAAATACGACAACAATATCGACGATGACAACAACTTCAACAACACTACCACCACCACCACCACCACCACCAACAACAACAACACCAACACCAACACCAACACCACCACCAACACCACCACCACCACCACCACCAACACCACTACTGTAACACCAACAGCAATAACAACGACAACAGCGACAACAACACTATTGCGGGGGTCCATAGTTAACAGGACCTATGGTGTACACAAAAACCTATATAATTATCTATTTTTACCGACAGTATTTGGTCCTGTTTACTATGGTCCCCCGCAATACTGTAACGCCGACAACAACAACAATACTACACCAATACCAACAACAACAACAACAACAACAACAACACCAATGCCAACAACACTTAACACCTTCAATAACAAAACCACCATGGATTTTTGGTTTCTGCAGAGGGCGTGCCCCCGAGAGAGTGCTGGAGCTCCTTTTCTTTTTCTTGCTGTGCTCGCCCCTGCGTAACGCTGCGGTCTGATTTTTCCCCGCCGTATCCCGTACGTCTCCCGACCGCCCGCCCCTGTGCAACACTGCCTCCTCTGTGCTAACAATCGAAACCTTTTGGGGGGTTCGGAACGAATGCATGGATGGCACCAGAGGACTCAAGGAGGCTTTACGAAGCGGGGATTTCGCTGACTACCCCGCACTATGTGAGAACGCCTGCCTTGCTAAACGATATAGGGTAGCTCTCGCCAGGGACTCGGTCTGGTGGACATTTGTAACTGCCGTCATCTGTGTGCGCGGGTAGGAGGTCGTAGTACTATTCTATCAAATTTTGGATGTTGTGTTGTCGTTTTTTTTGCGGAGATGAACGGTTTTTGTTTCAGAGACTTTCAGTCGGACGATGCAAATCGTCGGCTTCATATTTTCTTATAGGATCTCCGGCTCCATCTTCTGTAGCTAGAAAAAAAGGCATCCCCTATCCCCCTGTATTGCCTATAGCTAATAAGTAAGGCATCCCCTATCCCCTGCATACCTGTAGTCGAAAAGTAAGGCATACCCTATCGCCTGTATACCCTATAGCTAGAAAACAAGGCATCCTCTACTCCCTCTGTACCTATAGCTAGAAAGTATGGCGTCCCCTATCCCCTGTATACCTCTAGCTAGAAAACAAGGCATCCCCTATCCCCCTGTATACCTATAGCTAGAAAACAAGGCATCCCCTACCCCCCTGTATACCTATGGCTAGAAAGTAAGGCATCCCCTATCCCCTGTATTCCTATGCAGTAGCCCCCCCCCCCACAAGACGGTCAGAGGAAGGCGTTATCTCGATGCAAGGCGGTCAAAATCGCCAGACGCGACTGGGGAATTGCACTATTAATATAACGGGGGACAACAGTAAATAGGGCCTACAGTACACGCAAAAACCTGCGTATTCGCCTTTTTCACTAACAATATTTGATCCTATTTACTATGGCCCCCCGTAATGATATGTATCCTCGAACGAATAAGGCGCGACTTCCCCCCAATAAGGTGGTCATGTTACCGTGGCACACCACCGCCTTACCGGGGTACGCCTACTGAAGCTAGAAAATAAGGAGTGTCCTGTCTATCCCCCCTGTATCTCAGGCGGACGTGCAAAAATTAGCAAATTTCGCTTCAGCCCTGATGAAAAAACACGGGATAGTTAGTCGGTTGCGGCCGTGGGTGTTGGTTGTGGTATAAATGCATATACATGCCAAGACTTATGTGTACGCATGTTTGTGGAATTTTCGTACTTTTTTTTTTTCCAACCTTTTCTGTTCGTACGAGCACTTTTCGGTATAATATACAGCTCTGACCCAAAACCTAGGGAACGTTTGTTATTGAATTTTTATGTTCAAACTTTGCCTGTATTTTGGGTCATTGTGGTATATATATATATAAGCGTCGTGCATGCGAGCGGTGCTTTTTCTTTGTCCATCCGCGGTGAACTCCGGCGGAGGGGAACGGAGGCGGACGGAGGCGGGGGGCTTACAATGCCACGACGGAGCAGGTCGGATTTTCTTTTAAGCGAGGAGGGGAGGGGGGGGAGGAGGGCAGGGCAGGCGAGAGGCGGCGGCGGGGGGGGGGTAGGTTAGGGGAGCGAGAATGTAGCCGCATATAGAGAGGGGTGAGAGGCTGGGGAGGGGAGGTAGGCTGCAGGGGGGGCGGGAGGGAGGCAGGGAGGGAGGCAGGGAGGGAGGCAGGAAGGAGGAAGTGTGATTTTTTTTTTCTGGAATCGATAACACCCATTTTGTTCGGTCGCTAGCTACGCTCAGACCGGGTGATGGAAGCCCCTGAAAGAGAGCTCAGGCAGCTCCTTTCAAGAGAACGTCCTATTTTGAGCTCTCCGCGAGTGAAACTGCCACGTATGAGTAGGTAGAAAAGGGAAGATTCGGGGGGCAAACATGGCGATCAAGATCGAACTTTCCATAGCTTTTGGTCTAGAAGGCGCGAGAGGGTGAGTTGGGGCGAAAAATCGGTGAAAATCGACGAACAGTGGGAATGCTGAACGAACCCTACCGTACGCGCCACACCCACTCCTTGCATCCTGCAGCTTCTCAAGCAGATTTTGTTTTCCTCATGTACAGACTGCATGAGGCCAAGTAAATCCCGTAGTACGCGTGATCGAAGTATCACTATTTACGGGGGACCATAGTAAATAGGACCTAATATTGTTAGTAAAAAAAGGGAAATATATAGGTTTTTGTGTGTACCGTACGTCCTGTTTACTGTGGCCCCCCGTAATAGAGTATCACACGCAGCTTGCAAACATGAGCTTCGACGAAACCTTCGATCTCACAGGTGTTGTTTAACAAAAAAAAAAATGTAAATAAGGTGCTGCGAAGTACGCCTGAAAACAGTGTCAAACTCCACAATTATAGCACCACCTGGTGGATGGATACCATTCACAGTTCAATATCAACCCGCACCGGTATGGACAATTCTCCCGCACGATTTCGAAAAACTTTTGTTCCCTCAAACGCGCTTGCAGTTGTTGTCAAAGGGGGTATGGCCCTTCTACGACGAACTCCACGTAGGGTTTTGCCCCAAAACTTTGGTGTGCAGTCTTCTGCAGCGTGTGCTGGAAAGGCTTGATTCGATGTTAAGGGAGATTGGGTGAGGAAACTCTGCGCCTGACCAGTGGTTCACTATGGAGACGAATACAACAGAAAAACGCAGCATGGGCGGGAGGGACCACGGACCCGCGCAAGAGGGCCTCATCCATTACATTACTTACTGTACCTGAGATGGTGCACGATAGGGAGAGACAAAATGTATTACTGTAGTAAAATAGCGATCGCATGGGAGGGTTCAACCAAAATCGTGGAACCACGGGTTTGATCAGCATGTCTCGGGTTTTGGTGTCCCAGAGAGGTCGCTTCTCCTTTTCGCTCCCCGAGCCTGGTGAGCAGAGTTGGTAACGAAAATCTCGAGACCATCCCACCCACCCAGCAGTACTATTCGTCGTTTTTTTTGTACCCAGATCATTTACGGGTGCCAAACGCGCGCTGAGTATTGGTTGTGTCAGTCAAGCGTTCACTCAGTGCGGGGGGGCATACCAGGCGAGGACCGCATGTCGACGCAGGAGGCCTCATCCATTCCAATAATTGCGTTAAATGATCCTGATAGGGAGACAGAAAACATAAGTGTAAACATTAAAGCTCATAGGAGTGAAGCTAGAAAGAAAAAAGTGACAGACCTAAAAATATATATTTTCGAACACTCCTACATTAGCACACACCTCCCCCCGCTCCGTCTCGAAAGAGGTGCGTGATCAATGGTCGAATGACTAAGGCAAGCAACACACGAGTACGCCCCCCCCCCCCCCCCCTCCTCACCTGCTGGTCGGTGAAAACCCGACGTGCTCCGTCCCGGCAATGTAGGGATGCGAGGGTCTATCGTCGTATGACTACGGCCACGTATGACATTAGTACACCCCCCCCCCCCTCCCTCCCTCCCTATCCGTGTCCGTCTTCCCACTCCCACCCGCATATTTTTCGTGGTCGTTTTGTCTCCCCCCTTGAAGGTTGCGAGGTGACGGCTTCGTTTTCCGTGCTGAGCAAAGCCGTCAACGCCATTGAGGTAAGGAAGTGCTGCCGCCGCCGCCAAAAGTGGGTGGGCGCGCGCCGATTGTTGTTGTTGTATTTTTTTGTTGTTGGAAATTGTTTGTTTGGAGTGCGTTGGTGTGGTGCTGGTGTCCGCTTCACAACGGCTATATACAATGACAACACAACGGCTATTTTGGCAAGCCAGCAGCTGCGTATATGGTGGTGATGAGGATGATGATGATGAGGATAGTGAGGATGATTATGGTGATGATGACGACGTTCTCACACTATTATTAATAATAGCTCACTTCCTTGAAATCCTGCCTGCGGTCTCGAAAGCGTACACTTCGTATACCAGCAGGACAGCACTGCTGCATGGCGGTATGGAACTCCTCCTGAGCCGCGCTCCCCCGATTGGCAAATGGTTGATAGTGCGGGACTTGCCATATGGTTGACAGAACGGGACTTGCCTCGGCCCCTCCCACAACGGTTGACACAAGCTGTATTCCACTGCACCACATCCTTGGTGCTGTCGGCCGCGCAGGGTTTACTGGGTGCTGCGACAGAGACGAGGACATTGGCAGGCATTATTCGACGGGTGCAGGGGCACGAGAAAGAGCTGCTCACTGTGGTAAGTGCGCAAATACTAAGAGATGCTGCTGAAAATGTGTCATGTTCTCGTTAACCCATTTGGGGTTTCAAGGGGAGAAGTGTCCAAACAAACGATGATTACCGCCACCGCCCACCACCACTTCCACTACCACCACCGCCATCAACATTGTATCAACACCACCACCACCACCACCAATAACAACAAAAATCACCGTAGCCACCACCACCACCAACAGCAGCAGCAGCAGCACCACCAACAACAACAACCACCACTACCACCACCGTACACCACCACAGCACGATGCAATCATCACTGTCACAAGCAAAATCATCACCACTATCACAACCACCACCAGCATCATCGCCACCACCACCACACCAACCACACCACATCCCACCACGAGCACAAGACCATCACCACCAACACCACCATCACGACAACACGCGACGGCAATAGCAACAACCGTAGTAACCAATTTCCTTCCTCGTCCTACGTCCATATGCCCCTGCCGCGATTTTGTTTTCCGTGATCCACAGACCGCCGCACACCACCTCGAAGCCATGCGAGAGGCGAGAGCCCTCGGGATGGGGCCGGGAATGACCTTGCATTCGGGGGGAGGGGACACGAAGCTAGTATCCCCTGCACAAGAACGCCTTCTCAAGGAGGGAGTAGCGCATTTGTTGCGGCAGGCAGAAGGGGAGGCGGCGGCAGTCACGGAGCTGCTAGAGGAGCTGCGATATGAGGGAGAGGGGTTGGTGTGAAATGGGATTCGTTTTCTCAGTTGAAATCGGGGGGGCACCAAACTTCGCTGTGACGTCGATATTTTGTTTTTCGACATTCACCTTTGCAAGAAGCGTGGGAGGCTTGTATTCCGGTCGCTTGTAATGCGGACGTGAGGTATTTTTAATCTACCTAGTATACAATTGAAAAACGCACCTCAGGTGTGAGGTTGAGAATTTCGGTTGATTTGAGCGCTTCCGGCATCCTTGCCGTTCATTGGGCGACTGTTGATTCCGCCGCCGTGCCGTTTCATTTATTATGTAACGTTTGACTATTGATGCTGTTGTAGAAGATGGGAGGCCCGTCTTGCTAGGCCGCGAGTCAAACAATAAGGCCTAATTGTACTTGGTTAACAGTTATGGTGAGGAGGTTTCCTTTACGGCTGTCCTGACAAGTAGCAAGGGTGCCGTCAGCCAACAGCTTTGCTTTTAGCGACCATTTTTTTTGTCGTCTTCTTTCTTCTTTTTTCGATATCTCGTACGTAAGCATATTTTTCGTATACGTACCTTGACTCTTTTAACAGGGAGGAGCAAGTCGGAGCCTTCAAGAAAGGAGGGTGGGATATTTGTGACTTCAGAATAATATATAGAAGAGAGACTACAACTCACTATTAGTCTACTCACAGTTTTTTTTCTTTTGATCCTCCGGCGGACTGGTAAAAGTAAAGCTTAAGCTCACCACACTTCCACGTCCGATTTCGTGTCGTGCGTCAATTTAGCCCATAGCTCTTGTTGCAACTTCAGTCTACTTACAGGGTTTTCGATTCAAATCGGACTAGATTAGTTACGATACATAATCGGAGGGAAAAATAAACATTAATAACGACTCATTGCATCCACGACTTGAGCACAAACTATCATGGTTAGACTTTCAGGAGAGCCGGACAATGTTGACCAATAAATGTATTATTCCATGTATTATGGCATGTATTCCCAGCAAAAAGCCCCGCCACGATTATTAATAGAGGATGTTTGCAAATAAATTATCCCACTTTTTGATGACAAACTGGCATGGCTACTATCAGCTGCTGCTAGTGAATATACCTAAATATATAGAAAGAACTACCAACTACCAACTACCAACTCGTGTGTAGTGGACGGTCGTTGGCTGGGCCCTTCGGTGGATTTTCGCCGGGTTTTCGCTGGTAGCCATCAACCATGCCTCGCGAGTACTGGAACATTCGCGGAAATCATCCGGTTGTTCGTCGTTCTGAAAGCTTCTTGTGTCTCTGGCTTCCCACTAGATTTTACAAGAACCCTATTACGAAAATACCTAAAACGAAGTACCGGTACAAGAAACACACTGAGACGTGTGGATTGTGGTACACAACCATACTTCTGTTCTTGGGTCAGCAACGTAAAGACACATCTCATCTTTGGCGTACCCTGCCGAAGTGAAGCAACAGCGTGAAGGGACTATCGTGGAAATGAGGCGGTACCGTCAAGGGGATAGGGCCTGGTGTATACGGCATGGGCCCGCCGCCCCGAGACACAGCTAACGCGACGAAGGCACAGAACCTTGTCTTGTGGCACCGCCCTTGAACAGCAGCAGCCTAAGCATGTATAGCGGTATTTCATACCCCTGGTGCTTGGATTTAGTGTGGCGCTCGCCGCTGAGCACGAGTTCTTGATCCAAATTTATTTCGTAGCGTCCTCCAAAAAATTAGCCTTACTTATTATTCTTTTCGCAGGGTTGTTCCTTTGCGTGGGCCCAGGGACGCCCGAAAAAAAAAGAAGATGACACACCGCAGAATATTGTTTCGCTACGTACACAAGAGGGGGGAGGGGGGGGGGGGGGGACGTACTCATTTGTTGCTTGTCTAAGTCGTTTGACCATTGACCACGCGTCCCTTTCGAGACGGAGCACCGGTCCTACTCCCAGTAGAGACACCTCCAACGTTGGGGTGCTCATTACGTTGTTTCCATATATTACATAGAAACGTTTTACTAATCTCATCCCCTTCCTGTTTGGCCGCCTGTGGCCACCATCTATCTCCTAGGGTAGCGATCTTTTTCTCGCTGCTATCTATTATTAATGGTAGTGTGCCAAACTCCTTCATGCCGCATTCGTATACTTCCCTAACCTCCTCTTCTAACACATCCCGTTTCTCTTTCTACATTTCCCATATTCTACTATGTGAGTTATACTCTCTATTGCTAGCCACACGGGCACATCTGTGCATCTTCGTCCCCCTCCTCCCGGCTACTGGTATAGCTTTTTATTCTTTCTGGCAGGTCTAGGTCACCTACACGAAATCGCAGTTTCAGCGTTTTCGCGAAGTCCATTGGGTCGTGCAAAGACGTTTTCATTCCTATCCCTTCGCCTAATCCCCCGTATATCTCTAATAAGTAAGTATTTGTCTGATTTCACCTTGTTTCTTAGCGCTATCCTTTCATTTATTTATATCCTTTCTTAAACTTCTGTCTTGTACCTCCAAACTCCCCTGCGGACATAATCTCTTCTCAGTCTCTTCCAATACATTTCCATACTTTCTCAACTACGCTATCCCACCTTACTCCAGCTCCCCCTTTTGTTACATTCTCCCGTACAGCTCTATCAACTGTGGCTGGTAACCTCTTTTTAGGCATGCTTTTACTTTACACTTGCCATTTCAATCTTTTCATGGTATATTTGTCTTGAGTGGGTACACACTCCCAGTTCTGCTCTTAATACTTTATTTATTACTGGTCGTACTTGAGCATCTTGGTATGTTTAGCCGCTGTCATCTGTGCTGTTTCCAGCACAGTCAGTTGTACGTACGGACTTCGCGTTCCCTTCCCATGCTTCTGCATATTCTAGCTTTGGTACTATCACATCCATCAAGGATACTACATGTCTTGATCCTAGTGCCAAGGTTCGAGTCTGTTAAGATCGCATCCGTTTTGCCGACATGTATGTGCTTTACCCTTCCTATTATTTTTGCAGAGTGTGTAGTATCTCAAGAGCAGTCTTTTAGATCTCTGCGCCAAGGTACGTATACTGGTTTACGAAAAATCCTTCATATTTCATCTTCTCCCCACTTCTACTGGTTGTGGAGAGGTATTGAAGCGTCGAAAAGATGGGATATATATATATATATAGGCAAGACGAGGGTCATGAAGTTGATTGAGGACACGAACTATACACTTGGAATTCGTACTACGCGTACGGGATACGTACTTTTTTCGGAGTTGTTGTTGTCTTCGCATTAAATCGTCCTTCCTACCCCCACAGCTTCATCAGTACGCCCAGTGTCCGTCCTGATTCCTTATCCTAGAGTTAATACCTACCAGGTACCTGATTGTAATGATGATAAGTACGCACACTAATTTAGAGGCTGAAAGTTTGTCAGCAACAGAAACACCGCATTCACACCAATCAAAACGACGGTGATTGAGAACCAGATCTAAATCTACTGCCCGGAGGCGTGTGGATCTTTACGGAGAGAGAGGTGTTGTTGTACTCTTTGCGCCGAAAGCCGACCCTCTCCGACCCGAACCCAAACCCTATCTATCCTACACGCCAGTGGTGAGTGATTGGGTGCTGAGCTTGGTTAATAGGTATTAAACATAAAATAGGTTGATTTCGGCCGACTCGGTGGCTGGGAAAGACTATCTACCATTACTCTACTATAATGTGTAGTACATTATAAATTAAAATAGGTTGATTGGGTCGAATATAATGTACCCTCCCCCCCTTCTTGGCAGCTGTTTTTTCTTGGCCTGAACAGAAAACGCGATCAATCAGTGCCAAACTTTCTAACTTGCTTCTTAAGATATACCTGGTAGTAGGAAGATTCTCTAAACGACTGAGCTGCGTTTTACAGCAGTAGTTTTAACCGATATGATACCGAGTATTTTATTTTTTATTTTTTTTTTTTTTTTTTATCATCACTTTTACTTTCCAGCCCACTCGTCGGAGGTTTTACCCTCGACGATCTTCTGGACAAGCCGTGGTCACAGGTGTCGTCCCTTCTCCCCCCCGGTACGTGCCTTTAGTTTTTATCGCGCATAGGGTTCAGCATTCCCACTGCTCGTCGATTTTCATCGAATGTACAGCTAACTCACGCTCTCGCGCTTTCCGCTAATCAATTTTATGCAAGAAAAAGTCCCTACGAGCATGCACTCGATGAGACTCGAACTCACGAAATTGATCTTAATAGGCTCGCGGACCACCTACCAAGCCACCGGGGACGTATACATAGTATGTATGGTACTATATATAAGTATATATTTTTCTTGCATAAAATTGATTAGCGGAAAGCGCGAGAGCGTGAGTTAGCTGTACATTCGATGAAAATCGACGAGCAGTGGGAATGCTGAACCCTATGCGCGATAAAAACTAAAGGCACGTACCGGGGGGGAGAAGGGACGACACCTGTGACCACGGCTTGTCCAGAAGATCGTCGAGGGTAAAACCTCCTACGAGTGGGCTGGAAAGTAAAAGTGATGATGAAAAAAAATAAATATATATATATATATACATGCCGGCCAAGGAAATCCACCGGAATTAATCGACCAGCCAGTAGGGGTCAACAGGAAAACGTAAGAAAAGGTATCCATGTATCCAATATCCAATATCGTCCTGTCTGCGTATGACATGTCCATACGACAGGATCGACGAAAAACCACAACCAATCAGGCGTCGATAAGACAGTCGACCAATCCAATGATTTCGATGGGAATTCAACCAAGCAAAATCATCACCGTTTAGCTTGTTTTTCACGTACACAACAAACGACCACGTCAAAAAAGTAATCAAATCATCATTATTATTGTGCTGCTTCTTCTATTCTGCTTGCTGTGCTGTAGTACTGCTTACCGCGTGCTGTGCTGCGTGCCGCTGTTGCTTGCTGCTGCGTGCTGCTGCGTGCTGCTACGTGCTGCTGCGTGCGGTTGTGCGTGCGGCAGCGTGCGGCTGGGCTGCTGCTGCTGTGTTGTTGCTTGAACTACTCGCACGAGCGTTACTACGACTACTACTAAAATACTATGAATATATATGAATAGTGCGCACTACCAATATACTATCACGGGGGACCATAGTAAATAGGACCAAATATTGCTAGTAAAAATACTATAGGTGAATGTAAAGGTTTTTATGTGTACCATAGGTCCTATTAACTATGGACCCCCGTAATACTACTGCTAGACTAAGTAGTCTACTGTTACTACTGCTGCTGCTACTACTACTACTACTACTACTACTACTACTACTACTACTACTACTACTACTACTACTACTACTACTACTACTACTACTACTACTACTACTACTACTACTACTACTACTACTACTACTACTACTACTACTACTACTACTACTACTACTACTACTACTACTACTACTACTACTACTACTACTACTACTACTACTACTACTACTACTACTACTACTACTACTACTATATATTACTGATTATAACCATACCAGATACATGTAGCTACTACGTGTAGCTATGCTGCGTTATGGCATTACGATGTTGGCTCTTTTGAGATACATCATTCCTCCACCATGGGCAGCGCCCATACGTATACTAAAGCATGACGAGGAGTGTCCTGACCATCATGGAGTCCGACGTAATGAAAGGGCCGTTATTATTAATAGGATACACCCGGAAGACCAAACGGTCCCCACGTTTCCGTCTACAGCAAGCAGTAGTAGTAGTGGTAGCAGTAGAAGAAGAAACTCGCATGCGTGCGATATTACTGCTGTATGTAGTAGTAGATCATCTGATGCATTCGCCGGCGTCCCCGGTGGCTTGGTAGGTGGTCCGCGTGCTGCCTGTCAAGATCAATTTCGTGGGTTCAAGTCCCACCGAGTGCATGCTCGTAGAGACTTTTTCTTGCATAAAAAATTGATAAGCGGAAAGCGCGAAAGCGTGAGTTGGCTACATTCGATGAAAATCGACGAGCAGTGGGAATGCTGAACCCTATGCGCGACAAAAATAAAAGGCACGTACCGTGGGGGAGAAGGGACGACACCTGTGACCACGGCTTGTCCAGAAGATCGTCGAGGGTAAAAACCTCCTACGAGTGGGCTGGGAAGTAAAAGTGATGGATAAAAAAAAATAAAAAAAAATCAAGAAAGCATACATTTTACGATGATGCTTCGAGCCTGCTGCAGCGGCATACAACAAACAGGTGGTATTGCTGATCCTTTTTTACATTGCACTTCGGACACACACCCTCTCCCGGTCGCTCGGGCTGCTTCGTGTACGACGTATGTATATATAGAAGAAGAGCTACCAGGTATGTATGCTGTAAGATCGCCATTTGTATTCTTCGACGTATATATGAAATGTTCTCCGGGCGCTCCGAACCTGCACTGCTGTTTCCGATCTTCTCATACATGTGCACCTGCTGGTACCTGGTATTTTTGTACCACGGCATGGTATTTTTTTTGGCCCAATCTTTTTCGCGATCTTTCAGATCTTTCATCAGCAACGTCAGAAAATCCGGAACCCAAAACCCAAAAAAACGGGTAAAAACAAAATATCTACTGGCATGATACCAATCTGTATGTAAATTTAAGATACACTACACATTTCATATGGATATAATTACGTTCATTATATTTCCGGACATAGGGGCATCCAAAGAAATGCGGCGTAATAACCCTGCCTCGTTTCAAAACGCACGGTAGAAAAACAGACACAAAACAGCAGAACAAAGCAGCAGCAACACGTAGCAGCACAGCGGTACGGACGTTCGATCACACACCACACCACACGAACCCCAACGCACGTCTCGACCAGGTACCTGCTTCTGCAAGCGTCAGCAACGCATCGCATCAATCTGCTGCCGTTGTTGCATTCCAAAGCTCCTCGGCTTGAGCGCAGCCTACCTATATAGAGACGGCGGCTGCTGCTGCCTGCCGTGAGCTGCTGCGATTTTCAGGATCTCGCTTGTTTTGGAGGTTCGGTGGCGTACGTACGTACCCGCCAGCTCAGAGGAGGACCGACAAACCCTCTACATAGGAAGGCCGAAGAAGTTAGTTGGCTCATACCGCAGA
Organism: Macrocystis pyrifera; assembly: GCA_031763025.1. NCBI lineage: Eukaryota > Phaeophyceae > Laminariales > Laminariaceae > Macrocystis > Macrocystis pyrifera. The sequence continues at coordinate 6,599,268 of JASSKH010000025.1, forward strand.
GCTCCGCTGTCCCTGGCCGGGTTGGATCGAACACTGTAGCCGCCACCCGAGAGGGTTGGTTCGAAGCCTCTGCTCTTTAGGCGGGAGCAGCTGCAACGACGACAGCAGAGAAGGACGAGAGAGTCTCTCGTGCTCCGAGAAAAAATAGAGAGTTCCCCTTCCAATCTTCTGCTGTGCGGAGGATTTGTTTTCTCTGGCAGAATAAACCTGTACGTACGGCGAGGTCTCTACGAAGACCACGCGTACTAAGGCAGACAGAGGAGGGGCTGCTGCTGCTGCGCAAGAACAACAAGATCATGTCGCATCTCAAGCGTCAGCCGAGCGAGAGCCGCCCCGGCGCCGCCACCGCCACCACCACCGGACACCCACTCTGCAAGGCAGAGCGGCCCTCTTTCCTCGCTTGCGTCGGTCCTGGTGGGTATATCGCCGCGAGCGCAGCGTTAGCAGCCGCCCCCGGCAACACGCAGCAGGTGCTACTAGGCGAGATGCCGGCAGTGATCGCGGCTACTACTACCCCTACTTCCCACAGCCCGGCATCGGTCGGGGGAGGTAGTCCCGATTCTTCTGCTGCTGCTCCCCCTGCTGCTGCTGGAGTTGCTGATGGTGCTGCTGCTGCTGCTCCTGCTCCTGCTGCTGTTGCTGCTGCTGCAGCAGCAGCTGCTGCTGCTTCTGCTGTAGCGGCAGCCGCAGCGGCTTCGGTTTCGGCGGCTGCTGGGCCGGTGGGAGGGGGAAGAGCAGCACCAGCACCAGCACCAGAACCAGCACCAGCAGCAATCACGAGCCGGGCGATTATTTCCTCTGCGGATATCGCGGCGTTCGCTGCGCAGGCCGCCAGGGACGCGCACGCGGACCACGCCGCCTCCATGGCAAGGAAGAGCCAGTCGATGGCGGCGGCAGCGGCGGTGGAGAACGCCACTTTTGAAGATTTGGAGAGAGTGAGGCAGTCGAAGCGACACGACCGGCACGAGCAGCAGCAGCAGCAGCAGCAGCAGCAGCAGCAGCAGCAATCGAAAATAAATAGCAACGGCAACAGGAGCAGCCCCAGTAGCAACAGCAACAGCATCAACAACAGCAGCAGAGGCGGTAGCGCTGACGGTAGGATCAACGGGGTCAACAGTAGTAACAGCAGCAGCTGCAACAGCAGCGGTATTGACGTTGGCGGCAGCAGTGCAGGTAGCATTCACGTCAGTGGCAGGATCAGCAACAGTAATAGCCACAACAACAATAGCAGCAGCAACAACAACGAGGGGGGAAGTCGAGGAGGAGGAGGAGGAGGAGGAGGAGGTGGGCGGGCGGCCTACTGCCTGATCCCCCAACCATTCCACAACACCAACGGCCAAAATAGCAGCAGCAGCAGCCACAAAAGTAGCAGCAGCAGCAACGGCAGTAGCCACAATAGCAGCGGCCTCCGACACAGGCAGCACAACAGCAGCAGCGGCAGCAATTGCAGCAGCAACAGCAGCAGCAGCATTATCCTTGCGCCCATTGTTTCGCACAGGTTCGTGGGAGGTAGCACCAGCGGCGTCGGCGGGCCGACTGGCCGAGGATCCACCACTCCGCCGGGGGAACACATCGCTAGTCATGGAGCGGCGCGGTCGTATGGAGGGGCGGCGGCGGAGACAGCAGCGGCGGCAGCGGCGGCAGCGGCGGCGGTGGCAGCAATGGCCGGGCAGCAGCAGCAACAGCAGCAGCTGGGTTCGGCCATGATGGTTCGTTCGGGGAAGCGTGGGCGCGAGGCCCTGTCCGCGTTTGAAGGCGATGCCGGCGGGGGCATCGGCGTTGGTGGTCTCATCGGTGTGAACGGCATCGGTGGTATCGGTGGCATAGGTGGTGGCGGCGGTAGCAACGAGATGGGTCTGATGATGAGCGCGGAGTGCCGCCTGGAGAGGAACCGGGAGCAGAACCGGCAGAGCTCGAGAAAAGCGAGGATGCGGCGAAAGGGGGAGGAAACGACGCTCAAGGAGCAGATCCAGAGCATCCAGGTGGGCGCAACCAAACGAACAAACGTTCGCGCTCGTCGCACCCCTCATCGCGCCGCACCGCTCCATACCGTACTGTACCGTACCACACCTAACCGTACCGTATCGCACTAAACCAAACCAAATTCCATCAAACCGCATCAAACCGCATCAAACCACGTCAAACTGCACTGCATCAAACCACGCCGCGCCGAATTGCGCCGCGCCGTACCGTAGTGTGCCATACGGCACTGCTGTAGCGGACTGCATCGTAGCGCACTGTGCCTTGTTGTACCATATCGTACCGATAATTACCGTACCGTACCGCATTGCACCGTGTCATACCGCACCTTACCGTATCGCGCCGGAAATCTCCGTACCGAACCATATCGTACTGCATGTTGCCGTTCTGCGTATTATCGCACCGTACCGTACCGATCCGAACCGTACATTGAGATCCTGCACCGCACGTTACCGCATCATACGAAAGATGACCATACGGTACCATACCATACCATACCGCACCGTACCGTACTGTACCGTACCGTACCCGTACCGTACCGTGCCGAACCGAACCATACTGTACCGCACCGCGTCGCAAGATTGTAAAAAAAAAAGTCGTTAGGGTAGAGTTTGCTGCAAGTCGAGCTCCCGTTCAGTCAGATATTCGTGTTTTTTTTTTTTTTCTTCTCCTGACAAAGGGGGCGAATCGAAACAACTCCGCTCCGCCTCCGCCGTCTCGTTGATTCCTGTGCCTCATGCAATCAGTGATCTTGCGCGTAGAACGTGAACGTACCACTCTGTCTGGAAACGTAAGCACCACTTTGGTATCAATGTGGATATCGAAACGGGTTAGGGCTGTGAGCTGGCTGGGCTTTACGGCTAGTTACCACCACTCTGTGCTAATATGCAAGGGGCGTTTGTAGTAAAAGTTAATGGAGAAGCGATTCTTTTATTCAAAGATGGAGTGGCATTATACGGTACTTGGGGGTGGCAAAGTGAGCCAACTAACCGACTTTTTATTTCTAGTAGGTTTGTCATCCGACAATATGCAGCATGAGCTTCAACGTTGATCTCTCAAAACATTCCTGAAAGAAGAAAACGACGGAAATAAGGAAACCTATGCTAAGGTCTAACTACCTTCAATGCCTACTTCCCGCTATGCTTTACCTTGTATCTACAATCCTCTGTTTTATCCTTGTTTCTTTTTTATCACATTTCGAGCCACCAACTGTAACGCACCAGTCAGATATATACCATGTATACAAATACATGGGACTCAGCAAAAATACCGCGAAATTACCGCACGCGATTCACTGTAATACCTAGCCAACTGATCGGCGACTTATAGTCAGCCAACTCACAGCCGCATCACTCACGCAACCTACCTATATAGACAACTGATAACAAGTCGGTGACTTACAGTCAGCCAACTCACAGTTCTAATAATAATGGAACCTACGTATTACGGGGGTCCATAGTTAATAGGACCTATGGTGTACATAAAAACCTATATATTTACCTATTTTTACTAACAATATTAGATCCTATTTACTATGGTCCCCGGTGATAGATAACTGATAGATGGTCGGCGACTTATAGTTATCCAACTTACAGCCCTACTCATCGTGGAACCTACGTAGCCAACCACTAACTAGTGCGCGACTTATAGTCAGCCAACTCACATTACCACGTGCGACCCTTGCATTTTCGGATAGAATGGTGCCTTTTCATATGAGTACATAACCAGAATTTCGATTGAAGATGCTGGTCGTGGGTTTCGGCGGTCATACAAACAGCAGTTTGACCTCTTTTCAAAATCCAGTAAAAATCCTGCAGCTTCCGCCATCTCGAAAGCGTTCCCGTTTTTTTTGGAGCGGTGTCGAAATTTGAAAGCCGCAGTCGCTCGTCTAAGAATATGTAAACAAAGGATGTATGGGTGCGTGAAACTATTATTACGGGGGTCCATAGTTAATGGGACCAAATTTTGTTAGTAAAAATAGGTAAATATATAGTTTTTTATGTACAACATAGGTCCTATTAACTATGGACCCCCGTGATAATTTTGTTTTAATTGACCTGAGTTAGCTGCAAGATGGCTATATATCGATACGAGCGATGCCTGTCTTCGGCAAGGGCAACGCTATCAATGAAAATACGTCTACTGTGATCAGGAACATAATTTACTGTAGGACCAACGTGTAGGCAGGTTTTATGAGGATGCCTCGAACTTAAACCATCGATTGGGGCGAGGTATGGCGCCCTACGTAGATACCGTATTCCGCTCTGGGTGTCTATCAATATAAGGACGGCTTGGTCTTCATAATAATGTCTAGGCGGTACATATATTTGCGTCCAGATTGCTAACACGGATGATAACACCTCCGAGGGACACGATATGCCGTTGACTAGAAAGAAAATTCCCATGTATGTGCGGCGTGAGGTTTCCTCGCGAGGTTTTGTTATATGGTGTGTTGTCTCACTCGCTTCCAAGACTAGCACCCACTCGAGAAGGACGACGGGCCAATGTATGTCCACGATTCGTGAGGAGGCTGCTGTGCCCGTGGGACGCGCCGGTTTTACCTCTTCAGCAGAAGTTTCCGCCTACAATGGTTTTATGTCCACTCCCCCTCCCCGTCTATGGTCATACGACTATGGCCATGCATGCCATGAGTACGTCCCCCCCGCCTTCCTCGTCCCCCCGCCCGTCCCCCACAAAAAAAAAAACACAAATGCCTCATATTTTTTCGAGGTGCTCGGAGACTCTTGGTTTACGAAGGACCCGACATGATGTCCACCCCCTCCATACACCCTTCCTAACCCCCTCCCCCCTCCCCCGAACAAACAAATACACAAACCCCTCTGCCTTCTAGGTGAATCATGACCGAAAAACAACTTTGACCCCTCCCTACCCCCTTTCCCCGTAAAAAGAAACAATACAAAAATTCCTACTTTTCTCTACTAGATGTTCCGACCCATGCTCGAAGAAGAACCCGACGTAGTGTCCATCCCCCCTCCTCGTTCTCCCTCCCCCCGAAAAAAAAAGTAACCCAACGCCTCACATTTTTTCTAGATGTTCTGAGTCATGATCGGAAAAGAACCCGAAATGATGTCCATCCCCACCCCTCCTCCCCCGGCCTCCCAACGATCTAAGACAGTTATAAGAAGAAATACGTTTTTGTATATATTCTGCCATGTGCTTGACGAAGAACCCGACATGATCTCCACATCCCTAGCCTCCCCCTCCCCTCTACCACCCACGAGGCAGTTGCATACTAAGCCCATTGCTGTTTCTGGAAGTGGTCACAACAGAAAAATTATTATATCAATTCATTGATGCTGTCATCCATATGCTAGAAAATCCGCCTCAGAAGCGGTTCTCGTAGGATGCCGCTCACCCTTCATGCGATTCGCCCAACACCATACAACGCTTCGCGCTTGGTGCATGCAATGTCTGCCTGATCGGTGAAAACCCGACGTCCTCCGTCCCGGCATTGAAGGGATGCTAGAGTCTATGGTCGTACGACTACGGGCATGCATGACAATGAGTACACTCCCCCCCCCTACCCTCCCCTCAACGGTCTATTGTGAAAACGCCTCTTTTTTTGTAGGTCTTCCGGCTTATGGTCGAGGAAGGCCCCGATATGATGTCTATCCATGGTTTGGACCACAGGGCTCCATTCCGCTACGCTTCGAGCGCGTTTCAGCGTGTCGCCGGCATCAATCCCCGCGATGTGCTCGGGCGAGGCCTGACCGACCTTATAGCCGTGGAGGACCATGCAATCGTACAGCAGGCCCTGCTTAAGGTGATGGTGGTGGTGGTGTATGTTGAAGAGTGTACGATCTGATGTATCGACTGCCCCGCAGCCATGGAAGAGAGTCTACACGTCGTGCGTTTGAGGTTCAAAGACAGAGTGAGAGCATACAGCTCTCGGGAGCGAACCTGCGACAACGCCTAGCAAGGCGATACAACAGTCCCCAAATATACCAAATATGAACAGTGGTGGTGATAGTAGTGATGGGGGTGGGGGTGGAAATTTTGACAAGTGCTTGTGATAATGACATGATGTCGCCGTGTGATATGCTGTGAGGACTGCTATAACATCACCGCGTCATGTGTGTATGCTCCGATATTATACCACCGCTCGATGTGACGATATGATACCTCCGCGTGATATCACATCACCGCATGATACGATAACACCGCGTGGTAAAACGAAACGACATCACCACGTGATCGGACGATATGATATCACCGCATGATATGATATCACCGCGTGATACTTTCGACGATATGATATCACCGCATGATCTGACATGTGACTGCATGCACTACCAGGTATCAGGTACCATGATACAACATACCACCAAACATAACAGCCACGAAACTATCGGATTTTAGTCCGCTGAGTTCCGCGTACAACCCCCCCCCCCTCCTCAAAACTCGTTTTTTTTTTTTGTTTGTTTGGGTGGGGTATACATACAACATAAGGCCCAACCATAACAAGCAACCCAATACTAACATGAGGCTCACCTTCGTGGTGATAGGCTCACCTTCGTGGTGAGAAGCTAAGAAATTTGGGCTTAAGAAATAGGGCTCAGGGGCGAGCGCCACACAAAACCCAAGTATATAATAGCCTATGCTCAAGGTTGTTCAAGGGTGGTGGTAGTGTCACCACAAGGTTTCAAGGGGGGCCCATGCTGTAGAGTGCCTCAGGCTAGGAGCCCGAAAAAAACATCCTGTTGATTCAAAAAAATAACTTTTAATTTAAATCGAGCAGTGTGCCCCCGAAAGCCGATAGCTGTGTGTCGGACGTGCGCATCTAGTAGGAAGGTATCAACTGAGGCGCCCATACCAGCAGCAGTTTAGAGTGTTACTCTACCGCAGTAGCAGCAGCAGCAGCAGTGTACCGTGCTAGCAAACCTCTCTTGGTGAATACACATGCGCACACCGCCGATCGTGACCCGTTCTGCTGGTGATATTGCCCTTCCCCCTTATTTTTTTTGTTTTCTATTTTTAGTCCCCCGTCAGGAGAGCGCGCTCTCTTTCTCGATTAATATTGTTAGGAGTTTCTTGTCGGCGGGCCAATACTGCTCCTGTCGTTTTCCCTCAAGTTCTAGGAACCCGAGAAAAACAACAACATGCAAATACAGCAGTGCCTCCCCCCCCCCCCCCCCCCCCCGTCTACCGCGACCATGACTCCTCTTTTGTGAGGAGCGCGTTGTCTTTTTTCTGAGATGAAGTCGATGAGATTTTCGCGATGTACGTCTCGACCATCGTGTCTCCCTTTCCACCGGGACGAGAGCGCGACCCATGCTACGATAGAGGTGCATAGCATACCTTTTTTCAGGTAGTGATAAACCTTTTTTTGAGGTGGTGGACCTTTTTTTTTCGGCCGAAACAAAACTGACTTTTAACTAAGGAACTCTATACTCGCACCCGATATCGTTTAGAAGGTCATTCATACCCTTTACAGTAGCTTTCGTTGTATACCTTAGCAAGAGGCCATGTTTTTTTTGTTTTTGTTTTTAGTCCTCGATTTATAGGTTTCGTCAGCAAGCTATTTTAGGTTGGGCGAAATAGAGAGAGCGCTCCTCAAAATGAGGAGGCTGCGCGCAACCCCTGCGTACCGTAAGATGCCTTGCGTGGGTGGCGATTGGTGTGAAGATACGTGGCCTTTCGGCTACTGTCATATTAGCGGTTTCTTGCCTCTCCAGAGCTTCTGAGCGCAAGGGCAACAAATATTCCTCTTTCAAGAGGAATCATAAAGTCGTAACGCGTCCTCAACAACAGAGGGAAACGGGGATACCATGACACAGGTATCGGCCGTCGGGTCGACAAACAATGGACTGCGCTGCCCCCTGTTTGTCTTTCTTGACCCGCGTTACTTGCTACCCATGGAGCGTTTCGGTTGTTTAGAAAACACGTACAGGTCCGTCCCTGCTGTTTTTCTTGACCCGCATCACTTACCTGCGGGTGGAGACAACTCCTTTCGGCGGTTTGTTTAGAAACACACGAGCTTGTAGCAGGTCTATTTATCCGCCTTTTCCTTGTCGATGTGCACAGCATGTTTTTCGCTGTTTTGGACTTGGCCCAGCTTTTGATCACCCCCAAAAAAAACTTGTTTGAAAAATACTGTACGTTTGACCTCTAGCTCTATCCCTACTTATATCCTTAGAACCCTAACCCTAACTCTAAACCCCGAACGTCTGTGATTTTTTTCGGGGATGAAGACTCCACGAAAGAGATATTGCAGCGTGGACTATCAGGGTTTTTTGGGTCGAATCTGGGGGAAGTCGTAAACAACCGCCAGCTACGAGCTACTTTTGGGGCCGAGGCAATTTTTTTTTCTGACGGGGCTTCTCAACTGGGGAGCTACCCAACATCGTTTGTTTTTGCTTTTTACAGTCGTTTTCGTTTCCGTCGGAGATTATGCTCGTCGGGTTAGGAGTTGCTTTTTGTTGTTGTTGTTGTTGTTGTTGTTGTTGTTGTTTTTTTGGGTGACATCTGGAGAACCCTTTTAGGTGCAAGAGGCTAAGAAATTGGAGGTTGTACCTCTGCCGTTGGGTACGTCCATTCCCCCCCCGCCGCCGCCCTCCCCGGCCCCTCTATTGTTCTTTCCGAAGCTGCGCCAAGTCGCAAGCACTACTACCACTTGTGCGCAATGTCTGCCTGGTCGGTGAAACACCGACGTGCTCCGTCCCGGCTTTGTAGGGATGCGAGGGTCTATGGTCATACGACTACAGCCATGCATGATAATGAGTACACCCCCCCCCCTATTCTAAGTAGGATGCAGCTTACCCTCCATGCTACTCGCCGAACGAACATGTCACGGCGCTTCGCGCTTGGTGTTTAAGCAATGCCTGCCTAGTCGATGAAATCCCGACGTGCTGTGTCCGGGCATTTTAGGGATGCGAAGGCCTACGGTCATACGACCACGGACATGAGCCACAAGGAGTACACACACACCCCCCTCCCTACCCCCCGGCATCTTCACCTCTCTCGTTGCAACCCTCTCGTCATCACCCCCCCCCCCCTGTTTCCTAAAGGCTGCGAGGTGTCTCCATTAGCAGTAGGAACGGTGCTAGGAACGATGCTCCGTCTCGAAAGGGGTGCATTGTCAATGGTCAACTGACTAAGGCAAACAACAAGTGAGTACGCCCCTCCCCCCTACCGCCATGCCTGACATGAGTACACCCCCTTCCCCCCCCTCCCACTGCTCCGGACCCCTCTTGCTCCTCGTTCCCATCCTCGTTACCTTTTTAAGGTGGTCTTCTCCCACTCGAGCGATAATGTGATATCGTACCGCATGTTAACGCCGGAAGGTACCGCCCTTGTGGTGGAAACATCCATTCGTACGGGGGACCAGTGCATCATCTGCGTGGCGCGCGTTGTCCACGACTACTCGCACCAAGCATCACAGAGTGCGCCGCAGCAGGCATCGCCCCAGCAGCAGCAGCAGCAGCAGGCATCGTACCAGCAGCAGCAGCAGCAGCAGCAGCAGCAGCAGCAGCAGCTGGAATCGCACCAGCAGTTGTCGCACCACCCGCCATCGCAGCAGCAGCAGCAGCAGCAGCAGCTGTCGTTGCCGCAGCTGTCGTTACCGCAGCTGCTGCCTCAGCAGTCGTTGCGGCAACAGTTATCCCAACAGCAGCAGCAGCAGCAGCAGCAGCAGCTACCCCAGCAGCAGCTACCGCAGCAGCTATCGCAGTCAGCGTCGCCGTTGTTGCTTGCAGCAACGACAGCAATGACGGCGGCATTGTCAACGAACTCCCTGATAGATTCAGTCGGGATCACCGCCACCACCTCCGCCACCTGCACCACCATCGACCACCCGATTAGCGGCTGTCGCGGAAGCATCCTTGGCGATGGCGGGGGCGACGGCAGCGGCGGCGGCGACGGCGGCGGCGGCGACGGTGGCGGTGGTGGTGGCGGTGATGGTTGTGATGATGATGGTGATGGTGATGGTGGTGGTGGCGGTGGCAGTGATGATGGTGATGGTGGTGGTGGTCTTGGTGGCGGTGGAGGCGGAAATGATGGCTGTAGCGGCGGTAGCAATGGCAGCATCGATGGCAACGAGTCCGGAAGCCCGTTGTTACGCGTAGCCGGCGACCCCTCGCCCATAGACGTGGCCGAGTTTCAGGAGACGTCTGCTGGCGATGGTGGTGGCAGCGATGACAGCGGTAACGGCAGTAGCAGCAGTGGCAGCGGTAGCGGCGGCGACGGTGGTGGCAGGGGCGGCACCGAAAGCATCGAGATCGATTGCGACGGTGCCGGTGGGAGCTGGGTGAGGTCGAGCAACGGCACCGCCGGTTGGGTGCCGCGTGCCGCCGCTGGAATCATTTGTCGAAGCGACAGCGTTAGCGGGGGTGGATGTGGTGGGGGTGGTGGCGGCGGTGGGTGCGATGTCGGCGGCGGGGGGGGGGGGTGGGGGTGGTGGTGGTGGTCGAGGCGGTAGCGGTGGTGATGGCGGTGGCTGTGGGGTTGGGGGTGGGCGTGGGGGTGGAAGCGGTGAAGGCGGAGTCGGCAATGGTAGGTCGACGGAAAGCAGCGACATGGACAGTGAGAGGGACGAAGAATGCGTGTGAGATTTTTTTTGTCTCCATTTAATTCTGTTTTCTTGTTGCTGGACCTCCTCGCTCAATGCCGCGACCGAGTGCCAAGGACCGTCTGGGTACGGCGTGCTGCTGGAAATAGCGGTTTTGGCGTCGGAAATGGCAGCGGCAGCGACAGCGGCTGCAGCGGCGGCGGTGGCAATGGCGACGTCGGCGGGAGGGAGGGAGGAGGGGGCGAGGGGAAGGGGTGGATGCCGGAAATAGGATGATTGCGGATATGTTGGTCGAGATTGGTCGAAAGGAGGAGCAATGGCACTGCCGATGGTGGTTGTGTGCCCTCGTGCCATCGTCCGAACGAAGTTTCCGAACAACGGTAGCGCTGCGGCGGAGGTGGGGGTGAAGGTGGTGGCGGCAGCGGCGATGTAGCTTTCGGCGCCACTGTCGGCGTAACGGCCGGTGTAACGGTCTGAGTAACGGTCTGCGCAACGGTCGGCGTAAAGGTCGGCGTAACAATTGGCATAACAGTCGGTGTCACGGTCGACGTTCGGTGTAAGGGACGACATAACGCCGAAATGGTTCCGAGGCGGAGCTTCAAGGGCGTCGGCGGTGTTTTTTTTTTTGTTTTTTGTTTGAGGTGGGGCATTTTTGTTTTGTTGTATGAGCACGCGGCGTGCATAGAGCTTTTCCAGCACTTACACCCGGAGACACATACACACAATCGGGCGAGAAATCAGGGATATTTAGTTGGTTTGGTTTTGATAACTGTGGGCGGCATTTTCGTCCAGTGTCTTTTTCGCGTTGAGGTTTTTTCCTCGCTTGTGGTTCTTGCGGCGGCACAAGCCAATACCATTATTGATGATGTTATCAGTAGCTTGTGTACGGTGTTGGGGCTTGAAAATAAATCACAAACGCGTTGCAATGGTCGATATTGTCAGCAGCATTGGTACAATAGAGGCTACATTCGGAGGAAATAGAGAAGGCGGGTCCCGATAGGAACGCCTTCGATGTCGGGGATCGGAAGAGCGGGAGATCAAGGGGAGAGCACAGGGGGGGAAAGGGGGGGCGTACTCCTTTGTTGCTTTCCTTGCTCGTAGCGATTTGACCATTGACCACGCACCCCCTTTGAAGATAAAGCAGGGAGGGGGTAGAGATAAGGGGGGGATACGGGGAGTGTACTCATTATCATGCATGGCCGTAGTCGTATGACCATAGACCCTCGCATCCCTACAATGCCGGGACGGTAAGGGGGGGGGATATAAGAGTGGGAGGGGGCAGGGAGAGAGTGACTTCACTCTGCAGTAGGTGCAAGGAGATGACAGGCCCTGCCACTATTACTGCTACCGTACTACTACCGATGCTGCTAGTATTACCGCTTCTTCTACTATTTATATTGTTGCTACTGCTACTACTACTAATAGTTTCTGGAGGTGTTGATCTGAGAGCGTAAGGGGATACACTGCAGTATTTCCGTGAAGCCGTTTTGTGTTATTAGCGGCGGTTTTTGTGGTGGTGTTGGTAGTGCCTGCCGTGGAACTCTTGGTGGCGGTTTTTGTGGTGGTAAAATCAGCCAACCAGCCTGCAGCTTAACGGATGGTCGGTGGTTGACATTATTACGACTTGGGGAGTGTTTTTTTGACTACCTGTCGTCCTTGGGCTCGGGGGTCGTCATAAAACGGGGGGGGGGGGGGGGGGGGGGGGGGGTAAAATGAGAGAGTCGATGGGGGGGGGGGGGGGGGGGGGGTCGCAGCAGTAACATAGAGGAGGAAGGCATGCTTTTTTTTGTCATGTTTTTTTTTGTGGAGACCGTCTCCGACCGAGCTCCTATATCGAGCCCTGCAAACAAAAAACGACCTTCATTTTCGGGTTTCACCCTTCTATGTGGCTTCACCGTGGACGTTGGGTTGGGGTTGTGAGTTGTGATTCTAGCTTTTGTAGTTCTAGCTTTGTTGTTTTAGCTTGTGGTGTTAGCTTGTGGTGCTAGCTCGTGGGCTTAAGTTGTGGTGATCGATCGGCGTTTGGGCTCGTCGTTTGGGCGCGTCGCTTTTTGGCTCGGCGATGTGTCTCGGGGGTTTTGACGTTTGTTGCCTCGGGGTTTTCCTCGCCTTTGTGTTGACGTTTCTGGCTGAATTCTACGAATATCGTGGACAGAAAATGTGTAAGTATACGGCAAAGCAAGCTGGAACATTTGCTGATTGGTCCAGTACGGCACACCGGACTTGTATGGTACAGTTTCGTGCTAGGTATGGTACAAATTAATATTTGTGTGTACCTCGTGCATATTTACGGGGTGCATGTTTGCATGGTATGGGTTCATACCAAGTATATATGGTTTCATATGGCATCTGATGCATATAATGCATAAATGTTGCAGATTCGTATGGTACAGTTCCGAATGGCATTGTTCCATAAAGTACATCGTTAAGCTTGGCGCCGGGGACAGTTTTCAGGAGAAACGGGGACAGCAGCTAGCTACTGTCTGTCGGCGTTGTTCGACGCAACGTTGTTATTTTTTGTTGTTTCTGCTGTTGTCGTCGTTTTTATTTCGTCGTTTTTTTTCTTTCGCCGTTTGCAGCCGTTGCTGCTGTAGTCGTCGTCATTGCTGCTGCTGCTGCAATTGTTATCGTAGCCGTATACTCTTAGTCGCAGTCGCAGTCGCTGTGTGTTGTTTCATCGTGTTTGTTAACCCTTTTAATACCGCAGTCCCGTTTTGGGGACGAACCGCTCCAATTCTAAGCAGTTTGTCCCCGAAACGGGACTGCAGTTCTAGAGGGGTTAACGATGGTTGTTGTCGCGTTGCCGTCGGTGCCGCCGTTTCCTCTTACCGTTGTCACGATCGTTGCCGGTGATGCTGATGCGGTGTATGCGGTACCCCCCGTTTTCTCTTGGCTTCCCCCGTCATCCCGGACGATACACCCACCGACCGAGCGAAATTCTGACACGACCGCTGTCGTATCCGATACGAAGAATGGTCCTCAATTAGGCTCATCCCCCGTAATAGGTTGTATATTATCGAACTCACTCCCATTAACCCCCCCCCCCCCCCCCCGCCCAAGAAAAAAAGACTGATGTTGTCTGTTGGAACGTGGAGTCTCGACATGCATCAGAACCGTATCACGGTAGAGAGGGGGGGGGGGGGGGGCAGAGGGGAGAGGGGAGGGGAGAGGAGGGGGGGGGGGGTATTTTTTTGTGCTCGAAACAAGCTTACTGGCTGCTGACGGGGTTCCTCCAGCAAGGAACTACCCGATATATTTGCATCGATGATAAGCCGGACGTAGGTACAATGTACGTACACCACTCTGTGTGCAAATATAAGAACCACTTAGACATTGATAAGAAGACCAAGCGGTTCTTACGGTTACGCCAGCTACGCCGACAGCAGCAGTGGTACGTGCAAACTTTTCTTCCTTTTTATTCGGGATTTCCCTTGTTTTTTTTCATCTTTTTTTTCTGGGAATTGTTAAAGTTTTTAAGTGATCAACGTTGAAAAAGCTCCATGCCACTACGATACATTGTCGGAAAGGGATGGCGAACATGTCAATATTACTATTACCAGGTTTCGTTTGCAATGTCGTCTTGTGGTACACACGTTTATTCGAACGGAGATGAGACTGGCTGGCGGCATGAAGGACACGAAATGTCTTCCTACACAAGCTAGCTAGTCAATGGGGATTGTGTCCTTCGAGTGACGAAAAACAAATCTCAAATTCGGTTTGGGCGCGAGGTAGGTCAGTGGGTGGATGAATGCGTGGGTGGGTGGGGGTGTGGGGGGCGGGGGGGGGGGGGGGGGGTGGGGGGGGGGGGGGGGGGGGGGGGTGTGTACTCATTACCATGCATGGCCGTAGTCGTATGACCATAGACCCTCGCAACCCTACAACGCCGGGACGGAACACGTCGGGTATTCACCGACCAGGCAGACATTGCTTGCACCAAGCACGAAGTGCCGTGATGTGTTGCGCGAATCGCATGAAAGGTGAGCGGCATCCTACTAAGAACCGCTTTAGAGGCGGCTTTTTTTGCGTATGGATGACAGCATCAATGAATTGATTTAATTTCTGGTGTGGCAACTTCCAGAGACAGCAATGGGTTCACTATGTAACTGCCTCGTGGGTGCCTCACCATATACACACTACGTGATACGATCATCCCCCTTGTGCGGAGTGAAGGTTCTCCCCCCCCCTTGTGCGGAGTGAAGGTTCTCCCCCCTAGTGCGGAGTGAAGGTTCTCCCGGCACAAATGATCTAACTTGACCGCCAACCGTGGTAACCGCCAAAAAAAAAAAAAAACGGTACCCTGGCTGTCTAGCTCACGCAGTGAGAGGCGTGTTTTATAGCGTCGTCGCCAAACGACGCTAACCCAACCTATATATAGGTGTCCGCAGAGAACTTCGGGTACAAGACACAAATTGAAGCAATGATAGAAATACGGAAAAGACTAGCCCTAAAAAAAAGAAACAAAGTTATGATACTTACAAGGCGAAATAGGACAAACACTTAAAATCTATCCGGGGGGTTAAACGAAGGGATAGCAATGAAAACATATTTGCACGGCCCAATGGACTTCGCGAAAACGTTAAAAACTGATATTTCGTGTAGGTGACCTGGACCTCCCAGAAAGAAGAAAGAGGTTTACCAGTAGCCGGGAGAAGGAAGTAGATGTGCAGATGTACCCGTGTGGCAAAGCAATAGAGAGTAAAACTCACATAGTAGGAGAATGTGAAGTGTACAAGCAGGAACGGGATGTGTTAGAAGAGGATATGAAGAATATAGACGAATGTGACATGGAGGAGTTTGGTACACTAGATAGCAGCGAGAAAACGATCGCTGTCCTTGGAGATAGATGGTGGCCACAGGCGGCGAAACAGGAAGGGGATGAGATCGGTAAAAAGTTTCCATGTAATATTGTTATTGCCCTCGATGAAATGCATTCGAGCGCTGTTCTCAATTTGCTTGTCTTATATTTTTGTGAAGTCGCAGTTAGTTCGAGTTGGTGAGAGTGACGAGAGAGACCAGTCGGCACCGGCATAGATGGCACCCCAGCAGGCGGGGTTTGGCTCAGACTCAGCGTCTGCGTGCTGGCTATTGGTACTACTTGTGGTCGTACTGTGCGGGGATATGAGATTCATCTTGATTCGTAGCAAACGGCATTCACCATCCTACAACATTTCTGCTTCGTGTCCAGTTTTGAGGTCAAGGGTTTCGTGGGGGGGGGCGTATCTTGGGCGGATGAGATGGACAGGGTCGGCATGTAATTGACATGAACGCAAATGAGTATTTCTTACAGCGGGGTTTCTTGATAGTTCCGCAACAACAGCTTTTCCGACTATTT
Organism: Macrocystis pyrifera; assembly: GCA_031763025.1. Lineage (NCBI taxonomy): Eukaryota > Phaeophyceae > Laminariales > Laminariaceae > Macrocystis > Macrocystis pyrifera. Next base: position 6,615,107 of record JASSKH010000025.1, read on the forward strand.
CCTACAGCGGGATTTCTTGATATCGTGATTGTTGTACGCACGACGGTTGCAAAGTAATCGACAGACGACTATACTGAAGATGTCTGCACCAAAGAGAGAATTGCAATGTGAAAGTGAACAACTTCTCGTCGTGAAGTTGATACTGCGGCTGCGGCGTCGGTTGTACGATGAAAACATGTGAAACACGGTGTGTGGCAGAGGGCCAGCCCTGCTGTGCTAATTAAATGTTCATTCTGACTGCCAGGCTTACTACAAAGTAACCGACAAAATTGACAAGAGACCTCTGCACCGCGAAAATACAAGAGTCCCCGAGGAGGGGGCCGTGATCCCCAACAAGCAGCTAGGCCCGTAACAACAGCATTTCCCACGTGTTTTCTGCAGCGGGGTTTCTTGATAGTTTCGCAACAACAGCATTTATTTCCGACTATTTCCTACAGCGGGGTTTCTTGATATTGCGCTTGTACGCACGACGGTTACAGAATACCAGGTAATCGACAAACGAATAGACAGAAGATGTCTGTGCCACACAGAGGATCGCAACATTAAACATTACTTTTTGCCTTGAAGTTGATACCGCGGCTGCGGCGTCGGTTAGAAGATCGTGTCGGTTGCGAGTCTTGAGTGGGGTACCTGATTTAAAAAGAAGCCAATCGCTTTTTTTTGGGGGGGGGGGTATCACCCTTTTACTTTCCAGCTTACAAAACGTTGTCGAATGTGTCGTCCATTCTCTGCTTTATTTTTATCGTCAAGACGGTTCAGCATTCCCGACTGCTCGTCGATTTTGATCGAGTTTTGCCAACTAACCCTCTGAAGCAAGAAAACGTCCCCACGGGCAGGTGGAAATATCTCATCCGCTTAGAACTTATAACAATCGATCGGTACCTGGTATCTGTCTTCCTTTGTTCTCATTTTTGTCGTGCCCTCTTTTCTTAACTACTTACTGCTTGTGGAGAGACTATTTTGCAAAACTCAATGTGGTACGAGTATCTACACTTGTTCTCGTGTGGTGTTGGTACCACGGCAGCACGATATCTTGCAATAACAGCATTTATTTCCGACGTATTTTCTACGGCGGGGTTTCTTGATAGTTCCGTAACAACAGCATTTCCGACTATTTTCTACAGCGGGGTTTCTTTGGGCGGTGTTGGTACATCAGGAGTATGGTGCCGTAATAATGAGAGTAAGTGCCCTCCGGGGCGCTACGATTTTGCAGGTGTAAAAAGACGCCCCGGGGCGTTTAATGTGATACCGGGGCGTTTTCTGAAAAACAATTCGGGGCTTTTGGCCCCCCGGGGCGATACAAAAACAAGAAAACAAGTACACACCTCTCACACGCACACACCAACAGCAAGGCAGCAGCAGGTGTTGATCATGTCGCAACCTAGCAGCACCGACAAGGCACCCATCACCGACTACAGCACTCACGATCAATCAAACTCTTGGGGAAGCTTGCGTCGTCGTGGTGAAGCGGCGCCCACGGGGGGAGGCACGCCGTCCCCAGTTCCCGCGCCTGTTGCTCAGGTGGTACAACGCGGACCAGTCCCTCGCGTTTACCCTCCGACATTTGAACTGGAGCGTTCAGTGGGGCCGACGGGGCGGCACCCCTACTCGGCAGCGACGAAGCTCAGGGTGATCAACTACACCTGCCTCCGCTGCAACGACCGCGGCCTCGTGGGAATTCGTGGAGCGGCGACCGGGCTGGGACAGGGGCTGTGTCCGCGTCTTACTTTGTCTGTTTTGCTGTTGTTGCGCAAAACATGAACAACCCACATCCCAGGCATGAAGTTTCCTATGAAAAACACGCCTTTGCCTGCTTCGGGAACAGCTCCATTTCCCACACTCAAAAGACTTGCCAGCTCGGCCCCGGGGCGTTTACCCAAAAAAATGACAGGGGGGGCGTTTACTGTGAGGCCGGGGCGTTTGTCGCATTTGTGTTTTGACAGGGGATGTTTACGTCGGATTTTGCCCGTCTTCGTTGAAAATAGCGCCCCGGGGCGTTTACCGTGAGGGGGGCGTTTACTCCCATTATTACGATTACGACCGTGGTATGTTGGTACAACAGCAGTATGGTATCTATACTTGTTCGTGTGGTGTTGGCACAAGAGCATGGTATCTCGTTCGCACTCGAGTGCTCTGCGCGAGGCATGCTCTTCTTGTGTTCCCGTATGACTCTTGTGTACTTGTTTGTGGTGTTGGTACAGCAGCAGTTTGGTATCTATACTCGCTCCTGCTCTGTCGCTCTGAAGGGGTGCTCTTGTGCACTTGACGCTCTTTGCCAATGCTCGTTGCACGCTCGCATGCTCTTGTGTACTTGTGCTGTTGGTACAGCAGTATATGGTCTCTATACCCGCCCCTGTGCTCTTTCTTGTGTACTGGTTGTGGTATTGTAGAGCAGTATGGTATCTATACTCGCTCCTGCGCTGTCGCCCTGAAGGCATGCTCTTGTGCGCTTGTGGTGTTCGTTGGTACAGCCGTATGATGGTATATATACTCGTGCAGTCCTCGTATGGTTGAGCCCCTCGGGCGGGGTTGGTACAGTATGGGTAAGGTGCAGTATGGGCCCGCAAACAAGAAACATCTAATCTAGGCAAGCCTGAGATTCTTTTTTGGGGCGCCATCTTCAATTGTTATTGCCCTCGATAAAATGCGTTCGAGCGCTGTTCTCAGTTTGCTTGTTCTTTTTTTGTGAAGTCGCAATTGAAGTTGGTGAGGGTGCCGAGAGAGACCAGTTGGCACCGGCACAGACGGCACCCCAGCTGGCGGGGTTTAGCTCAGACTGAACGTTTGTTGTTTTCCTTGGAAAACCAAGGAAAAATTGCTCGCGCGCCTCATTAATGAACGGTTACTATATTACGGGACAGAGTGGTATGCCAGCACAGCAGTACGATAGCACGGCGGGAGCAGGACGCCCCACCCCCCAACAGCCACCAATAGGTTGCGGCTTGCCTGGTCCATACGGCGGTAGCGTATACGGGAAACCACGTCTGCCGATATCTGTATATCGCGCAATGTCTTCCCTCGCCACTAAGAGCCCAAGGCTCACGGCTCCGGTTCCGAGCGACGATGGAAGCCGGAAGCCTACCCATCCCTACGTACAGAAAGACACGCTCCTTTTACGAAGCATGCTATCAAAAGGTCATGTAGGATCCAGGCGAGTAGGTACAGTTTGCAAGATTTTTTATTTTCTTATTTTCTGAAATCGGGGAGACGAAATATACGACGATGAAAAGTGATCGATAGACGAATAGACAGAGAACATATCTGAACCACACAGAGGATCGCAAAATAAAAGCGAATTATAATGTCCCCAACAAGCAGTTACAAAGTATTCGACAGACTAACGAGTAGACAGAAGATGTCTGCACCATACAGAGGATCGCAAAATGAAAGCGAATTAAACTTTTTCGTGTTGTTGGTAGCAGTGATGCACCAGATTCTTTCACAGCCTACTATTACTAGAGGAGTGGGAATGACGAACGTGACAGATTTACGGCGGCACAGTGGTCTGCAGCGGGGTTTCTTGACATTTATTGCGCTTGTACGTACGACGGTTACAAAGTAATCGGCACCACTCCTGGTCGTACTGGGCGGGCATATGGGATTCGTCAAGGCTCTTTTGTTTTTTTTGTTTACCACATGAAATAAACACAAATTATTAATTGCACGGACGTATACGACCGCGTACGTAGATGTTCGTTCGTGTTGGTTCAGCACAATGCAGAATAATCCGTATTCGCCCAGCATGACGCATCGCAGATATGACTACAGCAGGTATTGCTGAGGTCGCTTCAAGGCATTTAATTTTCATATTGTGGCACATCCTGGCCTAGCAAAAACGCACAGCACACGGCACAGCTCTGCAGCAGCATGCAGCAGGAGCAGCCACACAGCTCTGCAGCAACAGCGCATACATAGCACCACCATACAATCCGAACCTCTAACCCAAGTACAACCCGCTTCTCGGTGCAGTATGAACTCGCAGCTATCACCCTGCAACAGCAGCAATGTCGACGGCGTTGAGGTGCATCCAGCACTCGTGACTCAACCGACAGTCGCTCGTGCGAACTGGAAATGATCGACCACAATATTTCCCCGACTATATCGAGCGCACGCAGCACAACAAACACCACACTGCACAGCACAACCCGACACATAGGCCGTAATTCCAACGCCCCACCGAACTCAAGGCCAACTAGCGGATAGTAACCGTTCACACGATGGCGACTCACCCAGTGAACTCTGTCCCAGAGACCTGACACGCTCGTCGCGTGACTGCTTTCGTACTCAACCTGCGCAGCCTAACTGCACAGCATCTCATACCGGGCACATTAGGATCTAGATGATCCTCAGAAAAATCGTGATGCGTCCGAGATGTGAAAGGTTTCGAGAGGTTGGTCGTGCTCGTGGACCTATACCCCTGCTGAGTTGACGTTGAGATTGGCCCTGTATTTCATGTTGAGGTTGAGTTTGGAGTTGAAGTTGTTGTCGTAGCCCCCCCCCCCCCCCCCCCGTGTATGGGTGTGGTTTATGGTACGTGGTACGGTACGGTGTGGCATGGTATGTGGTGTGGCACGGTGTGTGGTATCGTATGCTGGTATGGTATGATGGCCCGGTTTGTTTGGTGGATACACTACATGGAAAAATCACGGTATATGGTATGGTATGTTTGTGGTAGTATGGTATGATGGTACGGTGTGGTGAATGTATAATATGGTTAAATATTGCCTGGTGGTATATATGTTTCAGTGTATAAGGCCCGTAAGGGTCGAATATGTCGTACGAATACCATCTGTAACGGCCTTATATATCGATCATTGGAACGTGTTCGACAATATATAGCATGCGAACAGACTGAAAGGCAGACAGACACATTTGCAATTACCGAAACAGAGACTCAGCTTTACAAACTGAGAACAACTTTGAGCATAGGATATTACATAGGATTTAATGAAGAGTTCACTACTGAGCCGTTTTTCTTAACCTAGTTTTTTCTTAGCGTTCTCGTAAAAGAGAGCTGATGTTCTTATTGGGCACTTTCTTATTGGCGGGTCTATACTGTATGGTACGTGGTACGGTACGGTGTGGCACGGTATGTGATGTCTCGAATGTTGGTATTGTATGATGGTACGGTTTAAGACACTATACTTGTATATGGAAAAATCATGGTATGTGATACGGTATGATGGTACGGTGTGGTGGATGTATTATATTGTTATTGCCCTCGATGAAATGCATTCGAGCGCTGTTCTCAGTTTGTTTGCTTGTCTCTTTTTTTGTGAAGTCGCAGGTGGAGTCGTTGAGAGTGACGGGGGAGGCCACTCGGGACCAGCACGGACGGAACCCCAGAGTGTTGTGTTTGGCTCAGGCAGAGCGTAACTTGTTGACTAACGGTACCACTTGTTATAGTACTCGGCGGAGACATATACCCAGCAGCAGCACACGAAGACGGAACGAGCACCCGCACCAGTACCACAGCAATGGGATCGATATCATTGAGGTGTAATTAATGCAGGGCTTTAAAAATACAAGACTGTTGGCCAATGAAAAACGAAACCTGAACGGGGAGAGATCTCCCACAATCATTCAGAAAGCTGACGACGCTCTCTTGGGTTATTATTTTTGCGAGTACCGAAACATACGATGGGGCTCGCATAATACAAATAAAGGCGAAAAGTAGGAAGTAATCAATCAACTAACTGCTGTTGTTGTAAAAAGACCTACGATAGTATGCAATTTTGGGTCATTCTTTTAGCGAGTACCGAAACATACGACGAGGATCGCAAAATACAAATAAAGGCGAAAAGTAGAAAGTAATCAACAATGTGAAGCGGAGACCGCTCTAGGGTAGTGGTAAGGGTAGTGGTAAAGGACGCAGGTGGTTCTGGCACCTGGAAAGCAGTGCTTTACTTCTTCTGATTTAGATCTTCTTATTGATGGCGAGAGCTGAGAAGGTGCTCTGGTAGAGAAGTGAGAGGTAGGGGGGCGGGACTCGACGCCCAGATATACTCCACCCCATGCCACAAGCTCTCCTAAATTCCTCTTATCTGATGTACTCCTACAGAACTTTCCTATGGCTACCGATCGTTCTTCTGCTAATATAAGAACTTCTCACTTCGTAGTCCTATCTGCGTCAAGGAACATTACTCTGGTCTAACGGGCTATCCGCCCTAGGGAACATTCCTAAAAGAACGTTACTCTCGACTAACGGAATATCCGCCGGGTTAATCCATTCTTTGGATTATCCGCCGGGTTAATCCATTCTCTGGATTATTCTCGTATTCGTGAGACTACAAGACTGCAACGTATTATCTATATCTATAGCCCATGAATACTCCACCCATATCACATTAGCCCACCCTGAATAGTCGTATATGCAGACCATAAGATGGTCGGAGGGTGATGACAAAGTTCATCCCAAACGGCTAGAAAAAAGGTGGTCGAAGATGCGGCTAGTCGAAACAAAAGAAATGAGGCTATAGATCCCCCCACACCTCGTAATAAAACCCAAACACTACGAAGAGGGGGTGTTTCGCTGAGAACAACCCGTTGCCTTCAATGCCAGGCGCGGAAGACCTCCCGGCACACCATTCGTTGGCCCATCCTTTCTCTTCCTTTGCCCAACGGGCCTGGCATCACCGTCAGCGTCGACTACTTCGGGCCCCTGCCGCTCACGCCGCGCCGGAACGTCCACATCCTCCTCTTCACAGACCGCTTCAGCCGCCGCGCCGATATGTTTGCCGTTTCAGCGGCGCAGTTCACGGCCGCCGGCACTGCCGACATCTTCCTGAACGAGTACATCCCTCTCTGGGGGTGCCCCATTACACTTCTCTCCGACAACGGACTACACTTCACCTCCAAGCTTGCGAACATCGCCTTGGCATCCACAAGGTCAACACCAGCTCCTACCACCCCTGCACCAACGGCGGCGAGCCGTCAATGCTAGCGTCGCAGTAGAGGCGGAAGGGGCGGGAGTTGTCGGCGACGGCGTCCCAGTCGGGGTAGACGAGGATAGGCGGTTCGGCAAGTTCTTGGAGAATGGCGCGTACGGTGGTTTCCATGGCGGGGGTAAAGTCGAACGTCGCGCCTTGCTTGAGTAGAGCGTTGATGGGACGCAGACGTCGAGAAAGGTTTGGCAGGAACTTGCCGTAGTAGTTGATGCCTCCAAGGAGTGAGCGCACTTGCTTCTTGTCGGTCGGCATGGGCATTCTAGTGAGGGCGGCGACCTTGTCGGAATTTGGGCTGTAGCCGCCAGCGGAAATGGTGTGTCCCAGGAAATCGGCGGTGGTGGCGCCAATTTTGGCCTTGGCGGGGGAGAGTTTGAGGTGGTGCTTCCGGAGGCGTGCGAAGAGGGCTCTCATGTTGGCGACGTGGTCGGTGGGGTCGGGGTCGAAGACGATGATGTCGTCGAGGTACGCGGCGACGCGTTCCAGGCCCTTGATGACCTCGTTGATGACCTTCACGAACCAGCCCGGCGAGGCGCTGCGTCCTTGCGGCATAACAAGCCATTCGAACAGCCGGTTGGAAGTGCAAAACGCCGTCAAAGGGATGGTGTCCTCGTCGATGGTGATTTGGTGGAACGAGGAGACCAGGTCGAAGAGAGAAAAGATGCGACCTTTGCCCAAGGAGTCGAGGACTTCGTCGACGCGGGGGATGGGGAGTTGCCCGAGGGAGCTGATGGCGTTGAGCTTCTTGTAGTTGATCGTAATCCGGACACCTCCATCCTTTTTGGGGATGGCCACCATAGGGCTTGAGTATGGCGACGTAGAATGTTGGATCAGGCCGGCGGCCAGGTACTGGTCTAATACCGCGTCTGCCTTCTTGGCGAGGATGGGGTTGATCCTGTAGGGGCGGGAAGTGACCGGTGCGCTGCCCGGGGGTACGGTGGTCTTGAACGGCATCAGCGAGCACGAGCCGAAGTCGGTTTTTGAGGTGGAGAAAACGTCCTGGAACTCGCAGAAGACGTCTCCCAGGTTGTTGATCACCGACGGGGTCCATCCAGAACCGTGCAGGTCGAAGTTGACGTCGCGTAGGTGTAACGGCAGACATTCCCAGAGGTCGAGGAAGCTGTCCCGTTGGTCGGCGTTGAGGCGTGCAAGGAGTTGTGGGCACGGGGCTTTTGGTGCGGTAGGAGGGTCGTCTGTCGATGGGCTCTGGTCGGCCACGTGGATGTTGTCGTGGAGGGCATGTACATCAGGAAACGGAGGGGGGTGGGGAGGGGCCAAGGAAGGGTGTCCAAGGGTGGAAAGTGGTACCTGTACCAGTGGGGAGCAGGAGGTTCCGAGGAGGTCGCCCGGCTCGAGATCGGTAGATCCAGATAGTGGGACCGTTTGGTATCCGTCGGAGACGAAGATGGCCGTGTCGGAAAGTGGGTTCTCGCGGGGGAGCATGTTCACCATGTAGTTCCCGGTAAATGCTGGAGCGCCTGACTGACGCGCCAGGTTGACCTTAACGAGCTTGGGGGTGGAGGAAAGCGAAATAGCTTTATTGCCGGCGAATCGGAGGTGGTAGACGTCATCAGTGGAACGGTCGTCGGGAATGAATGCTGAGGCTCCGTTGGGGTCATGGTGGTTCAAGGAGAGCTCACCGCGGGTTCGCCGGGGAGGTTGGTGGGGGGGGGGGGGCTGTTGCTGGAGCGTGGTATACGAGCGTTGCTCGAAGCGCATCCAGCTGTCTCATCCCAGAAGGATGGGGTGCTGCATGGTTCCTGCAGGAACTACGCAGGCCCATACTGCCAGGGCAGCAGTGGGGGATTGGAGGCGCATAAACTGGATGCTTAAGCGGATGGAGACGGAGGTGGAGAGGGGGGCTGAAGTGCCGAAACCTCCCCATGAACGGGGGGAACTGTGCCGTTCGCACGCATCGGTGGCTGCCTGGGAAGCCTTCAGTTGTTCCACCGCGGTTGCGGTGATAAACGACTGGGGCGAGCCGGTATCGAGCAGTGCCACGAGTTCGCGGCGCGTAGTGGCGGTGGGGCCGCTGTGCACGAGTACTTTCGTCGTGAACGACGCGTCATCGACGGTAATGATGCCGCTTGTAAGGCATGGTCCGTGTTCCGTTATCGGCGGGCGGCGGGTAGGGAGGTGGCTGTGAGCTGCGGTGTTGATGGTGGACACTTGGGCAAAGTGGCTGCTAGGGTAGGCGTCGGGGGTAGACGGCGGTAGGAGTGGCCCAAGTGGAGAGGTAGGCGGTTGCCATGGAGGGGTCGGGCTTGTTTCGTGGATGCCGTCGGCTGTGGGGGAGACCCGGGTGGAGTCCGTGGGGGCGGGTGTTGGCTCCGGGTCGTGAAGATGGGGAGGAAATGCAGGCTGGTCGGAGCGATTGGCGCCGAGGCTTTCTCGAACGTCCATCAGTATCCTGCCCAGCAGATTCCGACCACGCCAACGCGTCGGGTCACAGGCGTCCGGATGGTCGGCCTTGAAGCCTATGCCCCAGATGAGGTCGTGTGGGCTGGCCTCGGCGATGTGCTTGTCGCCGGTTGCTATTAGCTCCTCCCGTAGCTCCGGGTGTTGGCGGAACTTGGAGAATTTAATGTAGAGGACGATGGTGTAGCGGTGTCGCTCCCATACCATTTCGTCGAAGTCGGAAACGGTTCGCCCAAGTGCTTTTTGGCGGGCCGGGTCGCGGGTCGCATTGATGCGGCGCTCAGTTGTGATGTCCCCGAAGAGCGCGGCCTTCTGCGCCATCATCATCTGCTCAGCGCAGTTGTATGTGACGCCATCGTGTTCGATGTCGCACAGGTACCACCGCGAAAACACCGAAGAGGAGTCCCAGAAGAAGTGGAAAGATGAGGCGACCTCTGCGGTGACGTGTGCAGTTGATGGCGTCTTTTGTGTTGGGGGTGGGGGGCGACGATAATCTTTCCTATCGCCGCCTGGCGTCGACGGAGGTAGAGTCAGCAACGATCGAGCGGTGCTGACCGGAACCCTCGTGTTCGCGGGGGAATTGCTCGGCAAAGCCGAGGTACCGGGGCGGTCCTCACCGGGGCTTATAAGCCGGGCGGGACGACCCTCAAGCGCCCTATCGTCTAACTTTTGGAGAACAGGGGCATACTCGTTAGGGGATGCCACACCTGGGGTCCGTGTCCACGCTTTGCGCGAAGCAGGCGAGGAGGACGGGTCAGGGGGCTCAGGGCAGACCCTGGTCGACGTTGGTCGCGAGTCTTCCGTATTTAAAACGGGACTGTCCCTCGAGCTCAGGGACAGCGGTGGTGTCAACACCGTGGCAGCTGGAGGAAGCCCGTCGTTCGCGGGTTCAACGCTGTCACAAGAAATGCGCGCATGCTGGAACATGCGCGTATGGAGCGGCCAATATGAGGCAGGCTCAGGGGGCGATGGCCCGGTAGACGAAACAGTAGTTTCGTGTTTTAAGCAGTGTTGCTCACCGCCAGAAGACGTCGAGTGGAGCATCCCGGTGGGGCTCGGCGTCTTGGCCTCCTCCCGCCCACACCTCAAGGCAATCACTTGGGCAAGATGATCAGTGCTTGAACAAGTGGCTGTGAAATGGGCTGGGGTAGGGGGGGGCATTGGAGGGCAGGGGTCGGGGAGGCGTGATGCACGTGATTTACTCGTGCGTCCTGGGAGCCTCGGGTGCTCGCAGTAGATGCTGTTGGTGGAGATGCGGCAGTTGCTCCACCATCGGCTTGTCAGTTGGTGCGGAAGGTTCCCGGCTGCCGTTGGTTCGGGTGGGTACCCGAGTTGGTGCTGCCCATCCGCATGTTCGCGGGGGCGGCAGGTGCGGAAGTATTGGTCGCAGGGGTATGCACCGTCAACGCGGACTACAAGACTGCAACGTATTATCTATATCTATAGCCCATGAATACTCCACCCATATTACAACAAACTGATGTTGTTGTAAAAGACCGACGATAGTTCGTATGCAATTTTTTAGTAGTAGTAGTAGTAGTTTTCAGGCTCTACTGCTGCTGCTATAGTATGCGAGTGACGACGCTTTGCTGGCCAATGAAAAACATTTTGTGGGTTGTTACACATTCGACGGATTGACATGCATTTTCATTGTATTATATGCGAGTACGGGAACATACTATGACGATCGCAAACAAATAAAGGCGAAAAGTAGAAAGTAATCCACTGCTGCCGGCGGCGTCCGACGGTATCCCCCCAAACCTGAAGAAAAGCCCATTTTTTTGCCTTTCGCTGCTGTAAAAGACTTGCGCATACGAGTAGTCATTTTTTTTTGCCATTCGAGACACAGCATTAGTACTCGTAGATAATTTTGCTCTGGCACAAAAAGTAACCCAATCCTGTTGCTGTACTGTAAATACCTCCTATAGTATGCGAATGGAAACGCGAAGTACACCATAAAATAATTATTTCAGCTCGTGCCACGATACACGATAGACGCTCAATCTCGACAGAGACTCAGTCCACGGACAACCCGCGCGGTGGCGGGCAAGATCAAATAGTATAGATGACGGGCTCGAAGAAATGAGGTGGATGCATGCTCTAGGGGGCAAGAGCTTGCCGGCGGCGTCCAACGGTATCCTCCCAAAACTGAGAAAAGCCCATTTGTTGCCATTCGAGACGTTTGTTGTACTGATGTACTGATAGACACAATGCAATTTGTTTGCCATTCTATGATACTGCTTGGATACAGCACTCTGCGGTACGGCACTGCTGTACTCGTCCATAATTTTGCTCTGACACAAAAAGTAACCCACTCCTGTTGTACTCTAAAAATCCTGCTGTAGCATGCGAATGGAAACGCGAAGTTCACCGAAAAAGTATTATTTCAGCTGGTGCGACGATACACGATTGACGCTCAATCTCGACAGAGACTCAGCCCATGGACAACCCGCGCGGTGGCGGACAAGATCAACTAGTATAGATGACGGGCTCGAAGAAATGAGGTGGATGCATGCTCTAGGGGGCAAGAGCTTGCCGGCGGCGTCCTACGGTATCCTCCCAAACCTGAAAAAAGCCCATTTTTTGCCATTCGAGACGGATGCAGCAGTAGTAGTACTCATAGCTAACGTTTTTCATCTATTTCGTGCACACCAGCGGCCAATGCGCTGCACTGAGCGTGGGACCCAATCATCTGAGACAACTCTTACTCTTGTATTCATCGCCACTCTTGCACAACAAGACAGAACTACAACAGTAGCAGGCACCTGGTCTGGTGTATAGCCGTCTCCCCAACTCGGTATGGGCGTCTGAGCCAACTCTTGTATTCATCCCCACCCTTGTACAACAAGACGGCACTACAGCAGTAGCAGGCACCTGGTCTGGTGTATAGCCGTCTCCCCAACTAGGTATGGACATGGGATATGTTGGTATGGTATGGGGGAATATGGTACATGGGAATATGGGATATTGGTGGTATGGTATGGGGGGATATATATGGGAAAACCACCGTATGTGGTATGGTATGTGTTGACGGTATGGTACGGGAAAAACACAGTATATGGTATGGTACGTTTGTGGTATGGTACCATGGTACGATGTCGTGGATGTATTATATGGCTAAATTTGCCTTGTGGTATGGTATGTTTCATTATATAAGGTCCGTAAGGGTCGAAAACGTCGTACGAATATCAATTGTAACGAGCTTATATATCGGCCATTGGAAAGTGTTCAAAAATATAAGCTTGCGGACAGACAGACAGACAGACAGACAAACAGACAGACAAGATTGCAATTACCGCAGCTGAGACTCAGTTTTACAAACTGAGAATGGCTAAATATTGCCTGGCGGTATGGTATGTTTCAGTATATAAGGTCCGTAAGAGTCGAACACGTCGTACGAGTATCATCTGTTACGACCTAATATATCGATCATTGGAACGTACTAATATAAGTTCGAAAAAATATAAGGCATGCGGACAGACGGACACACAGATAGACAGGTTTGCAATTACCAACATAGAGACACTGTTTTGCAAACTGAGAACAGGTTGGGTTGGCGTCGGTTGGCAACGACGCCGTAAAACCTGCAGCTCACTACTTGAGCTAGATAACCAGGGTACCGCTTTTTTGTTTCGTTTTTTTTCACGGTGGGTCCCAGCTGGTGGCCGAGTTAGATCATTTGTGCGGGGTGGAGAACCTTACCCCGCACAAGGGGAATGATCGTATCACATAGTTCTTGAAGCAGTTACATATCACAGTACTCCCATGGCTGTCTCTGGAAATGGCCACACCGGAAATTGAATTCATCGAGGCCGTCATCCACATGCAAGTCCGCCCCACAAGATTTTCTAGCTGGGATGCAGCTCACCCTTCATGCGACTCGCCGACCACCTCACGACGCACTTTGCGCTTGGTGCGAACAATGTCTGGTCGGTGAAAATCCGACGCGGTCCTTCCTGGCATTGCAGGGATGCGAGGGGCGATGGCCATACGACTACACGACTGCGGCCATGCATGATACCGAGTAACTCCCCCCACCTGGGGATAAGAATCAGCAAATAGTAGACAACTCCACAGAAGGACGTCAACCCCCCCCTCCCCCCCTCCCAGGGTCTATGAGGGTTTTGCAAATAGATTAAAAGTCTATCGTCACATTCACAAAAGAAGGGCGTCAAAAACATCCCCTCTCCCTTCTCCTTCCAAGCGTAAGCCCCTCCCACAGGCGTAAGGTTTGCAAATAATGGATAAACACTGTCTTCACAAGGTGCGTCAGAAAGCAACTCCCCCCCCCCCCCCTTCCCGCCGCAGGCTAAAAGCTTTGCAAGTTATGGGAAAGTTTATCTGCAAACGGGACATCACACCCCCCGCCCCCCCCCGCTTCCCCACCCCTTAGGCGTAAGGTTTTGCAAAGTTAGATAAACATAAATATCTTCCCCTTCACGAATACGGGCGTCAAAAACAACCATTTCCTCCCCCCCCCCTCCCCAGGTATTGAGGATTTCGCTAGTTAAACACCCTCATCTTTAGTCACACAGGACGCCCCCCCCCCCCCCCCCCCCCCCCCCCCCCCCCCCCCCCCCCCCGTTGGGCCTGAGTACTTCGCAAATATTAGATAAAAGGCCATAATCACGTTCACAAATAAAGACATCACAAAATTCCTTGTCCCGTCCCTTCAAAGGCTTGCAAGCCTATCGCCACATTCGAAGAAAAAAAAGGGCGGGTCAAAAACACCCCCTACTCCCTCAGTCCCCCCCCCCCCCCCCTCCCAAAAAGACAAAAAAAAAAGGGTTTTTGCAAGTACTGGAAAGACAACTCTACTCTTTCACACTAGCATCTCACGTTCACTAGAACGTACCACGCACATACGAATAAGAAAAAAACGACCGCACGAGAACACGGGTGTACGAGGCATCTTTGAGCTAACCCCCGTGAACCTGCTGCGGGAAATATCTCGCGCTCTTATTCCACGTACCTTCGTACCCAAAAACGCGGGGTGAAATTGTTAAGGGGCCACTTAATCCTTTTAGTACCGCAGCGTGCAGACGCCTGAGTTTGACACTAATTTCAAGTATTTCGTCCTTACAACTGGAGTGCATTCCTACAGGGGTCAACACTTTCACCTGGTACCAGTCTGCCGGAAATATAATGCTCGTTTCATGGCCATTTCAGAGCCCAAACGGCGCTAATATTCATGTCCAGAGCAGTGGATCAATTTTTGCTCATCTAAAGGGGTTTCGAGGTGTGACTTTTTGTTTTTGGCGGGGGGGGGGGGGGGGGGGGGGGGGGGGGGAGGGGCGAGGGAGGGAATATTTTATTCTTCTCTTCTTTATAACGGCAAAGACACAGGTTTATCGGCACTGTTTAGCAACTCTAAAGGGGAAAATTACTGCAGACTAAGGTTTTACTATGCCAAGTAAGGGCAGGGCGCAAAGGGGTTTACACTATTTTTTCCCCTTTTTATACGGCGGACACTGCCACGGGCGCAGCAGTCCTCTCGCCAGGAGGCACCTTGTCAAGGTGACCGTGCTCTGAGAAAGTACGGCGAGCAGTAACCCAAGCACAGATAGCAACGACCATCCCCACGTAGTAGCTCGCCCCCCTCGATCTGTCCGGAGTTCCAGGGGGGGGTGAGGGGGGGGGGGGTAGCAGAGACGGCGAGGAATCGGGGAAGGAGAGGATGGAGGAGGGCGGGGGGGGGGGGGGGGGGGGGGAGTTGGGAGGGGGAAGGAGGGTGAGCAAGAATCGCTTCGCTTGCTTCATGCGAGAGGCGGCGCGGTAGTCCCCAGAAAATAGATCTAGCCTCCCATGCATCCCCACATGCAGAACGGTGGGGGAAAGGGTACACGGACGACACCTTTGCGTCCTAGCCTAGCTTACTAGCCTAACATACCATAGCTGCTATCACAGGGAAGATGATATAGGCCATCGCATGGGTCATAGCAAAGATCATAGGTCAAACCATGGGTCACTCAATACATCGTAAAAACAGCTCATTGACGAGGCCAGACAATAGGTCACAGCATAGTGACACCGTAACAACCTACGTTATGTTACCTTACCCTACCCTACCCCATCATATCTCACTTCATCCCAATCGAACCTACCATACCCTCTGCTATCCAATTCTACCCTACACTGCTGTCCCATGTCATGCCATCCCGACCTGTTACGTACACCCTTCATGTACCCAACTTTTAACCCGTTTCTGCCCTGTACTACCATGGCAACACACATACTCATCACCACATGGTCACCTGTCGCGTCGGCGCTGATTAATTACCCTTTCCATTTCATCCGCATCCAATCTGATGCCACCCCCACTTCATGCTATTCCATCATTCCATCCCATGCCATCCCATCGTTCAAGCCTGCGCGATCCAATCCTACCCTACCCTAATTTTTAGCCTGTATCGTATCCTACCCCACCCCACCCTACCCTATCTCACATCCCACCCTACCCCACTTTTCCTTCTACCTTATTTCATACCATTTTCCCCTCCCCTTTCCTACTCAACCAGAGGTGAACGACAAAAAGAGAAACGGAACCCCACTCGGAACCATGTTGGAATTCAAAACAAGCTAGCGGGTTGAATTTGTTAATTTTGAGTTTTTTTTTCTTGATTCAAGCATACCTCCCAACCCCCCCCCTGCCTGGAACTCAAGAAAAAAGCGGGCGTTTTTTTGTCGTGTACCCTTGACTCAACCACCCTTTTCTACCCTTCAATCCCATGCCCTTTCCCATATCATCCAGTTCTATCATACGCAATACCTACAGTACACTACCCTACCCTATCCCGCCATACCCTACCCTGCCCTACTACCTTACTCTATGACACCCTATATAATCCTACTCTACCCTATCCTGCCCCATCCCGCCATACCCTACCCTGCCTGCCCTTACCCTATATCATTCTACTCTACCCTACCCTACCCTCTCTTATCCTACCCTACCCTACATCCTACCCTATCCTTTCCCATCTCATCCCATCTAAATATACCCTAACTTACCCCATACCGTTGTCATCCCAACCTATAGTATCCTTTCCTACCGTGCCCTGCTCAACTCTAGCTCATCTCATCCCAACCTCATAAATCCTACCCTACCTTACTCCACTCTACCCTACCCTACCCTACCTACCCCATCTCATTTCATCCTAATACCATGTACCTGGTATACTCGTCTCATCCCAACCTATGATACCCTTCGTTGCTACCCTACGCTTACCCTACCGTGCTCCATCCCACCCTGGCTGTAGCATGACCATCACCTGTCGAGGGAAGGCGTTGTCGCTGATGAAGTACCCGAAAATCCAGGCCATAGCGGGCCCAAAGAACACGCTGCACACAGTCTTAGCTGTGTCAGTAGTGCCTTGCAGCGCCCCAACTTCTTCGCTACCCACCTTTACATGTACGGAAGGGCAAGTCAAGTCAAGTCAAGGCCAAGGCAAGATAAGGCAAGGCAAGGCAAGGCAAGGCAAGGCAAGGCAAGGCAAGGCAAGGCAAGGCAAGGCAAGGCAAGGCAAGAGGCAGGCAAGAGAGAAGCAAGGCAAGGCGAAGGCCAGAGAAAGGCAAGGCAAGGCGAAGGCAAGGCAAGGCAGGGCAAGACAAGGCCACGCAAGTCAGGGGCAGGCACGCCAAAGGCATGGCAAAGGCAACGCAAGGCAAGACAAAGACGAAGGCAAAGGCTAAGGCAAGGCAACCCGAGGCAAGGCAAGACAAAGGCTAAGACAAGGCAACCCGAGGCAAGGCAAGGCAAGGCAAGGCAAGGCAAGGCAAGGCAAGGCAAGGCAAGGCAAGGCAAGGCAAGGTCGATTATTTTACGCATCAGGTAGATATTCCTAATGTATGATGATTTACATCTTTCAGGGCAGATATATAGGTTCCTGATCTGTATGGTCTGCATGATCTAGCTCATTGTGTGCATGGTCTATCAATAGTACACGTTTTTTTACGATGGATCTGTACTATGCAGATCCCACACAATCTCTGACAACGGCAGTTGAGGACCTAGCTGGTCTACCGTAGACAGATCAGATAGATCATCATCTCTCCGAGGTGCAGATTGTTGAAAACAATATTTCAAGGACTAACAAAGACTCGTCCAATAGACTTTTCATGGTCGGGTCCCCTGGGGTCTGTCCATTTTTCCGTAGCTACTTACCTTTGATCGACGTCAAAGCTCACACTCGCACATATCACGATCTATACCATCAAGATTCCACGCTGCCGTTACTATGAGCTGTTGTGAGTAACTGATCTGTGTAAGTACAGATAATCCAACCCAGGAAAACACGTTGTACTTAGATCTTGCGAACAATACGGCTCCCACCCGGCAGCATGAGCTAGATCATACAGATCGTACAAATCATGCAGGTCATACAGATCAGGAATCTATACTCCCCGAAATATCTGGGTCATCAAGTGGGAACAGACTATCTCTGGCTGATCTGTGTGAAATGAGAAATGTGATGGTGTACATTGCCGGATGGCAAGCATGACAATAAAAGTTCCCCAGAAACGGAAGGGGGGGTTGTACTCGGTGTCACGCATGGCCGTAATCGTATGACCGTAGACCCTCGCATCCCTACAATGCCGGGACGGAGCACATTGGGTTTTCACCGACCAGGCAGACACCGTGCGGTGTTCGGCGAGTCGCATGAAGGGTGAGCTGCATCTTCCTAAGAACCGCATGTGGGGCGGACTTGGACATGGATGACAGCGTCAATAGGTTGATTTATTTTCCGGTGTGACCACTTCCAGAGTCAGCAATTGATGTACTATGTAACTGCTCTTACCATAAACACTACCGGTGCGTGACACGATCATTCCTTTCGTGCGGAGTAACGGTTCTCCATCCCGCACAAAATTTTCTAACAACTCGATCGCCAGCTGTGACCGACCGCCGAAAAAAAATAACATTTAAGTAACGGTTCTCCACCCCGCACAAAAAATATCGAATAACTCGATCGCCAGCCGTGACCGACCGCCGAAAAAATAAACAAGCGGTACCCTGGTTGTCTATTAATAGCTCACGTACTTGAGCGGCATGTTTGACGGTGTCGTCGCCAACCGATGCCAACCCAATCAACCTATATAGCATATATGGAGGGGGGGGGGGGGGTGACGGCAGGCCAATACCAACAACGATAACATCAACAACAAAAGTCAACAGCACCGACAATAAACAGCAACAGCTCAAACAACACCAACAACAGCACGACCACACAAACACCAACATCAACCGCTTACCTGGTTGGAGAGGAACGCTAGCGTTGACGGGAAAGCCACGGTGCCCGCCGAGGCCAGGACTAGGCCCAACAGCACCATGGGGGTTCCAAGGTGGCCACGTGCAGTAGAAACTCCGGGGGCGATAGCAATCAGCAGCTGGGTGTTGGGTGTCGAGAGGACGGCAGGGTAATGGGGGAAGGGGGGGGGGGTGTACTCATGAGGGGGGGGGGGGGAGGGGAAGGAAGGAGGGACGGAGAGGCCGGATTTTCGGGATCAGAAGTTGACACCATGAACACTCCCATCGGCTAGACATACCATATGATACAACGAATACACCAGGTAAATTTATACCAGGTATAAAATAAAAACGATATATACTCGTATGCAGTAATTGTGACACACGAATGAGATCGTAACGATCGCGACTACTGTAGTAGCATGGGTCTGCCGCACTGTAGCAGCATGTTCTACCGCATGGTAGTAGAATGGGCATGGCTCTACAGCACTGTAGCAGCATGACTCTACCGCACCGTAATAGCATGGCTTCACCACATTGTAGCAGCATGGCTCTACCGCATTGTAGCAGCATGGCTCTACCGCACTGCAGTAGAATGCGCTATATAACGCACTGTATATATTACGGGGGTCCATAGTTGATGGGACCAAATTTTATTACTAAAAAAAGGTAAATAGATAGGTTTTTATGTATACCTTAGGTCCTATTAACTATGGACCCCCCGTAATAGTAGCATGGTTGTACCGCACTGCTGTAGCAGCATGGTTCTACCGCACGGCAGTGGAATGGTGCTATCGCACACAAGCAGAATGGCGCCACCGCACTGCAGGGGCATGGCTCGACCGCACCGTAGTAGCATGGCTCCACCGCAGTACAAGTAGCACGGTAATGAGCACACCCCTCCCTACCGAGCGCGTCTTTCTAAGGAGCGAGGAGCACAACCGTAGCTCGAGACAAGGCAAGCCGCGACATGACGAAACATCGTCCGACTCGACACGGCGCCGTGTTTACCTGGGACAGCGCGTAGACGAGCAGACCGTACGTGATCGACCGTTCCAGCCCCAGCCTCGGGATGATCAGCTGCTCGGCCGGCCGGGCGCAAACGTGTGCGAGACGGCAGCAGCAGCAGCAGCATTCGTGGCATCGTTAGCAATCAAATTAGCAGCAGCATTAGTAAAATGCAGCAGCACAAGCACCAGTGGCGGTGGCGATGAGAACGCTTGTCCGCCGATACGATACTATGCCATATCACACCATACAATACCGTTCCATTTGCAGCCATACCGTGCCATACCATGCCATACCAAACGATACCATACAATACCATACCACATCAAACCATACCATACCATACCATGCCATACTATGCCATACCATACCATACCATATCAAACCGTACCATACCGTACCATACCATGCCATACCAGACCATACCACACAATACCATACCATACCATACCATACCAGACCACATCAAACCGTACCATACCGTACCATACCCAAACCATACCATACCATACCACACACTATACCCAAACCATACCGTACCATACAATATCATACCACATCAACCAGCCCGAGGCGGCGGCGCTATTCGATTGACGGATTGATGTGTAGGCGAATGGATGGGTGTGTGCGGGCGGCTGGATGCAAGAGATGTATGGGCGAATGGATGCATGTATGGATGGATGGAAACAGTAGTGGTCCCTCTACAGTGCTGGTGTGTGCCAGGCTAATACGCCGGCATTATAGCGGGCACCGGCAATATTCCGCACACTGCCACACTGCTTAAATCCCACCTGTGCCAAGCGATTTCACCGGCAATGTACCGGGCACCGGCATTAAAGAGGGACCACTGTAGGTGGAATAGTTGATGGACGGCTGGATCGATCAATGAATCCATGTATGGATGAATCGATGGATGGAGTGTGGAGGTTGATGGATAGAAGGATGGATGGATAAACGAATGGATGGATGGATGGATGGATGGATGGACGGATGAACGGATAGAAATATGGATGGATGGAAGGATGGGTGTATGAATAGATGGATGGGTAGATGGACGTGTACATGGACGCATGGCTGGATGCATGCATGGATGAACGGGTGGATGCATGGATGGATGGATGGATGGATGGATGATTAGATGGGTGAATGGATGTATGTATGGATGGACAGGTGTATGGATGTATGGATGGATGTATACATGCCGCCCCTGACCTTAGGGAAGACCGCGACGAGCAAACCCATGAGCGCCAGGCTCGCCCCGCTCTGGGCCACGCCCCACTCGAACTTTCGATCGGTGTACTGCTCCCAACACGTGGGGCGCAGTGCGGTGCAGAGCAGTCCATGAAAACAGCGGCGATAGCACCAGCAATAGCAGCAGCAGGAGCAGTAGCAGTAGCAGCAGCAGAGGTGCCAGCAACACAATAGTAGCAACAGCAGCGGTCCATGGAAGAGGAGGGGAAGGCGAGCGACAGGGAGAGGAATGGTACGAGAAGGAGGGGGAGCGAGATTGGGGGGTTCAGAGTTCAGACAAACAGTCCAACACCAGGAATTCGAGGCGTGACACGCGAGACGTGCTGTTGTGCACTACATAAAAGCACAAAGGCATACCCAGGTATAATATACGCGAGCCATAGCAGACGCACAATGACGTAGCACCACACAGCCATACAAGTAGGCAGGCAGGCAGGCGGGCGGGCAAACAGGCAGGCAGACAAGCGAGTTAGCAAGCGAGCAAGCAAGCAAGCAAGCAAGCAAGCAAGCAAGCAAGCAGCATTACAGCACTCACACTAGCAGCAGCAGCACAAGCAGCAGCACAAGCAGCAGCGGCAACAAAAAACAACAGCAAAACATCAGCATTAAAAACGTTCAACAGCAGCGGCACTGACACCAGAACCAACAGCGTCAGCACACACACAAGCAGCAGCACCAACTTCAGTGCCGCACCAGCCATGGCCCTAACACCAACATCAGCATCGACAACACCAGCAGCAGCGACGACACCAACACCATCAATGACACGGCATCAACAGCAGTGGTGGCGGAGGCGGTAGTGCCCGCGGTTGGGGGGGGCAATCGCTCACGTTGATCCAATTGATCTGCAGTCCCACATGGGAGATCCAGAGAAGGGTCCAGCAGGCGATGACTCCGGTGATTAGGTTATTGCGCGATGCCATCTTCACGGCTCCTAAGGGGTTGGCCTGCTTCAGGTCAACCTACATACCGAGGGGGGAAGGGGAGGGGAGGGAGCGAGAGAAAATCCCACGACCCCAGGGAGGGGAGGGCGGGGGGGGGGGGGCTGGAGACTAGACAAAACACAAAGATTTCAGCAAACTTACAAAGCAAAAAACAACGAAGTTGAAACGTAAAAAGCCAAAAGCGAACAACAAACAGCGAAGCAAAAAAGCACAAAAGCCAAGAAGCCAAGAGCCAACAAGTCAAAAAGCCCACAGCAAACAGCAACAAAGCTCGAAAAAAATGAAATCAAACATGCTGAATGTTTGATAGGTGCGACCTTTTTGTTCTGTAGATACCTTGGGCTTGCGGCGTTCCTCTTGGAGTGTCTCCGGCATGATGAACGTCACCAGGAGGAAGTTGAAAGCGCACAGCGACATGCTCACGAGGAGGGGGAAGCGAACGCCGTACTTCGCGCCAAGAACGCCTCCCAGAGGAAGTCCTATTCAGAGGCATAAACACAGTAGAGGCAGCAGTAGGCATGGTAGTAGGAGTAGGAGTAGTGGGAGCAGTAGGGGTATTACGAGTAGAAGTGGTGGTAGTATATTGCAGTATATAACCAGTAGTACCACACGGACCTGACAGATGTCCGCAGGAAGCTTGTCAAGGTGATTAACCCCATTCATAGGTGGATGTCAGGCAAAGTATTTCCCAGGGGTCGAAGAGGCAGCGTGTACGTTCTTGTCACACGTCTTTTCCCAAAAGGGAGGAACCGAGATTCCTGTCACAGAGCCTTCGCGTTGGGAGGAAATCTTTAAGGTTCTCTTGGCAGGCGCTACGATAGAGAGCGTTATGCAGTACCTCGTCATGGGCTTCAAGAGGCTACCGTTCTTGGTCCTGCATCCTTCTTCGAGGGTCATGCCCTACCTGGACTGCACGAAGTTAGTAGGCAGGAAGGGTGGGAAATGCGTTCTGTGGATGAGCAAAGACTGTGAGATGGGCAACAACCCTATCTTCTCGAAGAAGACTAGCGAAAACGTTCCTGTAGGAAGGTATGCGCAGTTCTTCACCCGCCACGCTAAGAAGTGGGAGGAGGGTCATGCGTGTCCTTCCCATGACAAGATCCAGGTCTGCTTTGTAAGCTCGACAGCAGTTTTAGGGAGGGACCCTTAGAGAAACGTCATGAAAGATCGGCATCCTCGAAGGTGCAGCAATATAAGTTAAAAGGTCGTTCGGACGAGATCTCGGCTTTCGCATGTCCTTCTCCGGGAACTCCCCAACCCTCGAGGAGCATAGTGTTCAGTGCACCTTCCAAGTCAGCGGTCTCATCCTCTGATCTAGCGTATTGGACGCCATCTACGTTCCCCGTTTGGCCAGTCACAATGTTGTAACCTCTAGCGGTCCTGCTTCTGCAGATGGTCTCAAACGTCCGCGTTCCGAGGAATAAAGTAATACCTTCTGGGCCACCGTCCACAAATGCGCAATCCCTTTGGCAGAGACTATTCTGCCCTTACGAGTGCTGGGCACAAAGCAGAGATGTCTAAACCCATAGTCCCTGCACGAGACCATAGCCACTATTGCTGCTATCAGGGTTCGCCTTTCACAGGTGAGATGGACGTCTCTTCTCACGATGTCCTGTTCGAGGTTCATGCATTGGATGTAGGCATGGACCCTCTTCGCGACATCAGCATCGTACACCATCATCCTCGGACGCTCACCCTTTTTACCCCTTGAAGGACGGGTTTCTGCCTGCTGCTATCCGTGACCGCAACGACGACCGTTTCAAACTTTCTGGCGTTCAAGAACCTCTCGCCTCCTATCTCGCCCTCGTCATAGTCATTCATCTTTGCCAGGAACAGATCCCAACCCCTAATAGGATCGTTAGAGGGAAGCGTCATAGCCGGAGATGACACAACGCACTATGGTATACCAAGCAGGGATGCCGTACGTGGGCTTGGACCATACGCTTCCGAAGGTCCGGGGATAAGGTCTCCCGTGAGAAACCCGGGCCTTAGAGTGTGGTGGGCCTGGACATTGAGGTTAG
Source organism: Macrocystis pyrifera (assembly GCA_031763025.1). Classification (NCBI taxonomy): domain Eukaryota; class Phaeophyceae; order Laminariales; family Laminariaceae; genus Macrocystis; species Macrocystis pyrifera. Next base: position 6,638,937 of record JASSKH010000025.1, read on the forward strand.
CTCCGTGTATGACGGACCGGGTTTTCCCTTCCCCCATGATGATATCATCGGCGTGTGCATTTCCACGAGATTCCTGGGCAAGAATTTGGGGTTCATAGATCAGGCAGTATGCCTACAAGTTCCTGGCTATGACGGATCGCCCAACGAATGGTCGGAGAGACCAAACGCAAGGGTTATTGCCTGTTCTTCCCAGAAAGACATTGTAAGACGGTCTTTAGAGGTTCTGGTCGGGATGAACCCGGACTTTGTGGTCATTCACATTGGCTACGCGTTCGACCTCCTCCATCTGGCTGTGGCGTGCGGAGACGACTTTGATCTATTGTCCATGTTCTGCGAGAGAAACTTGGGCAACACGGGAAAGGCGATCGACTGGATCTTGCCTATATGGGCATGGCGGTGATAGACACCTTCTACTTCTTTAACCGAACAGCCAGGTCTGAGTGGGACTTTCTATCCCTGCGCCACATCGCGTCCAAGCTAGGCCTACAAGACAAGCTTCCTCCCCCGCCGATGGATGGGCCGATCCTGTCAGACGATCATCTAAGGGATATCCTCAGGTATAACCTCAGAGACGTCTACCTTCACGCGGATGTGGCCATGCTCCTTGGCATCCCCGAAATGATATGCATGCAGGCTGGAACGTCGAGGTCTAGCTTGGAAGATTCTACCGCCGACAACACTGGGGTCAAGGTCTTCAACCTTCTCTCCTCACACGCTCCAAGTAAGGGAATGGTCATCGACGGGCCAAAGCCTTCTCCAAGAGGATCTTTCAATGGAGGCAAGGTCGTGGACCCAGACATTGGTCTTCATCAGAGAGTGGTGATCACAGACGCAGTATCCTTGTACCCTGAGATCATGAAGGATTTAAGCCTTTTCATCGACAATTGTCATGTCTTAGGACCTCTGCCAGACGAAAGGATTTTCCCAGAGAATAAAACGAGATCCTTGCCAGTGCCATCGAAAGGGACCAATGATCTTTGAGGATGGAAAGGCATTCGTCTTCATATATGGCCGAATCACAGTGAGAGAGCGTTCAAGGAGCAACCTCATCAGTGACGTCAAGGAGCCGGTCTCTATGAGGAACGCCGTCAAAGAAGACCATGCCTTGGACCCCACGGAGAGAAAGAGCACGCAGTGGGCGTCCAAGATCCTACCCGTGAGCATCTACGGAGCGTTAGGGTCTACCACCAGAACCGTAAGCGCATCGTGCTGCGCAGAAGTGGTCACCTCCCTTGGGCGCATCCACCAAACCCTTATGAAGGAAGCGAGCAAGGCCATGGACGGGTCCATGGTCTACGGCGATACGGATTCCATCTTCGTGCGCTTGCAAGGTCGGTCCACCGAAGATGATATGCGAATCGCGTATGGGGTTCTCCGATCAAGAAGCGCCTGAATGTAATCACTGAGGGTACGCCATTCGAGAGGCTCAGCATCAAGGTTGACGCTTTCACCAAGACCATAGCCCTTGAGCATAAGAAGAAGTACACTTACGAGACCTTCGACGTTCAGATTCATGCTGTAGGCATCTGCACTGTCAGGAAGGACATTCCTAAGTTCGTCAGGGTCGTTGCCGAAATCGTCTACGAGGTGATCCACCTTTGCCATGACGCACCTGATCTTCTAGAGAGGTTGTCCAGGGCCATAGGCCGGGTGATGTCTATCTTCGACGATGGCCTTAAGGATCGTGCAGAGTTTGCCACAGAGAAGATCATTAACGGCAGGCCTAACTACGTCTTCAAGGATTCACACGGTATTACCAAGAACTTTGAGGTCAGTCAGGGCATTCCGTACGGGATCTTGGATAATGGACTATCTCTCGGGGGGTCGAGACCCTGCCATCGCCATTGCCCTGCCAGGTCACAACGTCAGATCTCTCGAGTCCCTGTTCAAGAAGACGTGTGAGCTGATGGTGCGCAGGAGGGAGGGGCTTTCTCAAAATAACTTGGAGAGGGCGTTGCACCTATCTCATAACATTAACGACACCTTGCCAACATGCCCTCCAACGATCCCAGGGAGGTCCCGCTGGTGCTGCTCTCTCACATAACGCTCAGGCGTTCCGTGGCAGACATAGCCTCAAGGCTTCTGGAAGACCCGAACGACCTCGCCGAGCTAAGAAGGTCCAAGGACATTGAAGTGGGTGCGGTCAATCCCAACAAGATGAGGGTATTTGGCATGAGCGGGGATACCAGGCCTTGCCCAATGCACTGAGGAAGACGTCAGAGCTGTGGTGTTCGAGATCAGTGACATGGAGCCTACAGCAAAAGGGGTTTCTGGCCTACAAAGCTCCTCTTGAACGTTGCGTTTGGTTCCCACGAGGAAGGAAGATTATCTACACCAGCTGTAAGGCCTTACCTGGCAGGTTTATAGATGCCATGTGCGCCAACCCCATGCTTTCGGCCTGTAACTATATGGCCTGCAGGGAAGAGAGCATGGCAAGACGGACAACAGGCGTGGTAGAGTACGTAGACCTCCAAGAGATGTCTAGCCACGGTGACATACCAGGCTATTTGCATGACAACGACGTCTTCAGCAAGTGCATGCACGAGGCCAGGGCAGATGATCCTGACATCGAAGGAAGGATGTGTAAGCCCCACGAGCTAGGCTTTGAGAGCACAATCTACACTCCCCAGAGCAAGATGGCAGGCGCTGTAAGATCATTCGTTATGGGAGTGGCTTTAAGGATAGTGTCCAGATGATCCATCGCAGATCTACGGGAGATGCTAGAAACCCTTGACGGTGAGCGTTCTGGAGGGAGAGGAAAGGCGGACGCAGAAAACCCTGGTCATCTAAGTGATTGGACGCTTAAGTCAAGGTATTTGGTGATGAAGGTAAGCGAGAACCAGGTCAAGGCTCTTGTCGCCAAGTGGGTAAGCCTGAGCAGGAGATGCCCCCCCACCGTCCACGTCTGCGGAGCCATTAAGTGTGTGGTCATACATCTAGAGTCCGGCACTTTGGTGAGGGACATTAACATGCTCACGATGGATCCTCATGGGATTATGGGAGGGTTTTCAGTGCGTGCCTCTGTACGTCGATTCCGTCATTGTTCACGGCCTTGCCCAGAAGACCCCCGATCTTAGGGGTACCACCCTGCAGATGGTAGAGCGATCCTTTCCGGACCCTGCTGAAGAGCCATCTCAGTTCATGTGCGCAATCTCTCACCTCATACCTTTTATCATGTGGGATCAGCCTCCGAGGGGAAACCTTGCAGTTCAAATGTTCAGGCTAGGTCTATGCACGGGCATTGTAAGAGGCGATGCCGATTTCGTTGCCCGCAACAGATCTAGTTAGGCCTATCATCACGACAATGTTAGGGGGCTTGGTGTTGGACAACATCTCTCATGGCCTTTTCTCAGGACCAGTGTTCCACGAGGCTGGCTTGTCTGGTCATCCCCTTGCAATGGCCTTCGTAGATCGATCTCTGAACATTGAAGATTCAGTGTCCATCAGAAAGGGTTTGGCAGAATCTGGCCTCTTCTCGTGGTCAGCGACGATGACGTGCGTTATGCCCAGCAGGGAAATGGCCTATGCTGTGGGTAGGACCATCAGGGATCAGGCTTGGTGGAAGCCTGACACGGACGGGATAGTACAGAGCATCGAGGTCAAACCGGAAGGTAGCTGTTTGATGACAATGACAGAGTCTTGCGAGAACGTCAAGGTAGGCGACAAGCTTTCCACGATGCATGGCATGAAGTTCACCGTTGGGGAGATCATGGAAGATGATGACATGCACCTCTTGCACAAGACGATGTGACTGGGGACACGTTCCACCCAGACACCTGCGTAAAGACCAAGAGCCTCAACCGAGGGGTAGGAGGACAGATCTTGGAGCCGAAAGCGCATTCCATGGTCTTCACCAAAGCGTCAGAGTTTTGGGAAGCGAGGGACCAAGGAAAAAAGGAGATGCCATGCGTCTGCCTTAACGAGCGCCAGCAGATAGAGGTTGCAAGATCCGGCCTCACGAAGGTCCTTCGCAGCAGAAAGACCAGAGAAAGGACGAAGGAGATGCCAAGAATGTTGATGGCAAGGATTTGGCCAAAGAGAAGAGGTCTTGCCAGAAGGTGGGCATGGAAGCACGGTCACCTGGACCACCTAAGCTGTACGTATGGGTTCACCGCGGTCATGCAGCTACGGCATCTTCCCGTCATGAAGCAGCAGTACAACTCGATGAGCCTTTCCCATGGCGCGGTTCCACGCGGAAGGACGAAAGAAGGAACCCCTAGGCTTGGTGGGGGAGAGCTTGGGGCTATCTTCATGCAGAACCTGCTGCCTTCTGTCAGGGACTGCGTCATCTCGGGGGATCTTGTAATGGTGTCCGTATGCTATGACTGCAGAGCTCTGCCCCTTAACTGTTCCTGCAAGGAAAAGGCCAATTCGCCTTCACGGATGGCAAAGGTGTGCGTAAGGAGGGCGCTGGTGCTCTTCGATGTCATGCACACGATCTGGCAGCTCAACTCACGGTTTACCACGATTGCCAGAGCCAGATCCAGGGAGGAGGACCGTTTTCTGAACGTTCTTACGTGTCACTAGACCCACCGAAGATCATTAGCCTTCCCAGAAGATCATCCGTCAAAGCCACTATCAAGGCATCGTCAAGGGGGACGGACAAAGACCTCTCAGAAAACTCCTGGAAGGTCATCTCGTTGGGGTAGTTCATGTGAGTATATGTCATGGGTTCATGGTAGGCGGTATTCCCTATCCTTTTGGTCACCATGGACTTGTCATCTCTGGACCTTATCACCTTCACGCACCCCGCCTTATGAGAGAGGTAATGCAAAGAGGTGCAAGTTGGATCCCGTGCAGCGTCTGCTTCGACGTACGAGCGATCTTAGACGCCTGCAGAAGCGATGAAGGTCATATCGAGGAACACCGAAGACCTCAGCGCATTGGCATTTGGCAACATGAGCGAGTTCGTCCTGGGCTAGAAGGTACTACGGTTTCGGTGTCGCAGGACCCTATCTAGGAAAACCGCCGACCTCCCTGATCCTTTCGTAGAAGCCTTCCGCATGAGCGTATCATCTCTCCTAAATGATCTACGTCGCCTGAGGGTTCCATCATCCAGTTTAGGGTTCTAAGCGTGGAGAAGAACTCGAAGGGCTTTCTGCTGAGACAGAACGTTACCATCGTGAGAAAAGCCTTTACAAGGGTCTCCACGTGGACGGGTGAACGGCAGTACTGCAACCTTCCGTTTCCCATCAGCCTCAAGACAGACCTTCCGCAGTCCTTCATCCGCAGGTTCACGGTGGCAGTCTCAGACCCTGAACACGTAACGTCGTAGCCCATGAAGCTCTCCCGGTTCGATCATACCACCCTTTCAAGCTGGAAGATCGTCCATTTGGTCATGACCATGTGAACCAGAGGATGACCAGGTGTCTTAACCGAAAAATAGTAGTAGTTGTAGCAGTAGCAGTAGGAGTAGCAGTAGGATTACGAGTAATAGTCGTAGAAGTTGCTGTATTTGCAGTAGTAGTAGCATTGGTAGTAATGGTAGTAGTAGCAGTAACACATACAGAAGGACAGGGAGGTAAAGAGGCAGGTACACAAGAGACAGAAAGGGCAAATACAACAAGTATACGATTTACTTACCTATATATAGAGATAGGCAGACCGACACAGACGGGAAAAACTGACAGACACAGGCAGAAAAAAAGACATAAACGACACGGACAGATAGAAAGACAGAAAGGCAAAAAAATAAACAGAAGAACAGGCAGACAGGCATAGACAAGACATATCACCATGTAACAAGAACAGCCGCTAACCAATCACAATGCCAGAACAAAACACGCCGACCAATCACAACCACGTGAGAAAAAACGCTGACCTATCATAAACGCCATGCCGAGCGACACTCCCTGGAACAGTCCGAAAGCCTCGCTCAATTTAGGGCCGGTTCCGACGCAGTCTGTGATGCACGCCTGAGCAATGCTGCGGAGGACAAAAACAGAGAAAGGGGCGTGTCATTGTGTGTCTCACACTTTTGCCAGTGGGAAAACAAGACAAAAAAAAACAGACGGCTTGGCTTACAGGCAGAGCAGCACACGCACAAAAAGCAGACTAATCAAATTGAGTCCGCCCCCAACCCATGTCTCCTCCGTTTCTCCCCCCCACCATCTACCTGCCCATCACCACTGATCTGAACATTTAGCTGGCAGCCGTCAATCGTCCCTCTGTCGCCTCCCCCCCCCCCCCCCCCCCCCTGCCCGCCAATCCTAACCTCTTCCTCAATCCCCCCCCTTCCACCCCCCCCCCCCCCCCCCCCCCGCGTGCTCCGTCTCGAAAAGTATGGTTGGTCAATGGCCAAATGAGTCGTTAAGTCAAGTAACAAACGAACTACGCCCCCCCGCCCATCCCCCGCCTCCCCCCTCTCCCCTCCCCAACTCCCCCACCCCCCTCCCTCACACCGCCTTCCAATGACAGACCTGTACATGCAGCTGGTACAGCCGTCGATCGCCGCCGCGAGCAGTAGCATCCACACCTACATCACCATATGGAGACGGAAAAAAAAAAATCGAACACCCCGGGCCAGGAATTCAGTAACGAAGCGGTAGGCATCAGTGGGGATGGGGGTGGGTGTAGCGGTTGGGGTAGGGTTGGGATGGGGGTTGGCATGGGGGCAGGGGTTAGGGTTAGGATGAGGATGGGTGGGGTGGGGTTGGGGGGGGTTATGTTTGGAGGGGGGGGGGAGGGGAACGGGGGAGGGGGGGGGTGGAAGCGGAGGGGGGGGGGTACTTATTTGTTGTTCGCCTTCGTCATTTGACCTTTGACCGGAGGGTAACGGGGGGGGTGTACTCATGTAATGCATGGCCGTAGTCGAATCACCATAGACTATCGCACCCTCACAAACCTGGACGGAGCACGTCGGGTTTTCACGGACTTGGCAGACAATGCTTGCACCAAGCGCGAGGCGCCGTGAGGTGTTTGGCGAGTCGCATGAAGGATGGTTGGTCAAGTCAGACCAGCCGCTAAATTGTCTAGCATTTCGTTTTTTTTCATGGCAATGCCGCCGGTCAGTCCATCCCGTCACAGTCAAACGGTGGGCCAGATGAGCGAATAATAAGGCATGCCTTTCAGGGGCCATCATACAGTATATCCGTCGGTCGGGTCAAAATGGATCCATCGAAGTCAACAGCATTTTAGTGCTATACATATATTTGCTTCCTCAAGAATTCAGGTCGCGAAAATCAATCCCGAATCAAGCCGACAACACGAGCGAAAAGTACCGCCCCTCCCTCTTCATCGAAGCTGTCATCCATATGCGGGTCCGCCTCACAAGCAGTTCTTGGTAGCATGCAGCTCACCCTTCATGCGACTCGTCGAATACCTCACGGCGCTTCACGCTTGGTGCAAGCAATGTCCGCCTGGTCGGTGAAAACCCGACGTGCTCCATCCCGGCATTGTAGGGATGCGAGGGCCTCTATGGCCATACGACTACGACCATGATGATATCGAGCGTACACTCTCCCCCCCTCCGGCAAAGAAGTGATGTATAGACCCGATTGGCCCACCTTCGACTAATGGTTGAAATCATTACCTGGTTTTAATCTAAACCCAACCCCTAACTCTAACCGCGACCGCCTGGGAAAATTCTCGGAATGACGATGGTTGATGTACTGAGAAGCCACTGTGGACTATCAAACTATTTTGCCAAAAAGCCTCGTCAAGTCATACCCCTCCCCCCTCCGCCCCCACCCCTTCCAACCCTCCCCCACCCTTCTCTGACCCGATCTCCACCTTACGGCTGTAGTGGAGAGGCCATGCAAAACTCGACGTTGAGGTCCGAGCGCGGTGAGGATCAGAAAAAAAAAACAAAAGTCGAACGAACAAGGGGGGTGCCAAGAGACAGTGCCCGCCGCTACACATTCCTCTTCTAACCCCCTCCCGTCGTCCCCTCTTTTCTCCCCCGACCCGACCCGTACCGTACGCCTGTAGCAGGATATATACAAAACCCAGGCAATCACGTTCAAAGCCATACCGAAACCAAGGGCTCGTGGTCCAAACCCCCTCCCCACCCCCCCCCCCCCCCCCCCCCCCCTTCCCCTCCGATCCTTACCTTACGGCTGTGGTAGGTCATGCAAAACCCAAGGCCCAGGCCGAACGCGCTGAGGGCCAGGAAGGGTCGACGGCCGTACTTGTCGCTCATGGTGGCGTGGAAGTTGACGGTGAGGAGGGTGAACGTGGCGTCCGTCGAGGAGAGAAGCCCGTAGAGCGTCGCCGAAGCAGCCGTCACCTTTGGTTTTGTTGTTGTTGTTTTTGTTGTTGTTAATCACAAGAAAAATACACAGATAAGTGTGACTACCAAAATACAGTATCAAGTATTACGAGGGATCATAGTAATCAGGATCCATCGTATTCACGAAAACTTAGGGCTGGGCACTGGCGCAGTATCTACTGGCAGTAGTAATCTACTGGCAGTAATAATCTACCGATCATCCTGGCCAGCATATTAGCCAGTAGTTGTTATCTGACGTACGCCCCAAGAAACGCGCCACCTTGTAGTACGGAAACCCACTAAATGCATTTCGAAGGAGATTTTGAGAGAATACAGTATCCTGCTGCTATCCAGTATACTGATTATTTTTTGACGACAGTATAATCGCTGCTGAGTGAGTCAGCCAGTGCCCAGCCCTATAAGAACTAACATTTTATCCAGCATTTTTTACCGAGCACACTAGGTCCTGATTACTGTGTTCCACCGTGTTAGGATGTCTGCCCATCTCTCCATAGTGCCGGGTGAGCGGTGCCGGCTGCCCGCTACAAGCGCGCCCGCGGAGCAGCTTGGCACAGAAGGAGACTGCACCCGGTGCGGCAGTGTGCGGAGTAGTGCCGGTTTGCCGCTTTCGGATAGAGAGCCGGTACTGTCGGGCTGGCGACACACCCGGCACTCTAGAGGGACCATTGCCGCAACTATAACACTCGCACAAAAAAAACAAAGCAAAAAAGGGACACAAGGACGCGATCTGCGATAGATGTAGCACATTTCCGCTAAACTTGTTTCTGAATGACGGGGCTCCTTAACCCAAAATCGTCGCAAAAGCCAATCTTTGTTTCGAACGATGACGTTTTGGTACACTTGGGCCATGGGATTATTCATCGGGATGCAATCTGATTTTTGCTGAAGTCAGTTTTCGGTTGGTTGAGGTATGGAGCTCCTTGAGGTTAAGCGAGGAGCCTCAAGCAAAATTTAGGGTGAACCCCTATCGTGAAACGCCTCACATGCTGTAGCAGTCGGAACCTAGCATGGTGCATAAAACACAGCGGAATACCTCGTCATGGGGGTTCATCGTGGGTTCTGATAAGTATGCCCCCACCGGTAATACGACTTACACCACGTCGAAACAAAGGTGCAAGATAATCCGAATACACGAATAAATACTATTCCAATTTTCATTGTGACCGACGGAATTACTCACGCATTCTCACACCGACGGAAGGGCTGATTTCTGGCGACATGCCAAGGCCGTCAGGGGACATCCGGGGCAACATCTCCGGGGTTTCCAAAGTGGCCGCGTGTGACCATGGACACCCCCCCCATCATCGATGTGCGAGCAAACGTATATACGTAGGGCTCATTCGTCCGTCGTCAGCTGCTACGGAGCTAGGACTATCGTGGTCGCTATCTCCCACGCCCACCCGCCAATTCTTCTTTCGGAGACACATGGATGGGACAGAGGGGCTACACATGGTGTGTGCCGCACGCACATGGTGTGCGCCAAGTCGTCTTACAATTATACTTGAGAGTTTGCGATTGACTGGTACGTAGCGACTCGGAGCTCACAAGGAGCATACATGCCACGGGTTGACTGTCATTGGGCGTCTCGGTCCTCCGAGACCGCGTTTGTTAGACCCCCGGCCAGCTGGCCGGAGGGGGGGGGGGGGGGGGGGGGGGGGGGGGGGTGTACTCATTAACGTGCATGGTCGTAGACATATGACCATAGACCCTCGCATCCCTACAATGCCGGGACGGAGCACGTCGGGTTTTCACCGACCAGGCAGACTTGCTTGCACCAAGCGCGAAGCGCTACCGTGAGGTGTTGGGCGAGGGGGGGGGGGGGGGGCTCTCGGGGTACTGTCATCACGATAGGAAACGAGAAGCAGCGGCCGGTGCCGCCATCGCTGACGGAGTTTAATGTACGCGATTATCAAAATACATAAAATCCACCAACGCACACAAGTTGACGACAGTCAGGCGGGCGAAGTGAGCCACCCCCCCCCCACCCCCCCTTGGCGGAGGGGGGCAAGCGGGAGGCGCCCCCGGAGGGCAAAAGCCGGAGGCAACTATTACTAATACGCTGGTTGGAATCATTCACTCATTGTGTGATCAAATACAACCAAACAAGCCTTCCCACAAACAAGGAAACCCCAATGGTCGAATGTTCGGCACTGCTGCAACTAACTGCCCCGACTACACCCACACTACCCAGGAGAGATGACTCTCCCGGTGGCTATCTCCACCGCACCTGCTCCTCTCGGGGGTCAGGTCGGGTCAACGTGTCCAAACTCCAGGGGTAGCAACAGCCTGTTCTGATGTTACAACGGGAGCTATGGGCTAAATTGACACACGACACCAAATTGGAACGGGGAAGTGTGGTGAGCTTACGCTTTATTTTTACCAATCCGCCGGAGGATAAAAAAAAAAAAAAAAACTACAGTAGGCCGATTAATTAAATAGTCGGCGACTCACCGCTTTGGAGCCAGTGAGCATCTCGTTGACCACCTTGGGCAGGACGGGGATGGTGAAAGACATGGCTAGGAAGTACAGGAATGCCGAGAACATCGGCCAACTGCTCGCGACCGGCCCAAGGTCCCCACAGTCCCCAAGCCGGTAGTAGTAGTAGTAGTAATAGTAGTAGTAGTGGTGGTAGTAGTAGTAGTAGTAGTGGCAGTAGTAGTAGTAGTGGTGGTAGTAGTAGTAGTAGTGGTAGTAGTGGTAATAGGAGCAATAGTAGTGGCAGCAGCAGCAGCAGAAGCAGAAGCAGCAGCGACAATAGTAGCAGCAGCAGCAGCAGCAGCAGCACACACGCAGCAGAAAAGCAGAAAGCAGAAAGCAACAAGCAGAGAAATAGCAACAGCGGCAGCAACATCAAGATAAGCACGAATAACAGGATACACAGCAGCAGCAACAACAGTAGGAGGCTGAGAAAACCAGAAAAAAAACGCATCACATTGTGCGTGTGGCCAACATCACCAAGTAGGAGAACAAAACACACACGAAAGAAATACGGAGGGGGGGCGGGGGATGGAGGTATCGAGGTCCTTCACGCTAGTGAATCGAGTTCTTCGTCATCAAAACACTGCTCCCTGAGACCTGTATATCCACTGCTGCTATACAGTATCAACAGCACCAGCAGCAGGAATACCGATAAGCAATTATCAGGTACCGGTTATATCACGTAGAGTAGGTAGAACCCTTTTTAGCGACGCTTATCAGAGTTGGTTATTACGTAAAAAGTCCCTAATGACCATGTTGTCACCGATGGGAAAAACAAGGCTCCCAAAAAAAATATTTGAGGTCCCCCATATACTGTTTTCCCATTTTCACGGTCTTTTTACCACAGCCAAAAACGATCCCACACCCATTCCAAGTAGTTTGTACCCCTCAAAAAAGGTGTCGGTGCGGGTTCTAAAGGAGATAACCCTGGTATTATTAATGGTGACTGTACAGAAACCCAAGTCTTCCTAAATGCTTTGTTCATACAACGGGAGTTGCAGTCCTAAAGGCCTAACGGGGATAAGGCTACCTCCTGCATTATGGTCACCTAGCGCTAACCCGCTTGTCCACGGTCGCCACCGCCCCCTTCCCGCCGCCGTCGCCCCTGCTGCTGCTGCTGCTTCCCCCCCCCCCGACCCCCCTGCGCGCACGGCCATCAAGTCCTTAGCCAGACCCTCGATCTCTCCATCTCCGCCGCCGTCGCCGCCGTCCTTGCCGCATCCTCCGGACGGGTGTACCGCACCATCCTCGTCAAGAACCGCATCATCACCACATGGTTGCTGCTCGCTCCCTTGTTCTCCTTCTGCTCCCCCTCTAGACCCTGCTGCTGCTGCTCCTGCTACTCCTCTGCGCAAGGATAGCACCGCTTTACGAGCGGCAGTAGATTTCATGGGCGCCCTGGCTGCTGCTGCTGCTCCTGCTGCTGCTCCTGCTGCTGCTCCTGCTGCTGCTGCTGCTCCCGCTCCTGCTCCTCCTCCTCCGCGGAATGACAAAGCTTTTCGAGCCGCAGGAGATTTCATGGGTGCCTTGGCTGCTATCGCTGCTGCTCCCGCCGCTGCCCTTGCTTCTCGTGTCCCAGCTGCTGCGGTTGCTCCTGCTCCTGGTGCCGTTGCGGCTGCTGCTCGCCCTCGTCCTCCCCCCCTCCTCCTCCGCGCAAGGATAGCGCTTTCCGAGTCGCAGGGTACTTCATGGGCGCTTTCGCGAGGCGACTGTTGCCCCGGCTTGCCCGAGATCCGCCTCTCGCTGTCGCAGAAGGCAGGGGCATTGTCGCGTTAACACAAGCATACATTATTAGACCAATTACTACGGGAAAAAAATTGAAGGGCCCTCAGACCTATGCCAATGGGACGCAAAAGTTTCGACAAAAAGATTTGAATTCCAAAGATCTCCGTCAGAATTTTTCAGGCACGGCTTTTTGCTATGAGCACGATTTTTTTTCGGAAAACTTCCAAACTTTTTCTTTGGAAAACCCCCCGAAAAAAACAATTCTGGGGGCCGATGTTGGGCCAAGATCGGCCTTAGAAAAACTGTGGCGGAAGTTTTAGTTCGAAGCGGCGAGATTCCGAGTCCTCGACAGACATCGATCGGCAAAACCAACGACTGCGTCATGAATTCTGCATGGAGTGCGCTCGTTAAGGGCTCCGACCCACCCTACTGTAGGGTAACCGCGTTCACACCATGGCCGGTGACATGTGGCGGGAGCTGGCCACGCGTACGATACAAAAACAATTGGCCACTGGTGTGCACAAAACAGATGACAACATTTGTCGATCCGTCTCGAATGGCAAAATATAGGCTTTTTTTTCAGGTTTGGGAGGATACCGTTGGGCGCCGCCGGCAAGCTCTCGCTCCCTAGACCATGTATCCACCTGGTATCTTCGTGGCCGTCATCTAAACTCATTGGACTTGCCCGACACCAAGCGGTTGGCCGTTTGCTGGGTCTATAGGTCGAGATCGAGCGTGTATCGTCGCACGAACTGATTTTTATCGGTGTGTTCTGACAATTTGCAAAGAGAAAACACAAATTGCGCCGCCTGCAGCTGTTAGAAAAAAAAGGAAGGAAAAATCAAACAAATTGTCCCTTTTTTCCCACACATTACGAGGATATCTTCGGCTGTTGTTTGAAAGCAATCTTTCTGAAGGAAAAAACTTTTTGACTTTGTGTTCCCATTGTCATCGGCCTCAGAACTGTTTTTTTTTTGGCGAAAAACCCGCGATTTTCTCGACGGGACTGTCAAAAACACCGGTAGACTCCTCAGGATGCTCCCCTTAGTTTTCCGAGTACTTTCTCGGGCAGTTTTCCGTTTCTCCAGAGTCGTAGCTTCGCTGTTCGTCCATATTGCCAGTGCTGAGGATAACAGGATTTTTCATCAAAAATCTTCAAAGATCCACTATTTCTGGCCCCAGTTCTGACGAACAGCCTTAATTTTGACCCTCCAAAGAAAACTGATTTGCTGCTCCAAGAATTAAACTAGGACTCTCGAGAACCGGGAAACTGTTCAGAAAGCCATCGGAAAACTCCGGGACCATTCTGAGAAGTCTACCGGTGTTTTCGGCTTTCCCCCCGTCGACTAAAACGCGCATATTCGGCCTAAAAACCCAGTTCTGAGAGCCCAGAAATAATTTCCCAAAACAGTTGGTCTTAGGGCCCGTCTTAACGAGAAACTTTTTTCATGACAATCGAGTAGGAAAAAATGAATTTGACTTGGTTTGAACACAATGTCGTGAAATTTATGCCTATGGGTCCTATCGAAGAATAGCGTGTTTGAAAAAAAAAAACGAATCACGTACAAGGGTCAGCGAAAACCCGAGGGTAACCAACGAAGTGAGCGACGGCCCGCGTCCTCCCCGGGGCGCCGCGGTCAGCGGCCGATTGTTTCTGCCGGCACCGACGAAGAGGCTATCGTTCTTGGGGCGTCTTGGGTGGCTGGCGCAGCCCCGAAACCCCACGCAGGCAGCAGCTACGGGGATACAACGATCGAATTTCAGAGCGAAGTCGTGAACTGGTCGGTGCTCGTGTGGTTTGCGAGGCAAAGAGGGATGAAAAACTGGGTTTGCGACGGCCTCGTAAAGTTTTGAGGCGCAACGGATGGTCTACTCTGTGCTAGGGGCCGTCGGACCTTGCGCTGCGGCTGCTCCGGCGGCCCTGTCTCTCGGGAACGGTGGATCTCACCCGGAAGCAGTCGATGACACGGCTCAAGTTTGCGTGACTTGCTTCGGTTTCAGGAACATGCCACGTCGAGTTGGACAAACTCCCCAAATTGAATGACACGAAGAACAAAATACGTCCCAAAAGACTTCTTGTCGAATTCGTTTTTTTTTTTTTTTTTTTATTCGAATTAAAAGTCGAAACGCCTGCTTGGTGATTCACTTGTCGAAATCAAATCAAACGAAAAACAAATTGGCGGAGTATCATAAAAAAAAAAGATCCTCGTTAACACGGGCCCTTAGGCGACTGAGGACCAAGCAAATGGGTATTAGGTACTAGTGTACAAGGCGCTTCGCTCCGCGGGCGGCCTACGCCGCCCGCTACGCTCGCTCAGGAAGGAAACATCAAATTATGCGAAGCGGACAGAGGTCCATGATTGATTGAATATTGTTTTTTTTATGGCCCCTGTGGTTAGCCGCAAACTGGCGACTTGATAATGCCCAGAGTCTCGCCGCCATGCTTCAGGAGAAAACAGCTCGGACGACACATATGCTTCACGTCGCGGGCGGTTTTCCGCTACGCTCGCTCACACGTCGTACATACGTACATACCCCAGGTAGGGTACTTATTTTCTTCTTTCGATATGCTCTGTGTCTGTGTACTCGTCGTATGTACGAAAGATAAAGCACAGAACGGCACAGCAAGCAACACAGCAAAAACAACGAAAATGAGACCGAAAAATTCTAAGAGAAAAAATCCCCGTCCCCTTTTGTGTAATGATTTACTACCTGAGTGGAACACCTTACGCCAGTCAAAAAAAGAAAAAAATGAAAAAAGAAAAAATCTTACAGCAGAGCTTCTCTCTCGGCCTCGTACGCCGTCCGCCCCTCTCGCGACCATCTCGCCACCGATTCAGTCCGGGTAAAGCTTCGCTCCTTCTCTTCCACAGTGAGCCCCGTCGCCCGCCTCGCGTGAAGCCCGGTGCTCACCGTGGACCTCGACGCAAGCTCGACAATGTTGGTGCTCATTCGGGGTACCTCCCTCTTGTGACTCTCAGCCCGGTCGCGAAAATAAGC
The DNA here is from genome assembly GCA_031763025.1 of Macrocystis pyrifera. Classification (NCBI taxonomy): domain Eukaryota; class Phaeophyceae; order Laminariales; family Laminariaceae; genus Macrocystis; species Macrocystis pyrifera. Next base: position 6,654,370 of record JASSKH010000025.1, read on the forward strand.
ACCGCTTGAATATTATATTGCAATCCCGAACGACCCTTAAATACTCGCACGTACTCTATCCAAAATCACAAATGGAGGCCAGACAGAGCCTATTGATGCATCCCTCGTGTCTCGAGGCACACGCGACGCCTAGGCACGAAAGCGGCGACCGCGCTCCTTGCAACTCCCCCTCTACTCGCCAGCATCCGCTGACACCCCGCGACGGTGCCGGGTTCGCCCGCGCAACCGTGCTCGGAGTACACGCACGCACACAAAACGAAAGAAGAAAAAAGGAAAGAAGGACTGAAAGTACGACGAGCAATGGAGAAAACGAAGACACGCTGGAACGGTCCGGCAAGTAATAAACGGAGGCGATTCCCAGGTGGGAGCTCTGAGAGGCCAGGGATGTACCAACCGAGCACGCTCAGAGATCGAGATCTAAGTAAGTATATCTATGTCGTTTTGCGTTGCTATTTACGGGTACACACATACGGTGTCCAAACTACCGAATTTCTTGCTATTCTACAAAGTATCATCCTTCGAGCGTTGAATCGACGGTGAGTAAGGGCCCATCTTAACGGGGACTTTCGGCTCTTTCAATTTGACAGATTTTTTTTTTTTTCTAATTTAATTTAAGGGCCCATCTTATCGAGGACTTTCAAATCTTTCAATTTGACCAGATTTTTTTTTGTCTAAACAAATTTGCATCTGATTGAACGAAATTTAGTGTTCCCCGTTAAGATGGGCTCTAAACGGAATATACTTGTGTCATATTTCGCGAATTCATCGCTGGCATGGGAAACGAGCGAATCTCGAAACGTGATACTCGGGGATGGACGGGGGTCAAGGCTACTCGGGGGGGCAAGAGCGGGACTTGATGGGCTGTCTCGAAAGCGACCTATCGCTGCTCAAGTTACCGGGCGGAATCGAGCACTTGACGCTGGCAGCCAGGAAACCGGTGCGAAAAATGGGCACTGATACACCGTCAGCAATTTGTATCGATGTCAGCGGCAAGGGCCTCCTCACTTCTCAGTGTTGTTGTCCAATCGATAGACATATCCAGCTACCGGGCGGCATCTACCGGCACAACTTCGTGCGAGCCTGGTCGGTCATGCCGGTGCATCTGCCTGATGATGCAGCGTCTTTCCGGATCAGCCTATCCGCGCGATCTGTACTTGACCCATATCCATTGGTCAAACAACCAATACACAGCAGTCGCATTCTTTACAGCTGGGCAAGTGGCACCTATCGCGTCGAGGAAGCAGCGGAGAAGCACATAAGACGCTACAGCAGCTCGCCATGGAGCAAGAGGAAGAAGCAAGATGATGATCGCTTGAGGTACAAACTGCGAAACAACAACCCGAAGCCCGCGTTGAACGCGGGGCCGGGGGGGGGGGGGCTATACTCGATAGGAGAGACGTACTCGATCTCTCATGCATGGCCGTAGTCGTATGACCATAGATAGACCCTGGCATCCCTACAATGCCGGGAGGGGGCATGTCGAGTTTTCACCGACCAGGCAGACAATGCTTGCACCAAGCGCGAATCGCCGGGAGGTGTCCGGCGAGTCACATAAAGGGTGAGCTGCATCCGACTAAGAACCGCTTGTGAGGCGGACTTGCATACAGGGATGACAGCTTCAATGAGTTAATTTAATTTCCGGTGTAGCCACTTCCAGAGACAGCAATGGGAGTACTACGTAACTGCCATACCATACACACTGCGTGATACGATAGTTTCCCTTAAGCGGAGTAAAGGTTCTTCACCTCGCGCAAATACTCTAACTCGACCACGAGCTGTGACCGACCGCCAAAAAAAAGCAAAAACAAAAAACAAAAAAACGGTACCCTGGTTGTCTAGCTCAAGCAGTGAGCGGCATGTTTTACAGTGTCGTTGCCAACCGACGCCAACCCAACCTATGTATAATAGGGTGTACTCATGTCACGCATGGCCTTAGTCGTACGATCATAGACCCTCGTATCCCTACAACGCCGAGACGGAGCACGTTGGGGCCCGGGGTAGCGGGGGGGGGAGGGGGGGGGGGAAGCCGCGTTGAAGGAGACGCGGCAGCAGCAGCAACTACATGCGGAGCTCAAATCATGACACCGTCGGCGTTATTAAACGACAAGCAGCGGGAGCGAGCGCCCAGCAGTACGGTGTGAACAGGAAAATGTTGCACCCGCGTCGAACGACTCCTTGTTGCGCTGAAAATCACCAGAGAGACACGCAGAGGCTGTAGCTGGTATTCAACACTCTAATCGATTCCCACTGCATGATCTACCGCCGCCGTAGAGATCCTTCAAGGGCAGATGGTGTGTATGATCTGTATGATCTATTAATAGCTCATGTTGCCGGGTAAGGGCCATATACTCTGCATGATCTAGGACAAGTTTCCTGGGTTGGATATGCACTATGAGGCATACAGATCCTACACAGCAACGCAGAGTGGCAGATTAGGATCTACAGCAGCAGATGATTCACGTACTGCTGTACACAGGTACATCGTGATCTGTGATCTATTCTTGATCTATCTACCATTACGGGGGGCCATAGTAAATAGGACCAAATGTTGTTAGTAAAAATAGGTAAATATATAGGTTTTTATCTATGCCATAGGTCCTATTAACTATGGACCCCCGTAATATTATATCGTCGGTTTTCCCGTCTGTGAGGTTCCGAAAGGGCTTAAATAATGCGCCGGAGCGTGGCGTGGCACGTGGCCGTCTTCCTGGTCGAGATATCCCGCGACTGCTGTTGTTTGCTTGTGCTGCTTGCTGCGGTCCCTATTTATTTGTTGTGTTGTTGCGAAGTCTCCATGTCTTCGGTATCTGCTCCCACACGATACGGTCGACCGCGAGGCCTTCGGGATGTGGTGCTGGGGGCTGGGGGTAGCTTTCGTTTGTTCGTTTTGCTCTTTGTTCCTGCTTGGTCCACCAACTGTGCGTAGAACCTACTACCTGGTATTAAAATACCAGCGAACCATTGCTTTAAAACCTTGTGCGCCATGAATGCAGGGTGTTTTTTTGCTGCTGCGGCTGTTGTTGCATCTCGACAGCAGTATAATGACGACCGCATACAGTAGTATGTGACGACAGCAGTTGTACAACTGACCACGGACACGCGACACCAGCCACAGCAGACAAAAGCAGTAGTAGGGCCGTTTCCCATTTGCTTGAGCTGTTACACGCAGGGGGCATCCAACAGGAGTACGCACAAAAGCAAAGGAGCTCCAAGTCGAGCGTCGACTTTCCTCACCGAAGTAGAATCCGCTGCTGCGTTGCATGCTGCCGGTGCTGGCGCTGGTACCGGTACCAGTGCTGGCGCTGGTTGCATGGTGTTCTTCAGCCGATAACGATCTTGCAACATAACCCACATTACTCGAAGTGAAGAGGGCACCAACGCAGCCAAAGATGAGAAGGAATTCTATCGCCACGACACACGGCGAGCACCAAGAACTCCGCATGGTGAAAGGTACGACACCTACACGCCCCGAATGAGCCTGCAGGCCTGATGTGTTGCGTACAACAACAGCAGGTATACCTTGTCCATATACTGCTGCTTTACCAACATGCATACCAACATGTCCTTTTTCACAGCCAACAGCCAACATCAATGGGAATCCTAGTCATTCCCATTGGCCAACATGTCGCATTCTTTTTTAAGGGTGTTCCAAAATGTCTGCAGGCCTTACTATCAGCATGATTGGCTGATTTTATCGCGTCATGCCATCCGCTGGCGTCGTCTTTTGTTTGTTTTCTGTTTCGTTTCTTTTCTCTTCCTTTCGGGACCTCGCACAACAACAGGAACCCGCGGATTGCACGTAGCTCGGAGCGCACCCCCCCCCCCCCCCTCTCCCCTTCTCTACTTCAACCGCACAGGGCAGGAACCATGGGACGCGGGGCGGGCAAAGGCGGGGAGGCTGCGGCATGGCTGATGGCGAAGCAGCACCAAGGTCTGGACCTCGCTGTGGAAAATTCCGCTCCGGTATCATACTCTTTGGAGGTGAGTTTTTGAGCGTTTCGTGTGTGGCCAGACGGGCAGGTCAGACAGAACAGACAACCCATTAGAGAGCAAGCCAGGCAAGAGATGGGGTGGGAGAAGGAAAGGATGCCTGCTGTGTGTATAGATCTGCGTGGGCCGCGCATTCGTGGTGAAATGTTTGCGTCGTCGCGCCGGTGGAGGCAGCAGTCCGGGAGAACACAAGGGTTTGCGAAGCTCGCAGAAAAATAATTGCGCAGGTGATGATGACGATGACGGATGGTGAGAGGGCGCTATTCGTCCTTGCATATTTTCCATGGCACTCTGTCCGGAAATGTACAGAGCATTATGATATTTTTACGACTACAAAATGGTCCGTACATTTTCGGACAGAGTGTGATGTATACCAAACCATTGCGTGTCATTCCTTTCTGTCCGAAAATGTAAGGTACTTTGGATAATTACTATGAAAACCTAAATGTCCTTATATTTACGGACAAATTGATACCAGTCTGATCAGAAATATAAGGAACATTGGAACATTTAGATACGATATTAATTGTCCCTTATATTTAATATTTGAGATCAGACTGGTATGTATCTTTCCGAATCAACTCGTGTGACTCTTGTGATGCAAGGGAGATATGCAGGACCAGACCCAAAACTTCGCTGTGTGCACGTTTTGACAATTATCTTGTTTTGGAACCAAACACGCAGGAGGTGCAGAAGCACAGGACCCCCTCCGATGCGTGGATGGTGTACAGAAACAAGGTCTACGACGTCAGCGACTGGCACGAGGTGGGAATAGCGAGATAGCAGCAACAGCAGCAGCAGCAAGCAGTGCAGGGCGTCGAAGCTTTTGCTTTACAGCTCTCATGAATTATTGCATTCTCTCGACTATTGATCGTCATGCGTGGCGAGTGGCCCAAGTCCAGTCTGCAAGCCGGTATTACCGTCCGTACCTATCGTATTGACTGATCTCTACGTAATCGTACGCATTTCGTGTGCGTGGGAGGACGGAAAATGAGTATTTTACTCTATTTTCAGTACGAATTTAATAAATTGAAATTCATGTCCCAATTGTTTTCCGATGCTTGGACGAAAAATAAAGCCATTTTACCTCGTGTACCGAGTTTAGCGTAATAAGTTCAGTACGACGACATCCGGATTAGCTTCACAGAGTAGTAGAGTATTACCGATACTCTGATGTAGGGTCGCGTACATAGCACTAATATACGAGGGGAACACCGGGTGTATGTACCATACTGCTGTTTTTGTATCACGTTTCTTCACTGGTTTTACCTTCCATTGCTTTTTCTCAGCGGGGCATGTTCACCATCCCATTTATCACGTGATCACTCTGCTGAGGAGGATCACAGATCGTCTCACACCAGTTTTTTTTTTTAGGTTTTCGGAATTTGGCAAAGTTATTCTTCCCTCCCTCCCCCCTTTTCCCACCCACCACCCTCCCAATGTTACTACGCAAACAGCACGAGTCTTACCCCCCCCCCCCCCCCCCCCCCCCCCCCTCCTAAGCACGCCCATACAACAACACAGCACAGCATTTCGAACTTTCGAGGTCCACAGCAATCAGTGTCTCCGTAAACCTGGGCTCACGGGCGGGATCTAGCGTGACATGTTCTCAAGTACGTAAGTAGGTACGTGACATCTTGAGCCAATGGCGAGATGACGTCAGACATGACGACATGCATCAGTGATCAGCGGCGTGGGACGTGGGACATGAGAGTACTCTGTGATCGTGTGATTCGCGATGCCTCGTTGGTACCTGGTATACCGTAAGCGATATCGCGATGCTGCACGTGACGTTCGCCGTTGCCGTTGTCGGCTGTCGATTGGTACTACTATAATGCGTTACATTAATAATAACGTATTAATAGTGTTCCGCACGTGAATCGTACATCAGTTCAATGTACATTCGTTCGAGCAAGAGTACCCTATCATATTGCTGTGTACTTGGTTGTGATAATTGTCTGCTGTATATGCGGTTAATCATGGAATCGATCACAAGAGATACGTGATAGTTAGTCGTGCCCCCCCCCCCCCCCCCCGCTGCTGTCCTTCTCTCCAATCTTGGCCCGTGATTCCCCCTTATCTCCCCTCACCCATTCCCCCCTACCCCTCTTCCCCCTCCTCCCCCCCCCCGCCCCTATTCCCCACCCGCTCCGCCTCCCCCCCCCCTCCTCCTCCCCCCTCCCCCCCTCCCGTTATATTATTCTTGGGTCTCCGTCGTGTTTTTTTTCGTTCTTTCCTTTCAGCACCCTGGAGGCAACGTGATTTTCACCCATGCCGGCGATGACTTCACCGACATCTTCGCGGCCTTCCACCCGCCCACGGCCTACGCCGTCCTCGAGCCGTTCTACATCGGCCACCTCGACGAGAAGTCGGCCGTAGCCAAGCCGGCGGAGCAGCGGGCGTTCGAGCGGTCGTACCGGGAGCTGCGGAGCAAGCTGCTGACCATGGGAATGTACAATTCAGAGTGAGTCAGTCCCACAGCCGGACGAATGGGAAGTCTATGTGGACAAAGTAGTTGTACACTGGGTGGGCAACGACTTAGGACGAGGCCTATTATGCCAGGCATGTACAGTAGTAGAACTCTTTCAAACCGGTATTTCTATTCCAAATATTTTTGTCATCAAACCGGTATATATCTGTTTTTCTCTTGAATCGGGTGCACCACTCTGGGCGGCAATATAAGGGCCAGTTGCTCCTCGTGTCTTCGTCCACAGCAGTAGTGGTCTTTCTCCTAAACCGGAATAGGTGTAATAGTATATGCGCGTGCCGAGATTTTAGTGCCCGCGCCAAGCCGTCTGACCTCTTTTTTATTGGGTGTTTCTCTCAAAGGTTACTTTGAGCTCGCTTAAAATCGCACCCCCGCCACACTGCTGTATACCATTTTGTCGAAGCTAGGGCAAGGTCTGTACAGCTCGGTATACACATGCGTACAGGGCAGGTCTTGGTTGGGTTTCGTATTGTATCGCGCATGTTTGCATGGTTAACAAAGTCCGGGCAGTGATAGGCGACACCTTTGCGACCCTGTCTATATCTGCTGTATATATATAGCTAAACATGAACGAAACCTTAAACAAGAAATTGGGGTTACCAAATAGTCTGTATAATATTCTACGATGTACTCGTACGTACCAGGTAGTAAGTAGTAGCTTTCCGCGTGCGCGTCTCACGCTTTCAATGCAGAGCTTATGGCATTTTTGGTCGGAGATGTGCAGCAGACATTTGCGAGTACGAATAGGGCGGCGTTGGCCAACGATACGTAGGGCCATAGTAAATAGGACCTACGGTGAATACAAAAACCTATATATTTCCCTATTTTTACTAACATATTTTGGTCCTATTAACTATGGTCCCCCTTAATAATAAATACCAGTAGATGTTATCCATAGGGGGACCAAAGTACTCAGGATCCATCAAATAGACAAAAACCTGGACCAGTATATATATATTCCAGTATTTGCCCCAAGCATTTTTGGTCCTGGTCACAATGTTGCCCGTTTCATTCGCAGTAGACAGATGGGACAACGGCAAGGGCGTGATAGTGTGTACTCCTTGGTTTTATTATTTTTTCAGGTATTCATCGAGGCATTTTTCTTGCCGCTTATTTTCTGCCCCCCCTTCTCTTTTCCCAAAGTTGATTTTGTTCGACCCAGAGTTGATTTTTTCAGTGTTTTGCTGTCAACACTCACCCCCCCCACCCCCCCTCCCCTCCAACTCCATCACGTATCACGCATCACGTCAGCCCGTGGTACTATGTGATGGTCTGCTCGCGGCAAATGGCGCTCTGGGGCGCGTCGGTGGCCTGTGTGCTGCACTCGGACCGGTGGGATGTGAACATGCTCGGAGCTTTCCTCATGGCGGTGTTCTGGCAGCAGTGCGGATGGTTAGCACACGACTTTTTGCACCACCAGGTTTGTTTTCTTGAAACAAGCGTACCAACGGCCGTCTCGTCAAAAAATGGACTTGGCGTGGGTTTGTTTGTTCACGGATCACCCGCCATAGAGAAACAAAAACACCACCACCACTGGTACAGAAAGCAACTCTCCGGGATATAATAATCCACTGCTGTATGGGGCAACGGGCATATAAATACAATGAGAATATCCAATCAACCTTTGTGCCGAGATTATTAATATCAATTTCCTGATGGGCATAAGCATATGTATCCTATCTATTAATATCTATACTCACAAGTTACTGACTTCCATTCCGTCTGTTTATCTATACCTTAAAATCACTTATGATAAACGTTTGTTTGTTTTTTTCACCTACGACGCTCTTTCGAGGGAACACATATTACGGGGGACGATAGTAAATAGGACCTACGGTACACACAAAAACCTGTACATTTACCTTTTTTCACCAACAATATTTACCCCCATGTACTATGGCCCCCCCTGCTATTACGGGGGTCCATAGTTAACGGGACCAAATTTTGTTAGTAAAAAAATAGGCAAATATATAGGTTTTTATGTATACCATAGATCCTGTTAACTATGGACCCCCCCAATAGTGATCAGAACCAATACGGTGGAACGAACCCTTTGGGGCCCCGAGAGAGCGACCATAGTGTGGTGGTAAGTAACTTCCAAAGGGGTGTTGAGTGATGTCACTTGTATTGTTTGGTTGTTTTATGCTACGTACGTAGCACACGACTTTTTTTCTTTTTTTAATACCCGAGGCCTGTTTTTTTTTGTCATGGGTTATATAATATATATATACCTGGTACGTATTAATAATGTCTTGTCCACCGGGTACCAGGTATGTTTTTTTTTTTGTGGTGGTTACATGGTTATATATCTACGGTCTCATACGCGGCGCCACTCATATAGAGGCACGTACGTATGTAACGTGTTTGTGTTAAGGCTGACTGCTTGTTGCTGGCGCGTAGAAATGATGGTCGGGTTTCGGGAGCAAACGTGTCCGAAGTCATGTTTCGGGTGACATATTATAGCTCAGAAAATAAGGCACCGCTCGCTCCTACAGGGGCGTTTTGCTCTTGTATTCCCTTTACCACCGCAATTCCTGTATTGGGGAAAAAAAAAAAGTACTTGTAATTTAGAATAGGAAGCACTCAGGAGTTGCACACAAACCGGGTTTCATTGTGGCCATCACCCTTTGTATGAGAGAAGCTCAGACCTGCTGTATTGTGATGGATATTTGTTTCGTACGCGAGCTCAAGTTTAATGGGCTCGAAAAACATACGAAGGCATCGGCAATGACAGGACTGGAACCCTCTCTGTCGTCTCGTCGATCGCTCCTCAATCCACCCGCCTCAAACACGTTTCTTTCGTCTCTTTAGTTTTCTCCTCAAGATTTACCCGCCTCAAACAGACAGAGACCGACAATGAGTACACTCTTTGTCTATCCGATGCTGTTCCGACGTTCCGAAGGTGTTCAAGAACCGAGCGTACGGCGACCTCGCGGGTGTGTTCTGGGGCAACTTGATGCAGGGCTTCAGCGTGGGGTGGTGGAAGAACAAGCACAACACCCACCACGCCGTTCCCAACCTCCACGAGTCCAGCGCAGACGCTCACGACGGTAAGAGAAGAGCGTGAGAGCGTGTGTGGGTTTCCATGTTTATGGTGGCCTTTTTCTTACCAGTACGTGCTTGTTTTTCTTCCCATAGGATGAGTTTTTTTTATAAACGTGATTTTGTGAACAGGGGGCCAGATTTCAGGGAATTGAGCTACGTAAACCTTGAGACCACCCCCCCCCTACGCCGAACATGTGACGAGCTACTGCTGTAGATCATCTATATGTGGCTTTGTCCGAAACTCTCTTCGTAATCCCAAGTTTTTTTTCACGACAAATGAAGCGGCCTCTTGCTAAACATCCATCTTCCAAGAGTGGTTTGTCCTCGAAACGTGGGTGCAATTCTTGACGATGGGGTTGATTCAGCTGGTGTTTCCCCCGCCCCTCCCTTACCCCGTCGCACCCCCTGCTCCGTCCCAGCATTGTAGGGATGCGAGGGTCTATGGTCATACGACTACGGCCGTGCATGATATCGAGTACGCATAAACAACGTAATGAGCCCAATCGTTGGAGGTGTCTCTACTAGGAGTAGAAACGGTGCTCCGTCTCGAAAGGAATGCGTGGTCAATGGTCAAAACGACTTAAGGCGAGCAACCAGTGAGTACGCCCCCCCCCCCCTCCCCTCCCCTCCTCCCCCCCCCCATGTTTCCCCTTCCTCCATCCTCCCGTTGTGGTTTGCCCGTGGGCTGTGTCGTGTTTCGGTTTAGGCGACCCTGACATGGACACTATGCCGGTTTTGGCGTGGTCGATGAAGATGGCCGAGGCTGCTAAGGGAAGCGCCACTGGAAGGTTTATGATCACCTACCAGGTTAGTCGTTCGCTCACCCCTATTGCGGGGGACCATAGTAAATAGGACCAAATAGTGCTAGTAAAAATAGGTAAATGTATAGGGTTTTGTGTGTACCGTAGGTCCTATTTACTATGGTCCTCCGTAGTGGTCAGAGGCCACGATGGACCCCAAGACCTCGTACCCCCCCCGACGTTTCCCACCCTTTGTAGGGTATATAGAGCAAAGACGGGTTTCCAAAAATGGATGTCACGGCTGCCGTGTTTTTTTTTGTTTCTTGTGTTCCGTTTTTCAATAATATAGAGCCAGGAGACGAGGAGAGTTTCGGGCTGTGAGTGACAGACGGCGACACCAAGACTTGAGAGTATACTGGGTTTAGTGTGAGCTACGAAACCTGTGACTGACAACGCCGCCCGAAACTGCCGTCTACTATTTATAGCGTCCTTGCAACTGATAGCAGATGGTTATCGAACGAGAATCGGGTTCGATGTGTTGACGATATTGGAATTATCTATATCCGATACGATAACGAGGCTAGAAACGATGTGATTCGATACTATTTCGATCGTCGATATATTTTTTTTCCTGGTATATACGTGATTTTGTTTCCTTCCGTATCATGAGCCTACACAATGAAGCGGTTGCCTGTCGGCTACGTGGACAGAAAACATGAAAACATGGTAAAATATTTCGACGCAAGAAGACAAGACATTCGTTCGATGTTCAACACTTAGCCTCAGCCCTATGGTGCTGTTGCCCCATACTGGGCGAAGAGAGACTGCGGAAGGCGTGTAAAGTAGGCAGTCCCGCCGCATTTTTTTTTTTGCCCTCTTGGCGAATAGGAACCTCATTCTGAATTCGTACTGCAGTCTCGCCGCATGTTTGTTGCCCTCTTGGCGAATAGGAACCTAATTCTGAATTCGTACTGCAGTCTCGCCGCATAATGCGCCTTTCGATTTATCCCGCCTCCCCCCCTCGCTGCCCGCTTATATATTCGGTTTTTACCACAGCCGCGACGCTATCTGCCTAAATTTATAATCTACATATCTGAATATCGCAAAATGTAACCCGCAACCCGCAACCTGCTAACCTCTAATGCTTCCTTCAATCCGCAGGCTTTCTTTTACTTCCCCATCCTTCTTGTGGCCCGCGTGAGCTGGGTGATGCAGTCGTTCATGTACGTGTTCTCTTCCCTGCCCGGAGCAGAGATGTGGGCCACGAAGGGGTCGAACAACGTCCGGGGCCAGTCTCTCGCCGACAAGCTCGAGGTGCGTCGTTGTGGTGGAGTAGGGGATCCCCACAATAATGCCGGTGCTCGATGTAGTGCCGGTGAAGTCGCTGGGCACAGGTGGGATTTACCGGTGTAGCAGTGTGCGGAATAATGCCGGTGTCCGCTGTATTGCCGGTGTAGTTGGCCTGGCGCATATATACCGGCACTGTAGGGGGACCGGCACGGTTACTCTTAAGGCTTTATTTACCCTGGCGTGGGGGTATTCTGTCGATTTTGGTGTGCCGGTAGTTTTACGGTGGTATACGGTAGCTCAGTACGTGGGTGGAAGGAGAGCACCTCACAACAGCGTACCGCATGGAAGTTCTGCACGCCGGGTCTTTCACTCTGCTCTGGTGCCGGTCACGACCAAGCGCGCTCTCAGGGCGGCGAGAACGAACAGCTGTAGATATGTTTGAAGTCTGCAGAGTAGTTGATGCGGGGGACCTCTAGTAAATAGGACCTACGGCACACACAAAAACCTATATATTTCGGTATTTTTGCCATGAATGTTTTGGTCCTATTTACTGTGGTCCCACGTAATAGTACACATGTGTCCCATGATTTGTGTGGATTGTGCGTGGCCCGGTTTTGTGTGTTTGGTGTATTGAGTGTGTTCATGATTTGTGTTGGTCCGTGTCCATGATTTTTGTGTTTCGTGTGAGTGTGGTTTCATGGGGTTTGTGCGTCTGTATGTGTCCATGGGTTGTGTTGTTCCATGCCTTGTGTTGTTTCCACGGGTATGTTTCTTGTAAATATATACGTGGTTGGCGTGTCCATGCCCTCCCCCCCCGCCGTACGTGTTCCAGGCGCTCTTCAGATTGGAACTCGTCGCTGCCGAGCAAAGTTTAAGTAAAGAGCAGTATCGATAGCAGTTGGGACTTTTTTTGTGTTGCTTTTTCTACGTTTTGTTCGCGTTTATTTTTGCATACCTGGTACCAGTATTTTTTTAATTCTATGAGCTTGTGTATTTTTTTTTTTCCGGTAACTATTGCACCGCAAGTAAATTATATATCACGCTCTCCCCCTCCCTCCCCCCCCTCCCTCCCGCCTCCCACATTGATACCCCCTACCTTGCCGGGCAACGCCTCTCGATCATATTTCCCCCCCCCCAAGGGCGCCGGCTTGATTGCGCACCTCATGTGGATGGCGTACCTTGCCCTACACTTGGGTTTCCTGAAGACCTTGGCGTTTTTCACGATCGCTCAGTGCGGCTGCGGCATCTTCCTGGCCCTTGTGTTCGGGCTCGGGCACAACGGGATGGCCACGTACGACGCTGACGCCCGACCTGACTTCTGGAAGCTTCAGGTGTGTATCTCTTGACTTACATGTTTGTACAGAGTTTTAGCTACCTGGTATATATATATATATCGTTGCAGCAATATAAATTCATCCATTCTGCTCTTTTTGCTTTTCTTGTTTTTTTTTATGTTTTTTAACCCTTTTAGTGCTGCAGTCCCGTTTTAGGGACAAATCACTTGGAATTAGAGTGGTTGTCCCCAAATCGAGACTGCGGTACTAAAGAGGTTAATAGGATAACGAGTCTACCTTTTACTTCCAACAATTTTAATTATGCCACGTATGAATATATATATATATATATAAATATATGTATATGCAGTCATGCAGGCCTTTCGAAGTGTGTCCACCATCGGTGATCCACTGTGAAGACAAACAGGTTGACCTACAGGTAGTGCTTGATCGGTATCTATCAGGACGCGTCCACTGAAGACAGATGTTCTCATACCACTTGCGGGAGACCCTGAAGGGTCAAGCTGAGAGAGTTGGAAGCGAAAGCGGGGCGGGTGGAGAGGGGGGGGGGGCCATGCCCTCTATATAGCGTAGCCGGCATATATTCCATGTTTCTTCCCAATCTCGCTCAGATATTTCCGAAAATTCCGTGTTGGATATTTACGAGTTTTCACGTCCTGGAAAAACGGGGCGCTGAGAAAACGATCGCACCCCGCCCCCCCATCGTGTGCGAAGTCAGCCCCCTTGGCCGTAATCTCCAGTAGTGGTTTGCTACTCGGGCTCAACATGGCAACAACTCACTCGCAGGATTCGGGTGGGGGGTGGGGGGGGTGGCGGGGGGCACCGCAGCTACACAGCGTGCGTGCGCGCGCGGCAAGACCGCCAGGATTGATACGATAGCGGTTCTTGAAGTCTTGGGGTGTTCTTGTTTGTGTTGTTGTTGTTGTTGTTGTTGTTGTTGTTGTTGTTGTTGACTTTTGATGGTGATGTTGCTGGTGTACGATGTTTTTTTGTCGGCGGTGTCGTTTCCTCCTGCTTGAATATTTGTATATACTGGTGTATGTATATATTTATATATACCAGGTATATTGTAAATATATAATATTTCTTATATTGGTATTGTTTTTTAGCGTCACCTTGGGGGTTAAGGGTTGCAGTAAAAGGCATATACTACTTGCTGTAAGTAGACGCACCATATATATTGTTTTTCGTCATGCTTTTTCTCCGCAGCTTCTGGACGAAGGCCGTGGTCACCAGTGTCGTCCCCTCTGCCCCCTGGTGTGTGTGCCTTCAATTTATCACGCATGGAGTTAAATTTCCCACTTCTCGTCGATTTTCAACAGATGCTGCTGACGCAAAAGCTCTCGCGCGCGCTTTCCGCTAATCATTTCTTTATGCAAGAAAAAGTCACTACCAGCGTACACTCGGTGAGAATTGAACCCGCGTAGTTATTCTTCGTATAGCACGAGGATCACATGTAGACCAACCAACCCATCGGGCACTAAAATCAACACAAACATCACAATTATTGATAAAAAAAAAAATTACGCGCACGCCGCGGGCATTGCAGGGATGCGTGGGTCTATGGTTATACGACTACGACCATGCATGATATCGAGTACACCTCCCCCCCCCCCCCCCCCCCCCCCCCTGTCTCGAAAGGGATGCGTGGGTCAACGGTCAAAGATGACGTCAGGCAAGCAACGAATTAGTGTGCGCCCCCTGCCCCCCCTTCCCCCCCCCCCCCCCCCCCCCCCCCCCCCCCCCCCCCCCCCCCCCCAGGTCACCACCACCCGTAATGTCACAAGCACGCCTTTCGTGGATTGGTTCTGCGGGGGGCTCCAGTATCAGGTCGACCACCACCTCTTCCCCCAGATTCCCCGCCACAACCTCCGGAAAGTCCACACCTTGGTAGAGTCCTTCTGCAGGCACCACGGGGTGAACTACCACGAGGCCAGCATGTGGCAGGGGACGAAGGAGGTGCTCTCGCACCTCGGCAGCGTGTCTGCGGAATTCATCGCGGAGTTCCCGGCTATGTAGGCGGTGCTTTTGACGAGGGTAGCTTTTGTTTGTGTTTGTTTTATTTGTCGGGGGCGAGGGAGATTTTTTAGGGTGCTTTTTTGTTTTCGGGGAGGTTGCGGATTTGGAGTTTTTTTTTTTGGGGGGGGGGGGGGGGGGCTGAGAATCGCGGAGTTCATTGCGGAGTTCCCGGCTATGGAGGGGGATGGAATAAAGGCCAACTTGCATCCGACATACTGGTGTGGAGGTCAAGTGGTCGTGGAGCAAGACCGATGAACAGACGCGTTGTATTGGGGAGGGGAGAGGAGAGAGCAGTGCGTCAGTGTGGTACTGGTCGGTGCAAGCGGCACGGGTAGCCTGGGATCTATACCATGAACATGACAAAAAGGCGGCTTTTTCGGACGTCGCCGTCGTTGCTCATTCATGCGCTTCTCGCCTTGTGTATTTCATCTTGTCTTTTACTGATCAGGTTTTTGAGGTTCAGTTTTTTTTTTTTTTTCTTGCTTCCTTTTGTTTTTTTTCCTGGTGGTGCTTTGTAGCGTCCACTCGATGCTGTCATATGTGCACCATGAAACGGAGTGAAAGACAGGGAGAGAGAGGGACGAGACAAACAGGCAGACGGAGAAAATACGATGGGGGAAGTGATTTGGTTGATTGATAAAAGTCGTGATCGTGACCGGTCTACTATATACCCGTGGCACATTTTTTGTGTTTTCACGTGTTTTTTTTTGCCGATTCGACTCTCGTCTCTTTTTCTCTCCTTTTTTTTTTTTTTCGTTGTTTTCTCACACTTTTTTTTATTTCATGTCCTCCTTTTTTTTCTCTCTCTTTCTTCGGCTCTCTTGAGGTATATGCCTCTTTTTATGGTGTACGTGTATGCACGTGCGTGTGTCTGTGCTTTTGCGTCTTTCGCGTTCTTTATTTGTTGTATATTTTTTGGGGGGCACTGCGCGCGTCGCGTGTGGCTCTCATGAAGCAGAAGCACACTATCACCCACCAACGCCCACACCACCAGCACCAAAAACACCAGCGTCAACGCCGAACGCCACCACCGCGTGTAAGGGCGGACAGATGCGTTGCTGTGTGTAGCATGCCTATATATGCATCTGCTGCGCGTTGCATATGCAGGCAAGCGGTGTTTTGCTAGCTGTGGCGGGCGGCTTTTTTCTCATGTTTTCCTTCTTCATATTTCGCTGGCTGAATGTCGTGCAATTTTTTATTTTTTTTTTCGGGCTGTAAGTATTGAGCGATGAGTACGTGGACTTACCGAGAGAGATCGGGGCCGGGTCTCTGAGTCGGCGTCGGTCGTGGATAGGTGGTTACCCTCGTGTATCTCGTCTCGGCTCGATTGCGAGAGACTTCTGAGGAAGATGAGATGAGGGGAGATGTCAAAACGTTGGCTGCCCACGAGCGCGTCTACTGGTCCACCCCCTTGCTCCTTGCGGGAGGTAGAAGGCGGTATGTTGGGGGGGAGGGGGTTGTGTAACCCCCCGTATATTTTGCCTTCTCTTGATTTTCGATCGTGCTAAAATTAGTTAGGTTGGGTTTCTGGGGTGCATAAGGCGGTGGGTCGTTTGGGGGGGGGCGGTGTTTTGGTACCCCTCCCCCTTCTCTTTCTTCTGCTTCTTTTATCATGGTATTAGTGAGTTTGGGTTACGGGGATGCAGAAGGCGGTGAAGTGGGAGAAGGACAGGGCACGGGCTGTCTGCTTGGCCCCGTTCTCCTTTCTCCCCAACGTGCTAATATTGTGAAGTCGGGTCTCTGGGAGACAGACGGCGGTGGGGGCAGCCGGGGGGGGGGGGGGGGGGGGGGGGGGGGTTGTTTTCGCGTGTTTTCGTGGAAATAGTATTTTTTTTACGCCCCCCAGTTCATGTCACTGCGGAAACGTACTGTTGAGGCGTTGAAAGGGGGGACCACGCGTTATCAATAGTTACGAGCAACGATATAGGGTAGCTCGGCCCCGGGGGGGGGGGTCGAGGGGGAGGGGCATAGGGGACAGATGATGTTACAAGAACAAGGGTAGCTGAAAAAAAAGTGTTACGAACGCTTGTTTGTTGTTGTTAAGGCTCTTGCCCCGCCAGGCTGTTAAGACACGCTGGGTAGGCACAGGCGGGCGAAAGTCAAAATTTACGTTTGATTCACTTAACTTTTTATGTCGCTCTTTTCGTGGCTCGGCTCTCGGCGTCGGCTTTTTTACGCTGTTGTTGTTGGTTCTTCGTTGAAAACAGTCGACCCCTGTTGAGCAGGCGAGAGAGGATGCACGCGGCTGGCCTGGGCCTGTTGCCAAAATGATCGAGCCCTGCTAAGATGATGATATAGCGGCACAATATATAGCTCATTTCTCTGCAATCTATCGGTTATCCCGTGCTCGCAACACAGAATCTACAACAAAAACGTCCCAATAGAAAAGAAAAAGAAAACGAAGTAAGCCACTCACTACGGTACACCAGCGCGGGTGCGGTGGGGGGGGGCTTGTTGTCGAAAAAATCCGGGGCTACTGTAGTATTATATGCACGGGCCGAGTCAGACCTCGCGGGTCGGGTTGGGGTCATGACCCGTGAAGAGCTCTGAAAGAATGGAGCCCTCTGGAGGTGCGGGGGGGAGGGGGGGCGGGTTAAGTAGTTTGTTGCCCTTCTTTCCCCTTTTGGCCCACATGGAGTGTGTTTTTATCTCCGGGCACGGATGGACATGTGACCGCCGACAGGTGGTGCGATGCGTTTACTTTAATATGCGGGAGTTGCAATAGAGGAGGGGCGTGCAGGCGTTTCGTTGGTCGGTCGGTTGGTTGATGTTTGGTTTGGTTGTTGTGGCGTTCGTTTGTTTAGCAGTTCGTTGAGTTCGGGATATTCTATACCTGGTATGTAGTAGTAGAGACTACGAATCGAGATCAAAAAGACCTACAAGAATATGGTACTATTAAAAGCGATTGTATTTTCAACCCAAACCATAAAAAGAAAGGTGTTTGCCCGCGTATTCGGGAGGGACGCACGAGGTATGTTCACAAAAAAAATGTTATTTTTTTGTGATTGTACGTACCAACCGTATATCACCCCAGTCGAGATCCACGTATAGCGACCCAAAAAGTGCACACCTTAGACAGATCATACAGATGATGATCCATCTATCTGTCTGATCTGTCTACTGTAGATCATCTAGTTCCTCCTCACCTGCCGTTGCGAGAGCTTGTGCGGGATCTGCACGCATAGTACAGATCCAACCCAGAAAGCCTGCGATGTGTTGTATGCAGATTTTACGGATCCCACCCGGCCACATAAGCTAAGCATATGAGAACAAACAAGGAATCGGGAAAATATATCTGGCTTGAAAAATCCCTAGGTTTACCTGCTGTAGGGCTTATTTGACTTCGAGAGGTCCGAAAGGGCAGGTCTGTCTGTCGCCGCCCCGTACCCATCCATTACCAAAGATGTCGGGAGACAGGACGTTCACCCCTTGACAGACAGCACCTTTGCTTGACCTTGACATGCCCTGACCGACACCAAATTACTATGTTTCAGTGAAAACACTCTGTCCTACACCGTTGACAGCGCGCGTTTTGCCTTGCTCGACACGTCTCCTGACACCTTTTTTTGCCCAATACTGCAATGAAACGGTCTGCTCTAACTGCGCCAACTTTTGTAGCCAATCAGCTGTCCCCAAAACCTTTACGACCCGGTACAAGAAATGACCGCTTGGGGACACAGCAGTATTCATACGAAAATGGTCCTTGCATTTCCGGACGTAAAAAGAACCTCGAGTCCGCACAAACAGGGGTGCAATCGCTTTTCAGCGCTCGATTTTTTTCCGAACAAATAAATATCGAACGACACTTTCTACGACACGTTCTACGATAGAGGTAGCACATTTCCGCTAAAGCGTTTTCTGAATGACGGGGCTCCTTAGCCCAAAATCGTCGGGATACCAATCATGTTTCGAAAAATGACCGCGGGGGGGGGGGGGGGGGGGGGGGGGGGGGGGGGGGGGGGGGGGGGGGGGGGGGGGGGGGGGGGGGGGGGGGGGTTGTACACTCGGGTCATGGGACTGTTCGTTGGGATGCAATTCGATTTTTGCTGAAATCAGTTTTCGGGTGAGGTATGGAGCTCCTTAAGGTCAAGTGAGGAGCCTCTCAGAAAAACAAAAAGTTCACCTCTATATGCTGCAGCATGCGTCGAAACAAGAGGCGTCTTTCGGCAAGATCTGGACGAGAGAGAGAGAGCCTCCCGAAAAACATACATTTTTTCGTCTTCAGTATTCAGCACCCTTACCGATGTCGAGGGAACGAGCACCGATAAACGATCGCACATACGCCTGCGCGAAAGTCAGCGCTGCTTACGGTACAGTCAAGTGTTATCGTAAGGATTTGACCCCGGGCTGGGTAATCAATCGGTCTTTTACCCCTATACTATAGCTCAGCAGGTAATACCTTCACCTTTGGCGTCGCCGGCAGGACACGGGTTCGAACCTCACTTCGAACGTTTCTTTTTTTACAGAAACGCTTGCGCGTGCGCCCCTAGAAAACAAAACACCTCTCCCTGGTTCCCCAGGTGCTATTGAAACGAAGCGGGTAGGTCAGCGTACGGCCCCGCATACGGTACCGACGCCCCAAAGATCCCGCCGTTCAGAGGGGGGGATAGTGTTACAAGGATTACCCTGGGCTGTGTAATCGATCGGTCTTTTACCCCTATTCAGCTCAGTAGTCAATACCTTCACGTAAGGGTACACGAAAAAAATCACGACACCCCACATTTTTTTGGGGGGTCCCAGACACGAGAGGGGGGGGGGGGGGGGGGGGGGGGGGGGGGGAACAAAATCAAGTAAAACAAAACTGACATAAACTTGTTTTTCTTTTCAAAATTTCTTGACAAAAAATCCCAACCCGGTATTAAATAGTTTGGTTTCGTGCCCGACATGGTGGCGAGCGTGGCTCCGTTGTCTTTTATTTTTTCGTTCACCCTTCGGGCACAGCACGTATGACACGAGACTATCGCCAAAAGGTTTTCCTACCCTGACTTCAAGAACCTCGTCCCTAAAAATCATGGGACAGATTACTACCACCTGATAGGGAATTAACTAAAAACACCAACACATCTACTGTACCAATGCTGTAACTCTTCAAGTTAGACTCCCAACAAGGTAGTGTGTGCAACTTAAAATGTGCCTGGTGTATTTTAATATTTCGACCCTCGCTTTCACTTTCTGAAAAAACTTATCCCATACTAATTTCAAGTAATTCGTGTCCCAAAACGTGGGTGCACGCACGCACGCATTTCTGGGGTTGAAAGCATTTTTCTTCCAACTTCTCAAAATCTCACGTCTACTCTTGACTCCGTCTTTCACTGCACCAAGAAGATCAGACGACTGCCGGGATGAGAAGGGTATATTGCCATATGACCTCGGCCATGCATGGCATAAGTAACGCCCCCACCCCCCCACCCCCCCAACACCCCACCCGAACGCATGCCTCCCCCCTCATCCCCCCCCTCCCCCCTGGTCCATGGTCGGTGGAAACCCGACGTGCTCCGTCCCGGCATTGTAGGGATGCGAGGGTCCATAGCCATACGACATACGGCCATGCATGATAATGAGTACACCCCCCCCCCCCCCCCCCCTAATTCCCCTCTCTCCTCCTGCAACTTCCCCGCCTTTCTTAAAACTTGTAAAATCAGACCCATGCCACCTAAGCCGTCGGGTCCCCTCGCCCCCCAACTAGGGCTATGCATGACATCGAGTATACCCTCCCCCCCTCTCTTCTCTCCCCCCCCTCTCTCTCCAGCCTTCTGCCCCACCCAATATGATCAACAAGAACGTCAGACCATGCCACCGTAGCCCCCGGGTCCCCCTTCCCCCCCCCCTCCCCCCCGAACGCTCGCGTCACCACCACCACCACCACCACCACCGCTGCCGCCGCCCTCGTCCTCCCTCCCGCCCCCGCCACTACCGCGCATGCCTCTCCACGCCTTGGTCCCCTGGGGAAGCTCCGCGCTGTCCCCAAACACCGCCTTCGTCAGCTCTACGAACTCCAAAGGCTCCAGCTATATTCATGTGTGTGTGCACACGTTTTGTTTTCGGTCACGTGTTTCGTGTTGTTGGTGTGTTTTTTGTGAGATGCAGGGCGAGCAAGCAAAAATACGAGAGGTGGGGGGGAAGGGGGGGGAGGGGGGATGTTAAAGAAGGGGAAAATGTGTATGAATACATGCGTATATCTTCTTCAACTAAAACGTGACTCATCCATATATATATATAATATGTACCAGAAGTATTGTTCTTGTGGTCATTTTCGTTCGGCTGTACGATGGGAAGGACTGACACCTTCAACAGACAATCCGTTCCCGCTTCAGGATCTACATCTTTCGGGGCAGGTATAATTCCGGATTCTGTATGATCTATCGCTCAGGTTGCCGCCTGGGAGCCGTACAAATACGCGCGATCGATTTACTGCAGGACAGATTGGTTTCCTCCGTTGGATCTGCAGTATATACAGCTCGTGCAACAACGTATCATAGCGGCAGGTTAGGATCTAGATGATCTACAAGATCTATCTCATCTGTCTGTAGATGGTCTGTCCGATTTGCCTGTAGATGATCTATCTGGAGATGATCTATCTGTAGATGGTCTGTCCGATTTTCCTGTAGATGATCTATCTGATATGTCTGTGGATGATCTATCTGGAGATGATCTATCTTGAGATGATCTATCTTTGTCTGTAGCTTATCTATCTGATCTGTCTGTAGATGATCTACCTGGAGATGATCTATCTGATCTGTCTGTAGATGATCTATCTGATCATACTGTAGATGATCTAGATGATCTGTCCGTTGAGTACACAATTCATAGGCCGTCGAATCGAAGACGCACGACAGTAGTGGTAGACGCACACAGATGAGAAGGCAGAGAGAGCAACAAGAACCGCTGTCCCGTCACCTACCTATTGCCCCTCCTCGCGCCGGACTTCTTCTGAGACAATAATATATACCTGGTAGGCGTAATATTTATATACATAAAGGATAAACGTAAGTTACGTTTATATATCAGTCTGGTCGAAAATATAAGGTACGTTTCGATGGCCGCAATATATACACCACTCTGGTCATAAATATAGGGACCGCTTAGTATTAATATTAAATTATAAACGGCCCTTATATTCCGGTCAGAGTGGCGTATTTTTCTTGTCGTGATGCCTTTCGCTGCTCATACCAGAGGGTACAGATTATACAGCTCCCACCAGGCAACATGAGCTCCAGATCGTACTGACCAGGAAACGATCTATCTACCATGAAATATCTAGATCATCCAGTGGGAATGATCTATCTGATCCATCCGGGGTGCGCAACATCGTAAAACACCGATCTCAAAAGAAACTGGGTAAACGGGAGCCCAGCCAGTCACAAAAAAAACGGCCTGAATTGTGTACCTCAAAAATAGTATCATCCTTCTCGTAATCCACGTTTTTGGGCGACGACCTATCAATACTTGGATACGTAGTGTAGGTCTGTGTGTATATCTATATATATATCGTGTGCCCGCACTCGGAAATGAAATGATTAACTCTACTTCCAATAAGTACAGAAGTTGGAAATTTCAGTTATTTAATTGTGCGTTTTGATCAGATTGCATCCCCAGATCGGAAATAAAAATTGGTACAGTTGCGTTTGTGAAGCTTTCGTAATTTTTCGAGTATATCTCTTCATATGAGCGCTTTTTGGCAGGCGCGAAGTAGTTCGACACGGGACCCCCGTCCGGACACATTCGTCGAGGCCCGGGCGCGATCCGTGGCCTCTGGAGCGCGTGGCAAGCCCTCAAAGGTTTGTTTTCGGCGGGAGTGGATAAAACGATCTCCCTGGTTTCAGTACGAGAGGCTTTATTTTGTACATACGTACCGGCAGAATGTCCTCAGCTCTTCGCCCTTTCACGGGCACACCTCCAAGACATGTACCAGGGACGCAACAGACAACAGGCAGAGAGCACAACGTTACAACGCTGTCGCCCAAAAGCACCAGCAGGCACACTTAGCGTGTGTGACACACCCATCTGCGCTGTACTGCTGCGGCTGGCCATGTTTATCGTAGCCTGCGGTCTGCAATCCGCCATGTACCTATCTTTGCTGCTGCTGTGTGACAGACCCACGCTAACTCTGGATGGCAGTATAAACATCATTTGGATTAAATATTGATACGCCAGCGGTCCTTCCATTTCCGGTGTTTTGTGTTGCTTGCCCCGAGCACACACCAGGCATCTACCGCTGTAGACAGACAGCAGACACAGTGCAGAGAACACAAACAATGTTACTGTACAACCCCGCCCAACAGTACAAACAAGCAGCGGCCAAAAAACACCACGGGCGCAGGGTGTGCTGCTGTTTGCTGGTTGCTTTATCGGAGGCTGCGATCCGTCATCCGTCATCACCACCTCTCCCTCTTCTGCTGTGCTGCCTGCGCATGTGCGTCCGGTGTGTCGCGCGCCGCTGAAATCACTAACATCGCGCAGAAGTACACCTATAGTACACTACTAAGTACGTGACAACAAAATTTTGGGTGAGACAAAGCGCCCAGTAGGTGATCAAGGAAAACCCAAGGGATACAAAGAAGTTTAGGTGGGACCACCGACCGGGACTGGAGGCCTCATCCAATCCAATAATTACATTGAGTGATCGACGGCAGCGAAAAAGAATACTGCAGTAAAATCGTCACCCAATCAGATGAACTCAAATTTGGCACAAAATGAGGAGTCACGATCCGATGAGATCAACTACGAAAAGGAAAGTCCGAGTCGATCACTTTGTTGAAGGCTAGCTCCCCTGCCAAAACAGCGTAATAAGCACAGGAAAAATACAGACCTTCCCACCCACCCTACAGGCTTAGTAGTCTTTAGCTGCACGATCATTTCAATCCCCGGAATGGGCGCCGTGCTGAGAACGCACTACTCGTAAGCGCGGAGTTTATCCCGGGCGAGGCCCCCCTGCTTCGGGGCAGGAGGCCTCATCCTATCAAATACTTGCATTGAATGATCGGCGGCAGCGTAAACCAACACTGTAGTAAATATGGCCAAATGGTCACGACGCCCGGTTTTGGACTTGAAGGCGCGACTTCGATCCTCGCAGAGATCATGTCTATTTTTTTCATTTTAATTTTCTTGTATCATGCACGCAACCCAGACACCAAAGACAACAAACAGCACACGAGCAGTGCAGGGTGCTTGCTACGACCAGCTGGCTATAACGCTACACACGCCTGCCGCCCGCTAGCAGAGCACGAAGCAACAGCGCGCGTGTGCGTTGTCCGCGCTGTATTGCTGTGTCCTCCTGATGATATATACCCGGTAGTTGCTTTTTTATCGGAGCCTGCGATCTGTAAAGCCGGGGGTCTCTCCTGTTGTGTGATACATGCATGCTGCCACAGGTACAATAACACTGCTGCTGTGCTGCTGCTGCTGCCGCTGCTGCTGCTGCTGCCGCTGCTGCTGCTGCAGTGCGATTTTCGTGGGCAGCCGAGCGTGGTCGAGAGTTCCAGCCCCTTCTTCGGTGCATCCTTTCGTATTTCTGTAAATATTATCCCACTACTGCTGTACTGCTGTGTTCCGTGTGTCACCCGTGTGAGTGTGCTGTGTGTGTGCCGTGTGTCACGCGTGGAGTGCTTTCAAACCTTTTTTGGTCCGCAGCCCTCGGTTGCGGGAGAGGCCTTCTTCGCCGTGAGCGCCACGTCAAATACTTGCATCAACACACTTACAAAAAAAATGTTAGTGTCAATGTGCCCCACGCGAAATGGTACCATTTTATTCGTGGTAATTTGCTATAGAGTTTGAGACGTACAAATGGGAGAAAACGTTCAACTATTAATAGTAGTTGTGCAAGGGTGTGCATATACCAAGAGTATACACTTGTGCGTTATTATTGGGTTATTCGACTACAGTAGCCGCGCACAGTGCTCATATACTTTAAAGTATGCATGTGTGTGGCTATTCAATCAAGTAATGAGAGTTCTCTTAATCGTTTTAGATGGACGAGACACTGTGTGCTTCGGCAGTAGTACTCTCGGTGACGAGTAGATCTATCGTATACCGTTGTTTGTTTCTTCCGCTGTACGTATCAGTGTAACAAACACGTATGCAAAGTTTCCGGAGCAGAGAAAACAGAGAACACGCGTTCTCCAAGAACTCGGGCGATTGTGGCGTGTTTAAGAATGAACTTGTCAAGGAGTCGCAAGCCGTATACGGGTTCTTCTTGAATGTTCAAAAGCGGTACTGGGTTCTCCAGTATTACGCGTTCAAACATTGGGGGGCGATGTGGGTTCCAGGTTCTCGACCAGACCGTCGCATGGGTATTGTCCCGCGGAGGTCCCACCATTCGCCGAGGTCGTGGATATCCGTGTATCTTATTGTACGACTGTGGTCACCCATATTCCTGGCGTACTTGTTGTCGTCAGCAGAGATGTCGTCAGCAGTGACATTGTCCCGTGACAAGTAGTCACTGCAGATTGGAATGCAAGGCCCGTGCCTCACACACACTCTTCCTCTCCATCATCTTTGATGGTTGTTTCGTGAGATCGTCCGTACCGATCCTATACCAAAACCTAGCGTGTCCTACACGCTACACCCTCTAAGAAAGGCAAGTGCCATAGATGTCGAGTCGAACCTGGGGGTCCTCCCCACATTTTGCGCCATCATCACGAAAAATCTCTGAAAACGATTCAGTCAAGAGGTTACAGCTGCACACTATTTCCATACCCTGTGTTATTTGGCGCAAGATCATCGCGAAAAACTCTAAAAACGATTCAGTCAAGAGGTTACAGCTGCACACTACCTCCATACCCTGTGTGTTTTGTCCCCAGAAATGCAAGTGCAGCTCTGAAAGGGTCTACCCACCTGTGTGTACAGTGCAGTAACATGCAGATATTTCATAACGTCGTAATCTCGTATCATACGCATGCCGTAGGTTTTCAATCCGTTCTTGCGTCGCTCCGCCTAGGCATAAGTCCCGGAGGGGAACCTCGCACGGGATATAATAACCGTCTTGGGGACTTTCGGAGGGAAGAACAGCGAAACGGCCACCGTGTGATTGGTGGGTGATAAAAAAAGCGGAGTCCCGAGTAAAATGACGCAAGGAGTCGTACGAAAGGGGGCGCAACGTTATCCCTACCGTTCCTGTCAGGAGCTCACGCTCAAATGGTTGACAACATCCAAGTTACCAACCATTGTTTGGGTCGCCATCTCGAGGGCCCCCCGAGGGGGTTCGATGCGGACGCCCGTCTCTTTGTCATCCCCCCCCGCCCACCTCTCGCAAGGGGTACGTGGTCGAAAGGTCAAAATGCTCAAGGCAGGCAACAAATGAGTTGAGTACACCCCCCCCCCTCCCACCTGGTTGGTGAAAACCGGACGTGCTCTCACGGGTGACAGCTTCAGCGAGTTGATTTAGTTTCCAGTCTGGAAGCGGCCACACCGGCAAACAAATTTAACACATTAAAGCTGTCATCCGTGTGCAAGTCCGCCTCACACGCGGTTCTTGGCAGGCTGCAGCTCACCCTTCATGCGACTCGCCGAACACCTCACGGTAGCGCTTCGCGCTCGGTGCAAGCAATGTCTGCCTGGTCGGTGAAAACCCGACGTGCTCCGTCCCGGCATTGTAGGGATCCGAGGGTCTATGGTCATAAGTCTACGGTCATGCATAACGAGAGCACACCCTCCCCCCCCCCTCCCCTGCTCCGTCTCGAAAGGGATGCGTGGTCAATGGTCAAATGACTAGGGCAAGCAACAAATGAGTACGCCCCCCCACCCCCCTCACCCCAAGTCACCTGCTCCGGCCTCCTTGTGGCGAACTCCTCGGGAAGCGTCTGGCCCGCCCTGAGGAGGGGCTTGAGGCTCTGTCGCAGCATCTTGCGCCGCTGCTGGAACGCCGAAGACAGGACACTCTTGAGGCACGCCTGGTTGATGCCTGGCCCCTTGCCTGGCCAGAGAGAGAGAGACATCAGAGACAGAGAGACAACGTTTGGGTGTATTGGGCTATCACGAGGGAACATAATAATCATAACTAAACATGACGTGTAAACACAGGGGGATATGTGAGTTTTGGGTTCATCGCGGGTCCTGATTACTTGCGCCCCCGCGAAATAGTGGTATGTTACCGTGTTACAGTATTAAGGGGGGCCATAGTAAATAGGACCTACGGTACACACCAAAACCTATCTATTTCTGCATTTTTACCGGCACTATTTGGTCCTATTTACTATGGTCCCCGGTAATAGTGTGTCAGTGTGATGGTAATAGTTGTGCTGTTGATGGTGATTTTTTGCAGTGAGTTATTGGCCGTGAAAGCTAAACGTTCGTCGCTGATAGTGTGGTATGTTTAATAGCAGTGCGTTATAGACAGTGACTCATCAACCAAGAGGCCGCACTCTTCCCCCGTTTGGAAAAAGAAGAAAAAAAACAAGCCTATACGTAGCACGCGCTTGTCTCTCGCTCTGCGTCTCTGCACTTTGTCCGCCAAATCTGCGACCCATCAACCCCATTCCACTCCACCCCTCTGCCTCTGTCTGTCTGTCCGTCTACCTCTCTCTCTCTAGCTGCCTCTCTCCACTTCGTCACTTGTCAGCGTGCCTGCCACTCTATGTCTACCCCCCCCCCTCCTCATGCGACACGCCGAATACCTCACGGCGCTTGGCGCTTGGTGCTAGCAAAGTCTTCCTGGTCAGAGAAACCCGATGTGCTCCGCCCCCGCATTGTAGGAGTACCCCCCCCCCCCCACGTTCTCTGTGTATCCTCCCTCCCCTCCCGGTATTGTAGGGATGCGAGGGTCTATGGTCATACGACTACGGCCATGCATGATAATGAGTACCCCCCCCCCCCCTCCCGCCTTCCAAACCTACACAAAACCCCCACCTGAAAAGGGTCAAATTACTAAGGCAAGCAACACACGAGTACCCTTCCCCCCGTTCCCCCCCCGTCACGGCATGGTAGGGATGCGAGGGTCCATGGTCCTTACGGCTACAGCCATGCATGACAATTAGTGAGTACACCCCCCCCCTCGCCTCAAGACCTCACCGGTAAAGTCTAGACTGATGAGGGCAGAGGTCACGCTCGGCTGGGGGTAGAAGACCGTCGGCGGAATCTGGAACAGGACCTGAGGCCTCGCGTACAGCTGGAACACCACGCTGAGGATGCCGTACTGCCTCGTCGACGGCTTGGCCACTATCCTCTGAGCCACCTCGAGCTGCATCGTCACCACCGCCCGCCTCACGCTCAGGTAGTGGTCGCACAGGGTGAAAAGGATCTGCGCGCAGAAAAAATCAAGGGGTGGGGGGTGGAATGGGGGTTGGGGTTGGAGTCGACGTTGGGGTGAAGATTGGGGTGGGGGTGCAGTTGAGGAGTTGGGGTTGAAGTTGGCGTTGAGGCGAAGATTGGGGTAGGGGTGGGGGGGTGCACTCGATATCATGCATGGCCGTAATAGTATGACCATAGACCGGGGTGGGGGTGGGTGCTAGAGTTGAGGTTGGGATGGGGATCGCGGTGGGGGTTGGATTCGGGTTGGGTTGGGGATGGAGGTGGGTGTTGGGCTTGGGGATGGGGGTGGGGGTTGAGGTTGGAGTTGGGGTTGGGCGTGGAGTTGGGATGGGGATTGGGGTGGAGGTTGGGTTGGGGTTGGAGTTGGGGGTTGGATTTGGGATGACAGTTGGCGTTGGGGTTGGAGCTGGGGTTGGGGGTTGGGGTGAGAGAGGGGGGGGACGGTTGGGGTTGGGGTTGGGGTTGGGGTTGGGATTGGAGTTGAGGTGAGGGTCGGGGTTGGGGTGGATGTTGATTGGTTGGTTGGTTGGTTGGTTCATTGATTGATTGACTGTGCTTGGTTGGTTGGTGGGGTGGCATGTCGGTTGGTTGATTTGTCTGGTTTCTGGGGTCTTGGTTGGTTAGCGATTTGGACGTTTTGTTCGTTGCTTGTGATGGGATTGGTTGGTTGATTATTTAGTTGATTTCATGGCTCCTTGTTTTTTGGTTGGATGTTGTTTTAGTAAACTGGCTGGTTTCTTGCTATTTTGGTTGTTTGATGCTTTAGGTCAAGTGTTTGTTTTCTTGCTTGTGATTAGATTCATCGGCTGCGTTTCCAGTTGGCCAGCATATTGTTTCGGTTGTTTGGTCAAATGGATACCTGGCTGGTGATGTGGTAAGGAAGATTGCCGATCACGGAAAGGGGTCCCCCCCTGAGCTCGGCCAGCTTGGTGTAGTCCACTTGCAGCACATCCGACATGACCACGCCGAGGGAAGGCATGCTGCTTTCCAGCAGCTGCAATCGGCCGCGGCAACGGAAGCGGTGGTGACGGTAGTGGTGGCGGGGGGGAAGCGGGGGGGGGGGGGGGGGGGGTCGAGGTCAATACCGAGCACAACACAGAGAGAGAGAGACGGAAACGCAACACTACCTGCGGCTACCAGATCAAGAGGTCTTCGTCCTCGTCGAGGTGATCCCTCGTGTTAACTCCATGGTGTAGCGCGGCCTGCTCCGGGCCACGATGTCCGCCCCTTCCTTTTTTTGGCGAGCGCAATGAACTACCGGTAAAAAAAAACATCCTACAGTACTAGGAGATAGATGGTGGCCACAGGCGGCCAAACAGGAAGGGGATACGATTATCAAAAAAAAATCATATGTAATATATGGAAACAACGTAATGAGCGCCCAATTGTTGGAGGTGTCTCTTATTAGGAGTAAGAACGGTGCTCCGTCTCGGATGGACGGTGTGGTCAATGGTCAAATGACTAAGACAAGCAACAAATGAGTGCGCCCCCCCCCCCCCCCCCCCCCCCCCCCCCCCCCCCCCCCATGCCTCTGGTCGCGTTCGAAACCTCCCCTCACCCCCCGCTCCCTTCCGCCCGCCCCCACACCATCCCGCCTCCCCCGCCCTTCCTACTATTTCACAGGAGAAATGCCGCCCCTCCCGCCCCCCCGCCCCCTACCCCTGCCACCATATCACTACACAAGGTATGCAAATTTTCGCTACTGTAGAGGAATGCGACAGCTCGCGGGAAAATCGTGTTTCTATTTCACCTCGATCGCGCGCTGGTCGATATCCACGGCCAGCATGTCGGGAAATCTCTCGTGCAAAACCTGCACAGGGAGTACAGAAAATCGCAGGCGGGAGGGGGGGGGGGGGGGGGGGGGGGGGGGGGGGGGGGGGGGGGGGGGGGGGGGGGGGGGGGGGGGGGGGGGGGGGGGGGGGGGGGGGGGGGGGGGGGGGGGGGGGGGGGGGGGGGGGGGGGGAGTAGGCATCAAACGGCGCCGTTCTGAAGCCCGCACGCAAAATATCATATACCCTCGGTTTGTGCGGACCCTTGAAAAACAAATCAAGGCTATTCACAGGTCATGGTCCCAACCCTCAGGTCGGGTTAGGAAGTTTTTTTAAATATTACGGGTCGGGTTCGGTCAAGTCGAGTCGGGTCGGGTCGGGTCAGGATGGTTTTCCAAATTCTCGCGGATCAGGTTCGGCCGACCCGACTCGGCCTGACTCGCGAGGTTTGCTTTCGGCCTGACCCGTGAACACCCCTGAAAAAAATGGTGGGTGTGGGTGCCTTAACATGTTGGGAGGAACCTCTGACAAGCTAACAGGCGTACACCCACGGTCGGCGAGGTCACGGCTTCTCAATTTTACCTCGCGCGTTGTATCTGGGCCCCTCAACAATAGCGTAGTCGAGGAAAATCGACGAGCAGTGGGGATGCTGAACCCTATGCGCGATAAAAAAAGAAGGCACGTACCGGGAGGGCAAGGAAGAAACGACACCCTGTGACCACGGCTTGTCCAGTAGCTGGAAAAAGAAAGTTGTTATGGTACTGCTTTGAATGAGGCCGAAAGGCCAGTAAAGACCTGGGTTCAGATTTTGGGGATCGTATTTGTAGTACTTGGGAGGCGTACCTTAGATGGAAAACCAGGAGTTTTCCCAGCGATGCACGAGCCTCGCTCTCAGTCTCCCAATAGTGATCGAAAGGAACAAAGCTGCTTTTTTTTCCCTATCTGTAGGCATTCAACGCACTTGAGTACCAACGAGTACCTGCTGAATAGGCAAACCTAACAAGTGATACAGGACAGTGTCCCGACCGTGGACTTAACAGAGTGATGAAAATACTAATGATATTGATACTAACAATGATAGTGATAACAACTACTACGGAGGTCCATAGTTAACGGGACCAAATTTTGTTAGTAAAAATAGGTAAATATATAGGTTTTTATGTATACCATAGGTCCTATTAACTATGGACCACCGAAATATAGAAAAAATAAAAACAGATGCACACACCAGACAGAGAAATCATTGATCCCGACTTCATGATGTAGATACTTCACGGTAAATAGACCTCCAGTGGCAATAGCGCACAACAACCGCAAAGACGACCTAACAGCGGGTGGGAGGGAGCCGCGTAATCTGCTATGATCTATAGCAGCAGCACGTGTTTTTCGCTGGAGTGGATCTGTACTTGTACCTGTACAGATCCTAAACAACAAACACTCCATGGCGGCAGCTTACAGTAAAGTCTACTGTAGATCATCTAGATCATTATCTAAATCATCATCTAGATCATCATCTAAAATCATCATCTAGATCATCATCTAAAATCATCATCTAGATCATTATCTAGATCATCATCTAGATCATCATCTAGAGATCATCATCTAGATCATCATCTAGATCATCATCTAGATCATCATCTAGATCATCATCTAGATCATCATCTAGATCATCATCTAGATCATCATCTAGATCATCATCTAGATCATCATCTAGATCATCATCTAGATCATCATCTAGATCATCATCTAGATCATCATCTAGATCATCATCTAGATCATCATCTAGATCATCATCTAGATCATCATCTAGATCATCATCTAGATCATCATCTAGATCATCATCTAGATCATCATCTAGATCATCATCTAGATCATCTCTGCAGCAGGTCGTGATCCGTCCGATGTGTGACAGGTCGCACACAAATCATACGGATCATGATCTATCTAATCTATTTACAGATAGATCATCTAGTTCCTCAGCTGCCGCTGTGAGAGGCTGTGCAGGATCTACATACATAGAAACAGATCCAACCCCAGGACACATATGCCACAGTAGTAGATCGTGAAGATTATACGGCTCACATGCACCGACATGAGCTAGATCGTACAGGTCAGGGATCTATCTACCTGCCCTGAACGATTTAGATCATCAAGTGGGAATGATACCTCCTATATGTCCGAGGTGTGGAAGGTTGTACCCCTGCGCCCTCAACAGGGTCCATCTATTACGGCAGAAGCGAGTTGCTCGTTTGCACGACCGTCCAACATTCAGAAGGCCCCTTCGAGTCGGGTAAACGAAAACGGAAATCCTACTACCGATACATAAAACCTGCAGCCGGAAGTCCTATCTCTATGCATATACAATGTGTTTATTTTTTTTTCCCATTTATTATGCTCGCCCTTTTTTTCTCGCTTCCTCAGATCAACCATTGGGTCACATAGCAGGCTCCTGCCCACTACGATATTGCGTATAGAAAACCTGCACGCGAAAAATCCTGCCGAAAAAAATGAAGCCGGATGAGGGAGATCCCTCCGCGCTGTCCGCCCGACAAATTAAATCCGTTTTTTTTTTATTGGCACGCCTTCCTCACCAGCGCGAATTCGGGTACACAACGACAGTTTTTTTCTCTGTGTCACACGTGAGACAGTTCACGATCTAAATAATCTGAATCGTCTACAGATAGATCGTCTATTGTAGGTCATCTACAGTTACTAACCTCCCGCTATGAGCTTTTGTGCAGGATCTGTACAGTACAGGTCCCACGTGGGAAACATTGTCTACGACAGTAGATCGTGCAGGTTGTACGTCTCCCAGCCAGCGACATTGAGCTACTGCCGTGGATCATACTCGTTCAGATCAGGAGATGTATCTATCTGCCCCAAAGGATCTAGATAATCAAGTAAGTAGGAGTCGATGATCTGTGCGAGGTCTGCTATGTTGTTTTTCTCGCCTGTGTCAGAGCTCCGGTGCCCGGGCCCAGCTCTACCACCCGCCTGCCCCCCTCCGACGTGTCTCCGAAGTGGTTGCAGATCTTCAGCACGTAGTTCTGGTCCGTGAGATAGTTCTGCCCTAGACTCTGCTTCGGCCTGAATTCCCCCTGAGCAAACGAGGCAAAATCAAGAGAAACAAGTGTACCGTTGATAATTTCCCCCGGACGCACGAGGAAATAAATTAATACGGGGGTCCATAGTAAATAGGACCAAAACATTGTCAGTAAAAACAGGTAAATATATAGGTTTTTATGCATACCATGGGTCCTACTAACTATGGACCCCCGTAATAATAAAGAAGTCCATTGTGGGGAATCCCCCCCACCGAGGAAACGAGCGAAAACAAGAGAAAAAACGTCCACTGTTACTGAAAATTCCCCTTTTGATCAAACGAGGCAAAATATGCCATCAAGGCAAATGTTGTAAGTACACTATCGAGAATCCCTCCTGAAAGAAGCGATATGCTTCAAGCAGTGGGATCGCCTATATACAGCAGTGCGTACAAGCAACGTTGTGCACTGGACTGCTGCTGCTGCTGCTGCTGCCGCTTGTAAAGCTTGAGCTTACCATGGACCAT
This sequence comes from Macrocystis pyrifera, assembly GCA_031763025.1. Lineage (NCBI taxonomy): Eukaryota > Phaeophyceae > Laminariales > Laminariaceae > Macrocystis > Macrocystis pyrifera. Next base: position 6,687,819 of record JASSKH010000025.1, read on the forward strand.
CGCCTTTCGCTTGCGGACACAACTTACGTGCAGCGGTTAAAGTACGCACCAGGTTTTGCGCTTCGGTTGTATCGTACAATATCAGGACGTATGCGCCTGAAGGTACCTGGTATGTATGAGTACGAGTGTATTTATACCGGTACAATACGACGGGATAGACCCTTGCACCTTCGCAAGTGCCACAACACTCTCGCACGGAACGTCACGTTTCAAGAAAGCAACCGCAGGCCACGAATGAATCCAACCAGACCGATGATGCCCCAACCAGTCCCAAGGCGCAACTACAGTAGTCAGTACAGCAGCAGTAAAGAAAGCACACGTCGGACAGGCAACGGTCTATCTACTGCTGTTATACTGTACGAAGACCATCTATCTATTTACAGTAGTAGTAAATGTACGATAGATCCTAGCCTGCCGTTGTGATTTGTACAGGTTGTGCAGGATTTGTACAACAGAGTAGTTCTACAGGTCCAACCCAGGAAATACGATGTGCTGGATTGTGCAGGTCAGAGTACACGGCTCCCACCCGGCCAATGAAGAGCTTCGTACGAACTTGTACGAGTACTGCTGTACTGGTAGATCGTACCAGGTACGCGCACGACAGGTCAGGAATATATCTGCCCTGCAGGACCTGGAATGACATACGCAACCATCTGACCATAACCATGCCCGTCGCGTCTACCATGCCCGTTGTGTCTACGTCTCTACTATTGATAGCTACAAGGGGCATGGGTGTATACCGTCTCCTTACGAAGTGTGCGAGAATCCTACAGCACAGCGGTACCAGGTATGATACCATGCATGTGCAAGAGCAGTATTTCGCAGTATGATGAGAGGCTTCAGGCCGCAGCATAGAAGCGTGTAGTCAAGGTCGGCGCGAAGAGGGGGAGAGAGGCTAATCAAACCATCACCACCACCCTTTCAGCAGCAGCAGCAGCAGCAGCAGCAGTACTAGCAGTACCGTATGCTACGTACCTGAGGCAACGATGGGGGCTTGTGCTTAGTGCCGCTGCTCCCCTGCGTCTTCCCTTTCCCCCTTGGCAGCCAGCATAACCTCCTCCACTCGGCGTGAGGAGGTGCGCTGACCTACGACGACATCTGTGTTTCTTGCGAGGCCTGCTCTCCGGAAAGCATTGGTGAGCCTGCCTCCCCCGGCAGAGCCTTCAAAGCTTCCTGCGAAAGCAAAGGCTAGGCCTTTCCTGGCCGCTGGTGCTGGTGCTGGTGGGGTGGGGGTGAGGCCCTGGTTCAACGCCAACCGACTACCACGTGCGAGTAAGGGGGTCGTCGATGACTCTCCGCGGCCAGCTAGGACGCCAGCGATCGACGCCGCGAGAACCAGCGACGCCACGCTGGGGGTCCTTCGTCGTTTGCGGCCTTGCGGCTGCGGCTGGTGCTGGTGCTGTCGCTGGTGCTGTCGCTGCAGCATCTTCGAAGCCGAAAGTGTGTCACGCTGGTTGCTGGTCAGTCATGTTTCGGGGGCGAAGGACGGAGTTGTACGATAACACCAACATATTCGTTTTTTTGGGGACGGGGGTTAACGAGACTGTCAAAAATGCCAATGAAAAGATTCGTTGCGTTATCGACCAGATCTAGGGCAGGATCCAGGATCAATCAGGATATCACTGATACCAGTAGGTTGACTGGCGAATCCAAGGCGGTTTACATCGTCGTGATATAGCATTGATAATCTGACAGCCCGCGGGTGTCTCTATGATACCTACCCCCCCCTTCCCTGCGTTTGTTTACACGATAATACCATTGATTACGGGGAACAATAGTAAGTAAGACCAAATATTAATATTGGTAGTAAAAAGAGGAAGAAATGTGTTTTTTTGTGTGTACGGAGGTCCTATTTACGATGGTCCCCCGTAAGAGCAGGTGCTACTCGCACACGTACGTACAGCAGCAGTACCTCTACAATGCATACCAGGTATTTTAAGGGGCTCGATTCAAGTCGAAATGGAACATGTACGATCTACGAGTACACAGTCGGAGGCAAAAATAAAAAGAATGGCATGTATGGTAGTGGAGGGTGATACACTTCTTTCGAACAACGAAAACATGAACTGGAATTATTCTGAGCAATTCATTTGGAACGAGAGTTGTTAAGTTCAGAAGGTCGGGACACTTTGTATCCCTGAACTGGTTTGCTTATTAAGCCGGTACTCGTTGGTCCTCACGTGTGTTGTTTGCTTAGAGATATAAGAAGAGCACCTTTATTCCTTTCGTGCACGCGGAGGCTGGGAGCTTCATCTAAGATACGCTTCTCAAGTACTACAAATACGATCCCAGTGCCTGAACCCAGGTAATTTCTGGGATTTCAGCCTCATTCAAAGTAGTACCACAACACTAGCCCACTCTGACGAGCCGTATATGTAGAATTATATGGAATTGGTGGAAACCCCGATTCCACAAGCTAGAACATGAGTCGAAGATGCGGCTCCTCAAAACCCACTCCCACACCTCTGAACGGCAAGGCAACGAAGTCGGCAAGGTACGTCAAAAAAGAGAAAGAAAGGGACGCCTAGCCTTAAGGGGCAGGGATAAATCGTCAGTGAAAGCCATCGCCATGCCACCCGCAACGTGGGTGGGGCGAGAAAGTCTCTACGGAAAAGCGAAATGTGGACACAAAAAACAAGACGGTCCTGTTCCCAGTAGGTGTTGTCAAACGTTATCCAGGTCGCCCCCAGCTCCCGAGCGGGGGGGGGGGCGGTAGGACGAGAAGAGAAATAACACGGAATACGCTAAGAACCACCTAAACCCAGCCCACAACTCTGGAAACGTGTCCTGTGCCACGCCACTTCTTAAGTTCAGAAAGTCGGGACACTTTGTATCCCTGGACTGGTTTGCCTATTAAGCGGGTACTAGTTGGTACTCACGTGTGTTTGTTTGCTTAGAGATAGAAGAAGAGCAGCTTTATTCCTTTCGTGCACGCGGAGACTGGGAGCCAAGCTCTTTTTCCATCTAAGACACGCCCCCCAAGTACTAAAAACACGATCCCAGTGCCTGAACCCCCAGGTAGTTCAGCCTCACATTCAAAGCAGTACCATAACAGAGTGTTAATAACTACTGTACTACAGTATTACTACGAGCATATGATGTGTTACCGGGCGCTGAAGAAAAAGCAGGTGGTGTTTTGTACAGTATTTTCATGCTGGTACTAGGATACGTATCGGTGGGGGGGGTATCGAACGAGACTCGCGCTCGATCGCTCGATGCGATAGGGTTCCAGAGTTATTTCCATCCGTCGTAGAATGCTAAAAACAAAAATATATATATATGTACGACTTCGATTGAAGTCGGTATTATATATGGGTCGACACTTCAACTTTTCGTTCAGTATCAGCAAAAGCCAAAAAAACGGGATGCCAGGGGATGGGGGAACAAACCCGATGCGTATTTACGATATACCGTATATATACCGAAATTCCGATATATTCAGGACACGAAACTTTCAAGACTGTGTCCAACACTTGTTATCATGTAAATCGTTTTGTTTTAATGCGTATCTTCTGATTCGTGTTCGTGTGTTGTCTCCTCCCTCCGCTCTTGTGTTTTGTCGCACGTTAGATGCGGCCTACTGAATGCTCCTCCTAGCTGCTGCTGTCGGCACACCGATTCGTCGATGAAACCCCCCCACTCCTGCACCACGCCACCCTCACACCCACAAGTACTACAGTTAGTATACAACAATGGTCTCTCTACAGTACCGGGGTGTATGCGCCAGGCGACAATACCGGCACTATGGCGGCGGCAACCGGCACTAACTACTCCGCGCGCTGCCACACTGGTGAATAATCCCATCTGTGCCAGGGATTTGTTTCACCGGCAATATATCGGGCAGCCGGCACTACTCAATCTGCGCTTCTTTTTTTTCTTCTCTTTTCCTTCCCACCATGTATTATCTGCGCCACTCTTTTTCTCTCTCCTTCCTATAATAGTCGAAACTCACACCCGGGGTCACCATGTAGGTTCCTCTCCCCCTCCCCTCCCCTCTGCGGTTTTTATCGCGACAAGACTTCGGCTCTTTTGCCCTTCACCACGTCGACTCGCATCGGATCAACCGGCAGTACAGAGGGACGAATACAGGTACAATAACATAGCGCAACCCGTGACCACCACGGCTTGCCCGGAAGGTCATTGAGGGTAAAAAACCTCACACGGGTTGAGATGGAACGAGAAAAAGCCCCGACAAACATAAACGCACAGCAGCTGCAGCAGAAGCAGCAGAAGCAGCAGAAAACCTTCTCCAAGTTATACTGCGCTGTTGCAGCGCTGTCAACATAATACCAAGGAAGGCTTGTTTTCGCACTGCTCGCTGTGCTCCAGGTGGAATGATTACTTGCACCAACCTCACTAGGTTCCACGCAAAGAGCACACCGTAGTACAATTGGAGCAACCTCTATACCACTGCAAGAAAGAGACCACTCTCATTCCAAGTCGTTTGTCCCCCAAACGCTGCTCGCTGCAGCTTTGAAGGCCCCGCGGGATGCAGCATTGTCTGGCTCGCCACTCGTACCTACCTCTAGGTAGCCGCAGTTTTCCTATTGGTCGTATTTTTGAGCACCAAATTAAATGTCTGTCTCCAAATACAGCATTAGTTTCCACGAAAGGTACCTGTAACTCCTTACTCTCGACCTATAATACGGCAACTGCATGACGCCAAGCGCTCTCTCTTAAACGCCAGCGGAGTCGACCTCTCACAATCCATCAATCGACCAATCAATCTATCTATCGATCAATCATCCAATCAACCAATCCACCATTCAACCCACTGACCAATAAGTTCATCGACCGAAAACATGAACGCGTGGACCAATCAATATTCCACCAATCAAGCCGTCCACCATCACTGCGTCGACTAATCACTGCATCAACCAATTAACCCGTCGACCGAACAATCCATACCAACCATTCAATGCGTCCACCAATCAACCATCCACTGATTAAGCCGTCGACCAGTCAATACATCGACCAATTAACCCATCGACCGATCAATCCACATCGGTCAATCAATTCGCCGACCAACAACCATCTGCTGATCAATCCGTCGACCAATCAATACATCCACCAATCCTCCCGTCGACTGATCAATCTACATCGACCAATCAACCATTCACGAAACGTCTTTCTCTGCTCAAGCCGTCGACCAATCAAGCCGTCGATCAACCAAATCTCCCGACGAAGTCCGTCAGCCAATCGACTCATCGACCAATCAGCCACCGCCCTGGCGCACGTACAGACAGACCGTATAGTACGACGAGTCAGTTCAGCTGCCCTACCTACCAGGTACACACGAGCATAGCACATTTCCGCTGAACTGTTTTCTGGCTGACGGGGTCCCTTAACCCAAAATCGTCAGAATACCAATCTTGTTTCGAAAAATGACGTTTTTGTATACTTGGGCCATGAGATTATTCGTCGGGATGCAAATTGATTTTTGCCTCAGTTTTTCGGGTAGAGGTATGGGGCTCCTTAAGGTCAAGTGAGGAGCCTCAGAAATTTTAGGGTGAACCTCGCTACCGTAAAACGCCTCGGTACGTTGCATTGACACAGCATTGCAAAACAAAAAACACACTCACACATTCAACAGAATTCCCCCCGCGGACACGCGTACTCTTGCTATACGCACCCACGCCGATTGCGGCAACCATCGCACAGAAAGAACGTACGCGTGCAGCAGTAGTGCATGCACGCCACAGAGAGGGAGGGATAGGGGCATAAGGGGCAGACCTCAAGCTCCGATCGCGATTTACACGGTGAGGTACATGCTCGCAATACAACCCATTTTGATGTGCCGAACAAGTGAGACCCGTCTGAGTATTAATATGAAAACCAAAACCGTCCTTAATGTTTCCGAACAGAGTGTTACGTCTTATCTCCGACATGTAACGACCGATTGGTTATGAGCATGAACTCCAGGACGGTCCGTAAATTTCTGAACAGAGAGGTAAGCCATACCCGGCTTATAGAGAGGCGGCCGGCCTCCGCTATCGATCAAACTCTACGAGTAGCGAACCCGAGGCAGAAACGGGCGAAGCATGGCGATGAATGAATCCTTGGAAATGCACGACTGCGAAAGCGAGCGTATTGTAAGAAGAAAATAACGTCGGCTACGTAATACACAAAATCAAGAAGGCAGGCAAAGCAATGCAAGGCAAAGCAGAGCAAAGCAAAGCAAGGCAAAGCAAGGCAAGGCAAAGCAAGGCAAAGCAATGCAAGTCAAAGCGATGCAACGAAAAGCAAAGTAAAGCAAAGCAAAAGCAAAGCAAGGCAAAGCAAAGCAAAGCAAAGCAAAGCCAAGCCAAGCCAAGCCAAGCAAAGCAAAGCAAAGCAACGCAACGCAAAGCAAAGCAAAGCAAAGCAAAGCAAAGCAAAGCAAGGCAAGGCAAAGCAAAGCAAGCAGGCACGCACCACTCTCTCTCGCTCCGTACCTATCTCTTATCTCTGTCTGCCAGCCCCCGCAACACTCAGTACATCAAGCCACAGGAGGGAAAAAAACAAAACCAATCGTGATCTAGGATGGAGTTCCAAAAGTCCGTGCACAAACATGCCTTCGAAACAACGAAACCCGCCTAACGAATACCACAAGCGAGCCGTAGAGTACAACGCCCAGTCACCATTATCATCACCATAACGTGATTCGCTCTTAAACTATAAATATAGTAGCAGCATTGATAAACTACATGGACGACTCCAACTATTACCAATATCGTACCAAGCTCTACTTAAACTACACTTTTCTTACGAGCACGACTGCAGTACAGGCAGTACACTTTCTACGTTCTCCTCCCGCGTGTTCTGCTTCCACACGGAATCAAGTTGTCGTCCTGAGGTCGACTGGTGGTTCGGATCGATCGATCGATATTTTTACAGGCTGTTGCTTCGATCGACCGGTCCTGAAGATCCAAGAGCAAGTGATCCAAGACCCTTCCACCCAAGGTTCGTCCATCCAAGATCCTTTCATCCGAGATCCTCTCATCAAAAACCCTTTGATCCAAGACCCTTCGATCCCCAACATACTTTGGTCCTTTGACATCATTCGATTTGTCGGCCCTGTCTTATGCCGGGGGGTGGGTAACCGCCAAGGCTCAGAGCATGCAACGACCAAGCTTATCGAACGAGGCAAGAGAAACAAAAATGAGAAGAGAGTGTGAGAAACGGGAGAAATATACGTATAAAAACGAGAAAAAAAAAACACACACACACACACCAGCAACGACAACCGAGACACGAAAAAAAAAAAGTATCAAACTCACTCATTCAGCAGAAGCAAATACATGCAACAGCAACAGAAAATACAGAAGCAAACACAACTCAACAAAAAAAAAGAGCAAGCACACTAAAAAAAAACAGCAGAAAAAATCAACAGCGACAGCAGAAGAACGAAAAAAGAGGGGGAATGGAAACAAGAAAGAACGAAAAGGAATTAAGAAAAAAAAAAAAAGACGAAAATAAAAAAAAACAAAAACATAATGGCAAAATCAAAAGGATCACGCGACAAAACTTTCCACGCAGTGATGAATGGGGAGCAAGCAGGAGGAAGAAAAAAATACGCACTTTGCGAAAAAAAAATATGAGAATCCATTGTGGGCACAGATACGTGTGTGTTTATTAATCAATTGTAATACCCCCCCCCTCTCTCCCCACTCCCCGTCTCCAACGAGGCGTACTCTCCGCCTCAAACCTAGCACACCGCCCTTCAAAACAAATCCTCCCCTCTCCCCCTCCCCCCCTCTCCCCTTCACCGGCCCCTCTCTCCTCAAAACTCTCGAACTCCTGCCGCAAAGCGCCGAATCCATTCAGTCCAACAAGCAAGAAAGCCAAATACTTATATAGGTAAACCCCACCCAATAATCGACCACGCAGCAAGAAAAAAAAAATATATATATATGATCCAGTCGCAAAAAAAAAAAAAAACTCAAGTCAAGGAAAAACGAAAACTTGTGAGCCGGGATTTTTTTTTTTTCTTTTCTTTTTTTTGCGTATGTACCCGCAAAAAACTCATCCCACACTAATTCCAAGCGTTTTTTTGTCCCTAAAAAATCTGAGTACAGTCAGTTCTTAACACGTTCAGGACTGCACTCCCATTTTGGGGGGGGAAATTTACTCAGGGAATTAGAGTCAGATTGAAGTTTCCGTGCAGTGCAGTGCAAAACTGTTACACAAGGGGGGGGGGGGGGAGGTTGAAGGCGCCAACTCCGAAGAGGGATAATCGGACAGCGGTCTTCGAATGACTACACGTGCGTACAGCCGGAATTCGCGCGGGCGGAAGAGGTCGTTCGCCTTCGCCAAGATAAGATAAATAAAATAAAAAGTCGAACGCAAGAAAGAAAAGGAAGAAAGGAAGAAAGAAAAACCCGCGCAAGACGCACAATACGCTACAGTCGGCCGAAATGATGTCGACCTTTTCTTGCGCTGAAAGCAACCAAGAGCTTACCCCCCCCCCCCCCCCCCCCCCCCCCCCCCCGCGCCCCCTCCTTCATCCCAACGCAACCCCCCCGAGACCACACCCCCTCTCCTCCAACTCCTCCACTCTCCCCCCTGGCCACCCCCCCCCCACTCCCCCAAACACGCCTCAGCCGTTCGCAAGTCTCTGGCGCCAACGCGAAAAACAGCGCACCGGGTTGGGTGTGCATGGTTGATTGCATTGCAGCTGCTGTATCTATTATCTAGGGTCTAGGGTGACTGGACGATACTAGTCGTTGTCGCGTGACTTCGAATACTCGTGGTTGTTCTGTTTCTGTGCCCTTAAGACACAATCCAGAATAACAACAAAAAAACTTAGGGTTAGGGTCAGGGTCAAGGAGGGAAGAAAACCGTAAAAGGAGGCGTTAACCTCTTCTCTAGAACCGCATTCACGTTTTTTTTAAGGGACGGCTCACTTGGAGTTGGGTGGGGTGACTCAACGCGGTCGTAAAAAAGGATGCCCGCCCCCGTATCTACCGAGGGGTGACAGGGAATGAGCATTCCTATTGAACGCCTCCCCATACGACTACGGCCATGCATGACATGACGTGACATGAGCACCCCTCCACCCCCCCCCCCCCCCCCCCTCTCATCTTAGGAAGGGGCCACACCAGAGAACGAATCAACTAACTCGACGACTGTCATCCGTATGCAAGAAAGTCCGCATCACAAGCGGTTCTTTCTGAGAAGGATGCAGCTCGCGCTCTCATGCGACTCGCCGAACACCTCACGGCGCTTCAAGCTTTGGTGCATGCAAAATGTCTAGCCTGGTCGGTGTAAACCGGATGGGCTCCGTCCTGGCATTGTAGGGATGCGAGGGTCTTAAGGTCATATGACTGCGGCTATGCATAACACACCTCCTCTACCGAAGCCATCGCAACTCACTCGTCCACTCTTTTTCAACCGCCTGTTTCCCTCTTAGGAGACAAAAAACAAGAAGAAGAAAAAAAAAAAATGCAACTCGGCGCGTGCGGCTATCATACCTCCACACCAGCTCAATTTTCTATTTAGTCTCGCTCTTTCGTTCCTTCGCGTCCTCTGCCCGCATCTAAATGCTTCGTTCTGTCTCTTCCTTTGGGCGACAACGCGATCGACCAAGCTAATCGATCTAACGACCGAACTACAAACTGATCGATCGACCGAGCTAGTGGAACGACCTAGCTAATCGATCGATCGAGCTGCCTCTCCCCCGACCGGCCGTCTACTCTAACGAAGGCAAGCAAACCTTCTCCCCAAGACTCTTGTAGTACGATGCAATACAACGCGGCGCAATGCAACACGGTTCGATGCCATGCGGTTCGATTTGTGTCGGCGTTGCCGTTCGATTATGTCCACCCCCCGCCCCCCCCCGTCCCCGTCGTCGGAATCCCTCTCTAAACAAGCGAGTCCGCGCCAGCGTCAGCATCTCCTCGGTGCCCTCCTCCCCCTACCGCCCCCCCCCGACCCTAATAGTACCCCCAACCCCGATCCCATCCCCCGGGTACCTTAAGCCTCCCCCTCCCCAACGCCCCTCTCGTGAGTCGGCACCGAAGCTACCACCGGGGGTGATATCGTCATCGACATCAACACCATCTCGGAAGAAAGTCTCGTCATCTTCTCCATCATAATCGTCTTCCTCGGCGTCCATCATCATGCCGGGAACGTTCCTCGGACCACGCCAGCGCCCTTGGCCTGCTGCTGCTGCTGCATCGCTGTAGTGTCCTTCCCCACCCTCTTCCTCCTCCATCCCCTCGTTCTCTTCTTCGTCGTCCGCGTCGCCGCCGTCCTCTACCACCCCTCCCTCCTCTATGATCTGCCGAAAAAACATCGCCGAAGAAATTTGGTTGACGAACACACTTGGTCAGTTTGTATTGCTAAAAATAGAGTACATCAATCGTCTTCAAAAAAGAATGAGGGGAACGACTGAAGGCAGCCAGCCCACCACAAAAAGTGTTAAGAAAAAAAAAAGGCAAGAGAGAGAAAAAAAACGGGGTCAGCGCAGGCGGCTAGCACCGCAAGTGGAAGAGAAAAACCAGCACAACCGCAAGAAAAAAAAAAAAAAAAAAAAAACGAAAAAAAAAAAAAAACCCGCAGTCGAGAGACACTCCCCCGCGTCGCCAAAAAAAAACGATTTAGTGCACTATATGGAGGCGGTCAGTCGAAGGGGTCAAACCGCGGGCTTCTATGATAGCATATTTGATTTTTTGGTCGAAATGTACTAATAAATAGTTTTAGTGTAGAGGACTGTCAGTCAAGGGGTCCAACCGGTCAGTCAAGGGTTACACCGCGGTCTCCCACTGGAGCATACTTTAGTTACTACAGTAGGTTTAGTATCGAAAGCGGTCAGTCAACGCAGTTTTGATCCAGATGCATTATCAAAAGTTTTAGCGCAGAGGACGGTCAGCTAAGGAGTCCAACCGCGTCCTCCTGTTGCAGCATATTCGCTGTTTTGGTCGAAACACACAAGTTTGAGTGAGGAGGGCCGTCAGTCTAGGGGTCAAACCGGTCAGTCAAGGGGTCAAGTCGCGGTCTCCTACGATAGCACATTCGGTATTTGGTTCAAATACACCTGAATAGCTAGTAATGTATTCACTAAATACACAAGTTTTAGCGTAGAGGGCGGTCAGTGGAGGGGTCATACCGGTCAGTCGAGGGGTCAAACCGCGGTCTCCTAGCGTATTTGCTGCTTAGGTCTTAGCACATCTAAATACACTAGTTTCAGTGAAGAGGAAGATCAGTCAACGCGTCAAACTGGTCAGTCCAACCGCGGCTTCCTTGAATCCTTACCGTTTTGGCATAAATTCACCAGTTTTAGTGTAGAGGGCGGTCAGTCGAGGAGTCATACCGGTCAGTCACGGCGGGTCAAACCCGTCAGTCAAGGGGGTTAAACCTCGGTCTCCTGGTATATATGGCATATTCGCTCATGCGTCACCGTACCTCAAAGAGCTCTACCGTCCGCGCGTCAAACAGCCTCATGTCCGACGTAGTCTTCACGAACAGGAGGCTCCACAGATAGATCGACTGCCACGGCTCATCCACGGCAGTAACTCTCGTCAACACGCCCGCCTCCACGCCCGCCTCCACCAGAAACCCCAGCCCCAAACCGCTGACCCCGCCATCCCCCGCCCCCGCGCCGTGCGCAACCCCCCCCCCCCCCTCCCCTCCCCCCCCCTCCCGAAACCCCAGCGTCGCCCGCCATTGGTGGGATCGACACCGCCTGATCTCGAGCGCTCGGGTGTGCAGGAGGGTGACGGCCTGACTCCACAAGGTCCGGATCGGAAATCGTGAAAACCCCCATGACTTCCCCAGTGGAAACTCCCTTTTCCCCCTCGTCCTTCCCACCCCCGCCCAGAGCCTCGGCTCCGCCTCCTGCCCCGCCCTCGGCTCCGCCTTTTTTCCGCTGTCGGTAGTGACATTTGCGGTGCCGTCGGTAACCACAGCGCCGGAGGCCCACGCGCCGGAGATCGCCGCGGCCCCCGCGCTGCATGATGCCCTTGGTGAGGCCCGGCTTGTTGGACGAGGCCGATCGGCCAGCACCCCCACCACCACCGCCACCACTTCCGCTACCGCCGCCGCCGCCGCGCCCCTCTCTCGCCGCCATCGAACCCGCCCGTTGTCTCTTCCTCCTGCTGCTGCTGCTGCTGCTCCTGCTCCTGCTCCTGCTGTTGGAGAAGGGACCACACAGCGGTGTACGGCGGGGGGGGGCGAGCGCGCGCGGGAGGGGGGGGGGGGGGGGGGGAGTACTCATGTCAGGCACGGCCGTAGTCATATGACCACAAACCCTCGCGTCCTTACAACGCCGGGATGGAGCACGTCCGGTTTTCACCGACCAGGCAGGCATTGATTGCTTGCACCAAGCGCGAGGCGCCGTAGGGTATTTGGGGACTCGCATAAAGGGTGAGCGGCATCCTACTGCATGCCGCTTGTGGGGGAAGGGGGGGGGGGGGGGGGGGGGGGGGGATGGGGGGGGGGGGGGGGGGGGGGGGGGGGGGGCGGAGGGGCGACATTTTGTTGTGTAACTGGTTGTAGTTTTTGTTATCATATGCGTGTGAGTGTTTCTGGTCCACGCGCTCTCCTTCTCTCCCAACGAAAAACGGCAAACAAAATCGGTGGAGAAGAGGATTCCCGCCCCGCCCTCCTTTCCCAACCTTCCTGTTCCCTTCAATATACTTCGACAATCCTTGGATAAATTCTTCAACACCCTTTCTTATCGTTCCACACGCCTGCCATACCCTTCCATGTGCATTCCTCCTCCCACATCCCCCGTTGCCCTTCAATGTCCCTCCATTGCCCTTCCACGAATCCCTCCATATATTTCCATATATTTCCATACCCTTCCACAGATCACTCTAAAAAACCCTTTCGCATATTTCCATATTATTCCATAGATTCTCTCATGGACCTTCCATACACCCACGTATATCCTTCCATAGATCCTTCCATCTGATATTTCCATGCACACCTTCCATATATTCGGTATACCCTTCCATACACCCATTCCGTACAATCCTGGCATATCCTTACCACACAATCATTCCACAATACCCTTCCCACACCCTTCCCACGCCCACCCCTCTATTTTTCATTGCCTTCTCCTCTCCCCCCCGCCCCCCCCTGCCTCCCCCCTCTCCCTCCTCTCCTCATCGTTCCTTCCATTCACACGGTATACCTCGGTTCCGTACAGCCGTTCCATATCCCCACCATACACCTCTTCCGCAATACCCTCCCACACCCTTCCCACACCCATCGGTACCTTCCACGTCGTCTTCTTCTCCCCGTCCCCCCCCCGCCTCCTCCCCCTCTCCCCCCTTCTTGCTCATCCTCGTTCCAGGGAGGGCACAGGCCCAGAGGCCGCAGAACGTCCCTCCTTGCGGCAAACATGACCGCACATACAGCCGCCCGCTGATCTAGGGAAACGTCCCCACTGTCGCCACCACCACCACCACCACCATCCTTACCGCTACCGACTTTAGTTACCGGCATCGCCATGAGGGATACCAAAGGCCAGAGAACGCGACGCATGGCCCAACCCTGTGGGAATGACGGAACGGTGTGCGACAGGCACCGCACCGGGGGGGGGGGGGGAGGGGGAGGGTGGGTTGGGGTGGGGTGGGGTGGGGTGGGGTGGCGTGGGTGTGTGGAATGGTGGGGAGTGTTACGGTACGGTAAGTCAAATTATGTTATGTCATGGTATGCTATGCTATGCTACGCTATGCTACGGTACGGTACGGTATGGTATGCATGGTATGGTAGAGGAGGGTAGAGTATGGTCGTACGGTATGGTATGGTATGGTATGGTATGGTACGGTATGGTATGTTACGGTAATGTATGGTATGGTATGGTATGGTATGACATGACATGATATGGTATGGTATGTTATGGTATGTTATGGTATGGTATGGTATGGTATGGTTTGGTATGGTATGGTATGGTATGGTATGGTATGGTATGGTATGGTATGGTATGGTATGGTATGGTATGGTATGGTATGGTATGGTATGGTATGGTATGACATGACATGGTATGGTATGTTATGGTATGGTATGGTATGGTATGGTATGGTATGGTATGTTACGGTATGTTACGGTACGGTACGGTTTGGTATGGTATGGTATGATATACTATGGTATGGGATGGCACGGTATGGTATACTGTATGTTATGGTATGGCATGGTACGGTACAGTACGGTGCCGTATGAGTACGGTGCGGTATGGGATGGTATGGTACCGTATAGCATGGTCTCCTTCCTTCATTCTTCCCTCCCTCTCTTCATCCATCCCTCCGTCCTTCCCCCCTTTACCGCCCCCCTCCCACCTCCTCAAAACTCCCCTCACCTCCCACGGAGCCGCAAGGACGCAAGACCTGAACCAACAGTGCTCGGGCGACAGCGCCAAAGCTTCCGCCGCCTCGCGCAGAGAGCTCCGGCTGCTGCTGCTGCTGCTGCTGCTTGCGCTGCCGCCCGGCCTCGCTGGACCTTCCGAGGGGATCGCTGAACCCGCCTGATACCCTTCAGTCCCCAGCATACCCCCCCTAGCCGCCAACCACCGCAAGACCCCGCCACCTAGGTCAATCCCAGAAGAGACGGCAGGGTGACCAGGGATACCACGGACGGTCAACGGCGGCGGTTTACCATCACCCCCCCCCCCTCCTTCTGCTGCTGCTGGTACAGGCGGGGCTGGCTCTCGGGCGATGTTTTTCCCGTGGTCGTAGTAGCAGTCGTCGATGCGGCGGTGGGGGCCGGGGTTAGCGGAGGCGTGGCCGTGAGGACCATGGACCGCTCCATCATGGCCATAACGAGCTCGTCTTGCTTCTGCAAGGAGGACAGGGGAGATAGGGGGCGGGGTTGTTACATGGGAGGGAGGCGGGACGGGGGGGGGGGGGGGGGGGGGTAGGTGAGGTGTGTTGGTGAGTGCGTGGGTGGGTGGTGTGGGGGGGCGGGAGGGGGTAGGGAGGGACGACGGCTGGGTGGGTGCCCTTTTTATACTCATACGGTCAATAATGAGCAGGAAGCGACTGCTACTACTTTCCTTTTGGTTTTTATTTTTATTTCTTCGTCCTCCGGCGGATTGCAAAAAAAAAAAAAACTTCAAGCTCCCCACGCTTCCGCGTTCAGATTCGGTGTCGTGTTGTCAACGTAACAACATAGCTCCCGTTGCAACATCAAAACAGGCTGCTGTTACCACTGGCGCTTGGGCACGTTGACCCTACTATTGATACCACCACCACCACCACCACCACCACCACCACCACCACCACCACCACCACCACCACATCACCACCACCACCATCAACCACCATCGACTATTACGGAGGACCATAGTAGGTAGGACCTACGGTACACACAAAAAAACTACCAGGTACATATTTCCCTATTTTTACTGACAATATCTGGTCCTATTTACTACCAGGTATGGTCCCCCGTAACACCACCACATCGTCACCACCACAAAGTCGCGCGTACTCTTCGGGCGGACTCGCACTCCCTCGACAAGACGACACACGCACCACGGAGGGTATCTGGTGAAGGCAGCTCTTCCCTGACTTCGAGTCTAACGAGGAAAGCTGACACCGAGACAAGCGAGCGAAACTAACGAAGCGTCAAAGAAGAGTGTTTGCTGCGTTTTTTTTTTTTTTTTTCCATTTTATTTTTCTTCTTCTTTACTTTTACTTTTCCAAAAATTCTCCCGCAATAAGGATTTGAGGTAAAATAAAAAATAAAAATAAAAAAAACGCAAAAAAGAAAGTACCTTGAGGGAAGGTAGAACTCGATCGAAATGTTGCGGCGATAATTTTGTCGTCTCTGTTTCATTGGCCTACACGCACCGAGCATTATCCCCGACGCAGAACGCATCCCCAAGGTGCTATAACACCACCAATCAGACATAGGCACCGCTGCTGCCACAAGTCGGCACAACAGCACGAGCGCTACGAGAGCGGAGGCCTGAAAAGGGGTATGCTGAGCATGGCGCGAAGTAGGCGCAAGCAACATCAGGGACGTGCAGGTGAACCGGCGAGACGTGGCGCGCTCTGCACCCGTGAAGGGCTGAGTATTCCATCGTCTACCGCAACTTGTTGTGAGCTTTGCGGGCTCGCTGAGTCCGACCGACTCGGGAGAGGAGGCTCGAAAGGAAGAGAGCGGAATCAGGCGGCGACGATTGCGGCTATTGCGTGAAACATCTGCCCGAGAAAGGCTGAGAGAGGGGCGGCTTGGGCTCGGCGCCTGTCGCGGTGCTGTGCGTCGGCTGGTTGTGCGGCGGTGTGGGAGGATGGAGGACAGTGCATCTGACAGCGCCCACAAACGCGAATTCAATTTTTACGCCGCATTGCCTCACCTCTCCACTTCCCTGTCCTATTTTCGGAGGCGTCGCCTGCAGGATTTGGTTTCGACCTCACTTGCAAACGCGCCGAAATCATGAAAGCAAGGGAATTCACTTTTTTTCCGCGGAAGGAAAGCACATACCGGTAAATTTTTCACTGCTGTCGCAAACGCTCTATTACGGGGACCATAGTAAATAGGACCTACCATACACACTAAAAACTGTATGTTTCCCTAGTTTTGCTAACAATATTTGGTCCTATTTACTATGGTCCCCCGTAATAGCAGCGAAGAAAAAAAAAACACACACACACACACACACAAAGAAAAACACGAAAATAGAAGAATGGCACAGAGACAAATACGCTCGAGGAGGCCAAACACTAGACCAGACGCAAAAATCAGAAGAGAAAAAAGAAAAAAACAAGGAAAACGACGAAAACGCGAACCACCTTTCACGCCCGCCTACCCTACCCACCCGCCCACCGAACCACTCTCTGACCCAACCACCCACTAACCCACCCGCTTTCCAGGTCTCAAAACCCGCGCTCGCGGCGAAATAAATGGTGCGGCCCCAGAAACAAACCTCGTGGTGAAAGGCAGCCGCCGCAGCCATCCCCTCCAGCAGCAGCGAGCACACTGCCATTGATGACGGCATTGAAACAGGCTCCGACGACGCACCCTCTCGTGCATCAGCGGCTGAGGCTCCGCCGCCGCCGCCGCCGCCGCCGCCGCCACCGTCACCGACACCATCCCGTCCCGCCCCGACGCCTGGCGCTCCACTATAACCGTGCTTGGTGGGTGTGAGAGAGTGCCGATGCTGCCGCGCCTGCTGCTGCTGCTGCTGCTGCTGCTGCTGCTGCTGCCGCAGGTGTGGCCGAGGAGGGCGTAGTGGCCGAGACGAAGGGATTGGTGACGGCGCCGAGGTGTATCTCGAGCGCGTCGAGCATCCACTCCGCGGTTTGCCTCCTGGCGGGATTTTAGGCACCGATCGGGTTGGCGTTAGCCTTGGGGTTAGCGTTAGGCATAGGGTTGGCGGTAGGGTTGGCGATAGGCGTAGGGTGTGGGGTAGTTAGGGTTACTCGCACTAGGGATAGCGTAAGCGTCATGGTTGTGCTTAGGTCAAGGGCGAGGGTTAGGGTTGGGGTTCGATTTTTCGGGGATCAACCACTCCGGGTTTTCCTCCCTGCCTACCTCTCTCCTTCCCTCCCGGTCTCGCTCTTCCTTCCCTTTTTGTCTCATCTCCTTCCCTCCCCGCTTCTCCCCCTCTTTCCCCTCCGTCCCTCCCTTCCAATATATCCCTACAGCTAATATAGTTCATGTCTCTCCCTGACGCGCTAAAAAAAGCACCACACCAACCCACACTGCACCAATAAAACACACTGCATCGTTCCGCACCGAAGTTATCCCAAAACCTTCACCTCATATCACCCCCCACACACACACACACGCCGAACATCTCACGGTGCTCCGCGCTTGGTGCGAGCAACGTATGCCTGGTCGATGAAGACCTGACGTGCTTCATCCCGACATCGTACATAGGCATGCGAAGGTCTATGGGCATACGACCACGGCAACGCATGGCAATACGTACACTCCCCCCCCCCACCATGGCCATACGACTACAGCCATGCATGATATCGAGTACCCCCCCCCCCCCCCCCCCCCCCCGCTGATCATATTTATGGTTGAAGAGATATCAGCTCCTTTGTGGCCACGAACTACAGCAGATATTAAGAGTACCCCCCCCCCCCCCCCCCCCCCCCCCCCCCCCCCCCCCACCCCCCCCCCCCCCCCCCCCCCACCCCCCCCCCCCCTACCCCCCCCCCCCCCCCCCCCCCCCCCCCCCCGCTGATCGAATACCCCCCCCCCCCCCCCCCCCCTCTCAGAAAGGGGATAAGATTAGCAAAAAGTTTCTATGTAATATATGGAATCAACGTAATGAGCGCCCAATCGTTGGAGGTGTCTCTATTAGGAGTAGGAACGGTGCTCCGTCTCGAAAGGGACGCGTGGTCAACGGTCAAATGACTACAAGGCAAGCAACAAATGAGTACCCCCCCCCCCCCCCCCCCCCCCCCCCCCCCCCCCCCCCCCCCCCCCCCCCCCCCCCCCCCCCCCCCCCCCCCGCTTCTCCGTCTCGAAAGGGATGCGTGGTCAACGGTCAAATGACTAAGGCAAGCAGCAAATGAGTACACGCCCCTCCCCCCCCCTCCCCCTCCCCTCCCCTCCATACCTCATGCCTGCGGTGAGAAACGGGCAGGTGTTTCGAGCAACAGCGGCCAGCGCAGGGGCCACCACTCCCACCCCCCCGAAGCCTTCGCCAACGCCCACGATGGCAACGCGACCACCACCTCTATCAGCGTCGCCCCAGGCCCCTGATCCGCCTCCGGTATAGAGTGGAACTCCTCGCGTCTCTGCCAGGGAATAGGGGATGCATCCGGAAAGGGTTAGCGTATGTGCTATTGTATGATATCCACTAGCAAGGGATAGGGGATGCGCCGGGATAAGGTGTTTACCTAAATATTATGATACGTAGCAGTGTCATTCCAGGCTTCTGGTGCGCCTCCGGTATGGAGTGGAACTCCCCACGTCTTTGCCATGGGACAGGGGATGCATCCGGACAAGGTTAAATATTTCAACTTCAAATACAGCATTTCAACATTTATTCACAGAATTTCCAACGATTTTTGTCCCGCAAAAGGTAGGTGTATGGATGAATGGACGGATGGGCGGATGAACGGCGTGATGTTTTTGTGGGCAGTGTATTTGTTCTACTACTATTACGGGGGACCATAGTAAATAGGACCAAACATTGTTAGTAAAAATGGCTAATTATATAGGTTTTCGCGTGTACCGTAGGTCCTATTTACTATGGTCCACCGTGAAACCACTGCTACTACTGCTACTGCTACTGCTACTGCTACTACTACTGCTGCACCTACTACTACTACTACTACTACTGCTGCTACTACTACTACTACTACTACTACTACTACTACTACTACTGCTACTACTACTACTATTACGGGGGTCCATAGTTAACAGGACCTATGGTGTTCATAAAAACCTATATATTTGCCTACTTTTACTAACAAAATTTGGTCCCGTTAACTATGGACCCCCGTAATACTACTACTACTACTACTACTACTAATGCCACTATTATTTCAACTTCAACTTCCCGACTCTTGTGCTTCAACTGGCCACCTTGGCCGCAGCGGCAACCGATCATTCCACGCCTCCGGCAGGTCATTGATTGCCACAGTTCATGATCTAGATCGTTCCGAGGGACCATATTCTTGATCTGTATGATCTAGCTCATGTTTCTGACTGGGAGCGATACAACCTGCATGATGTAGGGCGTGTTTCCTGGGATGGACCTGTACTGTACAGACTCCGCATGACGCCTCAAAACGGCAGGTCGGGATCTACTGTAGACGATCTAGATGATCTGTAGATAGATAGATCGTGATCTCGATCCGTACTTGCACAGATCCTGCACGACACCTCCGAACGGCAGGTTGGTTAGGAACGACTGCGGAAAACATAGTCATCAGGACCAACTGTGCTTCGTAAAAATACTGAAATATGTAGGTTTGAGTGTATATGATGGGTCTTGATTACCATTATCCCCCTCAATAGATGATCTAGATCACGATCCATCCATAGATGATCTGTGATATATAGGTTTTTGTGTATATGATGGGTCCTGCTTACCAAGCCCCCCCCCCCAACAGATGATAAATGTGATGTATCTGATCTGTACAAAGTTTGTTGATAATTCGCTCACCTCCGCCACCACAGGCATGTCGACCAGCGTGGCCATGAAAATATCGTTTTCGCTGAGCGCCAGAAGCAGCCGGCTCAGCAGAACCAGCAGGCCCACCTCCTGCAGCCGTCAGCGAGAGAGGGATAACAAAAACAAGGACGGTAAACGAAACGTATGAGGCTGTACTCGTAAAAGGGGTTTCACATCAGGATCAGGACAGGAGGCGTTACTACCTACAGAAGCGGTGCCGGAAGAGCGGGGGGAGGGGGCACGAGACGCGGAACAAACAGGGGAACAAAAAGCGAGTGGGGGGGGGGGGGGGGGGGGGCTCACGAGAAGCTAAGCGCTCAAAGAGTAACTGATGAAAAGGAATGACGCGAACAAATATATAGGATGGCTGGGGAGAGCCGGAAATAACAGACTGCACTAGCGTAAAGATGAGCCGTTGTAACAGCGAGTCGTTGGTTCGCTTGCCCCAGCGCGAGACGGAGCCGGCCACCCCCGATGTATCTCTGTGGGGGTGCTGCATGGCATGAAAGCGGGTCCTACGCGTCAGCACAGACGAAACACACAAACAACACCCGAAAATCCCCCCCAAACAAAAACTACAATCACATGTACCTGTACAACGAAACAAAACACAGCAAGACAACCGCACGCAAAGCACGACCCAACAACCAACAAGCACCAGAGACCAATGCACAGCAACACGAAAAAAAGAGTAAAAACCAACACGAAACCAAGTCTAGAAAAACACAAAAACACAACAACACAACAACAACAACAACAACAACAAACAACAACAAACAGCAACAACAAACAACAACAAACAACAACAACAACAACAACAGCACACGAACAAAACGCAAAAGAAAACACACGACATATCTATACCAAGCATGTAACTCGAGGCTGTAAATAGGCACCTACCTCTCCCAAAGGGTGGCTTCTTTGATGCTGAGCCTTTCTCTGCTGGAAGCCGTGACCACCACCGCCGCCATCACCATCACCATCTCCATCGAAGGGGCCGGTGTGGTCCGCATCGATCATAGTCCCCACAGATTCCTCCAGGAAATGAGAAACGCACACGGCGGTACCTCTCACGAGCTCCTGCAGAGTCGAAGCGGTGGCGGTGGCAAGGGGGAGGGGGCGGGGGGGGGGGGGGGGGGGGGGGGGGGGGGGGGGGGGGGGGGGGGGGGGGGGGGGCGGTTACTCATTTGTTGCTTACCTTAGCCATTAGACCATTGACCACGCATGCCTTTCGAGACGGGGCACCGCTTCCACTCTTAACAGAGAGACCTCCAGCAGTTGGGCGCTCACTACCTTTCTATTCTCATAGGTGTACTACGTAATTTGTTCGCTAAGGGGCCATCTTAACGGGGACTTTCGGCTCTTTCAATTTTACTTGATTTTTTTTTTTTCTAATGTAATTTAAGGGCCCATCTTATCGAGGACTTTCGGTTCTTTCAATTTGACCAGATTTTTTTCTTCTAATTTAATTTACATCTGATTGGACGAAATTTAGTGTTCCCCGTTAAGATGGGCTCTAATCTACCCTTCCGAGGGGGGCTGTGGGCTTTTTACGACTTGCCCCACTCCCCCCCCCCCCCACGTCTTCCCCCCTCTTCTATTATATGTAGGTTGGGTTAGCGTCGGTTGGCAACGACACTGTAAAACATGCCGCTCACTACGTGAGCTAGACATCCAGGGTACCGTTTTTTTTCTTTTTTTTTTTTTTTTTTTTTTTGGCGGTCGCCCACAGCTGGTCGTCTAGTTAGATCATTTGTGCGAGGTAAGAGCCCATCTTAACGGGGAACACTAAATTTCGTTATTTGGAAATAAAATTTCAATTCCAGTGAATTTTAATTTGATTTCGAAAAAAAAAAACGTGATTGTATCCGATCGGGAAACGACGCATTCATTGTCAAACAAAAAGAAAATCGAAACAACCTGGAATAACGCAGCGCGTCACACAACGCCCAGCCGACAAACAGCGACGAGCGTAGACGAGAACGAAGGTTTGCGTTGTCGCATGCGCGCCGAAGCCAGCATTTTTTTTCTTTTTGGTGGCGCAGGACAGGAAGCTATCACTCTCAGGGTGTCTTGGGTGGGCGGAGGGAGCCCTCAAGCGCCACGTGCGGAACAGCAACCGTGGTGCAGCTGTCGAGGTCTCGAGCGTATCCTCTGTTTTTTTGCTCGATTGCTCGGTTTTCGTGATGGTTGGCTGATCAGGCCGAAAAATTGGGCTTGCGGTCGCCATGATTTCTTTTGAGGCGCCACCGCCGGGGTACGATGTGATATGGTCAGTGGCCGTGGGCGCGGCTATTGCTTCGGTCGCCAGTCGTTGAGGTTCGCGTTTTATCGCCTCGACGGTGGTCACGGAAGCGGCCAAGAATCACCCAGACTCCAGCGGGGGTGTTGATCCACCATGAACATGCTACATCAAGGCTGATCAACTCCCAAATTCGAAATTGAAATTAGAAAAAACACACGAAAAAAGTCCCAAAAGGCTTTTCACTCAAATTGATTTTTTCTAATTTTTCCCTTCGAATCCTGCCTGGTCATTCACTCTTTGGCCAATCAGATGCAAATTAAACTAGAAAAAAAAAAATCGAATAAAATTGAAAGGACCAAAAGTCCTCGATAAGATGGGCCCTAAAGGACCTTTACTCTGCACAAGGGAATTAATCGTATCACGTAGTGTTCAAGGTAAGGCACTCTCAAGGCAGCAGCTACATAGTACTCCCATTGCTGTCTCTGGAAGTGGCTACACCGAAAAATTAAACCAACCCATTGAAGCTGCCATCCATATGCAAGTCCGCCTCACAAGCGGTTCTTAGTAGGATGCAGCTCACCCTTCATGCGACTCGCCGGACACCTCACGGCGCTTCTTCGCGCTTGGCGCAAGCAATGTCTGCCTGGTCGGTGAAAACCCGACATGCTCCGTCCCGGCAATGTAGGGATGCGAGGGTCTATGGTCATACGACTACGGCCATGCATAAGATCGAGTACATCTCTCCTATCGAGTACACACCCCCCCCCCCCCCCCGTCTTCTTTGTAGGATGCAGCTCACCCTTCATGCGACTCGCCCAACACACTAGGGCGCTTCGCGCTTGGTGCAAGCACAGTTCGCCAGGCCGGTGAAAACCCGACGTGCTCCGTCCCGGCATTGTAGGGGTGCGAGGGTCTATTGCATGACAACGAGTACAACCCCGCCCCCCCCCCCCCCCCCCCCCCGCCCCCCCGGACGTCGAAAAAAAACGGCAAAAAAATAGAAAAGACTTAAAACTAACTTCGGCCGCCTGGGAAAATTCTCGGAAACTTCTCGGAATGAAGATGAAACGAGACGCGTGTCACGGTATTCATGTAGGAGTAGCCCGTGAACTCTCTGAGGCTCCGAACGAGAGGAGCCCTGCACCCCATCCACTTGTTCCAACCCTTTTAGCGCTGCTGTAGTCCCGTTTCGACGGACAACCTTCTAAAAAAATTGAGCGGTTTTGTCTCGAACAAGGGACTGCAGTTTTGTGCCCTCGAAAAGGTTAACCTAAAAAAAAAACACACACACACACACACTTACACAGCCTTCTAGAGCAAACTGCAGTCGGACCATAGTAAATGGGACCAAATTTTGTTAGTAAAATTAGGAAATATATAGGTTTTGGTGTGTACCGTAGGTGCTATTCACTATGGTCCTCCGTAATACTCTATTTTCAACTAGTTGTGTCTCCAAAAAAAGCCACGACCCAACCCCGTGACACGCCCAAAAACGTGGTATATGATATTTTTTATCATCACTTTTACTTTCCAACCTCGTAACTCGTAGGAGGTTTTCTTTACCCTCAGCGAGCTTCTGGACAAGCCGTGGTCACAGGTGTCGTCCCTTCTCCCCCCCCCGATACGTGCCTTTATTTTTTGTCGCGCATAGGGTCCAGCATTCCTTCCCACTGCTCGTCGACTTTCGAATTCATCGAATGTGTAGCTAAACTCACGCTCTCGCGCTTTCCCGCTTGTCAATTCTTTATGTTAAGAAAAAGTCTCTACGAGCACGCACTCGAAAAAAAAAATAGGGTCTTTCTCCCCAAATCCTAACTACGTATTCTTTCACTACACACTGAAAAAAACAACAATCCCATAGCAATCAAAAGAGGCCCGTCCCTATGTACAGCAGTAGTATATACTCCCCGAAGTCCTTTTTTTTTCTTCTTCATTTCTCGCGACAAAAGCCGATAATTTTACCTGGTCTTGTCTCTATCTACTATATATACCTGGTATGACCTTAACCCTCTCCGGACTTCAGAGGGGGGGAAAAAAAAACTTGCAAAAAAACATGGATATCTACAGAAACGGCTACAGTAGCTGCGTGTTTTTGGGGGATGATCTTCTTCCAACACGGTTGTTGAGCTGCGATGCAGGCATTCGTGCTGCACGGGCGCAGCACGACTCCACCCGAAACGCCGGGCGCCTACGCAGCTCGCAGGACGGCCGATACGTTTTGGTCGCTATCGAGGAGACCCGTAGGGGGGGTGTAGATGAACCAGGATGGCCCTGCATCTTAACAACGGGCTTTTGCAACACAATACTATGCTGTACGCATCGATTGCGAATGTACCGGGCAGCTCCTCAGTCCAGGAGCCCCGTCGGTCGGGGGTACATATTTAATAGGACATATGGTATACATAAAAACTCATATATTTACCTATTTTTACTAACAAAATTTGGTCCCGTTAACTATGGACCCCGGTAATAATAACAAATGCATCCCCTAGTTGCCATCAATGTCGTAACACGTCTCATGAGGAGTTGGCATTACTGGGGGGGGGGGGGGGGGGGGGGGGGGGGGGGGGGGGGGGGAAAAATCATCTTCCGGGAAAACGTGGGAGTCTTTTTTTTTGTTCATCAACAGCTGGAAACACCAGACCTATACCTAACTCACGACGACAACGACCATGGCAGCATCGACAGCATCAGTACCGGCAGCAACAGCAGCAGGAACAACAATATCAACACCACCACCACTACCACCACCACCACCACCACCACCACCACCAACTACACCAACTACACCAACTACCGCCACAACATCAACATCAAAAGACACAACAACAACAGCAACAACAACAACAACAACAACAACAACAACAACATCCATAGCGAGAGCAAGAACTTTGAAGGAAAAGAAGGTTGAGAGCTGCTCACCTCTGACGCCGCCAACCGTGGCACGAAGCGAGGATTCTCGTGCACGAATGCCGAGAAGACCATGAGCGCCTCCTGGTAAATCGACAAGGCCGACCCTCGCGGCCTGTTTTCGACAAAAAAAAAAATGATGGCAAGCACAATAGATATTAAAAACGACAACGAACAAAAACAAAACAAAAAAACAAGAAAGAAGCGAAGGAGACTGTGAAAAACATGCAAACAGACAAAAACCAGCAAAACACGGACAGACAGGCAGGGAGACAAACAGACAGACGCACAGACGAACGAACAAACAAGCAAACAAACTGAAACAAACAAAACGAACAAATACACACAACACAAACGAATACACAAACCAAACAAAATACGCACAAAACAAACACACAAAACAGGCAAACGCGGACAATGATAACTGACTGACCGCCCTATATCCACAGTAGAATGTTGAGGCCGAAATAAGCCTTGCCGTGTCAAATATGCTAGGAGACCGCGGTTTGACTCTTCGACCGACCGCCCCCCCCTGCACTAAAACTAGTATGCTAAGTCCTAAAGAGGCCTTGACGTGTCAAATATGCTAGGAGACCGCTGTCCCATCCCTTGACTGACCGCCCCCTGCACTAAAACAAGTACGTTAAGGTCAAAAGAGGCCTTGACGTGTCAAAATACGGGACAAATAGGAGCTGGATAGGAGCGAGTGTTACGGAAAGAAGGGGGGCGGGAAAATCCGAACGAGACCTTAGTTCGCGCCGCCCTTCTTCGCCGTACCGACGATCATCACCTCACAGCATCGTTCCCCCTTCATGACGAAGATATCACCATTGCTACTACTACTACTACTATTTCTACTACCGCTGCTGCTACTGCTTCAACTATTAATACTACTACTTTACAACATCTACTATTACGGGGGAGGGCATAGTAAATAGGACCAATTATTGTTAGTAAAAATAGGTAAATATATAGGTTTTTGTGTGTGCCGTAGGTCCTATTTACTACGGTCCCCCGTAATACTACTATTGATACTATACTACTACTGCTACTACTACTGCTATTACTACTACTACTACTACTACTGCTACTACTACTACTACTACTACTACTACTACTACTACTACCCACTACTACTGCTACTATTACTACTACTACTACCACTACTACTACTACTACTACTACTACCACTACTACTACTACTACTACTACTACTACTACTACTACTACTACTACTACTACTACTGCTAATCACAACGACTACGGAGCAGCACAAGCCGGTGCCCAGCAGAGCTTCCACCAACCTTTTCCGAAAGGGAGGCGTGGTCAACGGTCATATGAGTTAAGGCAAGCGACAAATAAGTACCCCCCCCCCCCCCCCCCCCCCACCCCCCCCTCACCTCGTCTTCCCCAGCCTAGCATCATTAACGTGCCGGAGAAGTCCCAGCGCAACAGCATGCAAGTCTTCGTCCGAGTGGATCACAAACAAGCATCTGTACACGACAAAAGGGGACAGGGGACGTTAGGAGGACACGGATGGGAGGGGACAGGGGACGGCAGGAGGAGACGGCAGGGTGTGGATAGAGGGAGGGGATAGGGGACAGTAGCAGGGGACAGGATAGAGGGAGGGGATAGGCGACAGTATTAGGGGACAGGATAGAGGGAGGGGAGAGGGACAGCAGCAGGAGGCAGGACGGAGGGAGGAGCAAGTAGCAAAGGACGGAAACGAGGGGATAGGGGACGGCAGCATGGAGCGGAGAAGGGGGGGGGAAGGGGACGGCAGTAAGAAACAGACGAGGGGGCGGGGGGGGGGAGGGGGGGGGGGGGGGGGGGGGGGGGGGGGGGGGGTGTACTCGATATCATGCATGGCCGTAGTCGTATGACCGTAGACCCTCGCACCCCTACATACCACGATGGAGCACGTCGGGTTTTCACCGACCAGGCAGACATTGCTTGCACCAAGCGCGAAGCGCCGTGAGGTGTTCGGCGAGTCGCATGAAGGGTGAGCTGCATCCTATTAAGAACCGCTTGTGAGGCGGACTTGCACATGGATGCCAGCTTCCATGAGCTAATTTAATTCCCGGCGTGGCCACTTCCCAAAACAACGAATGCGGATGCTATGAAACTGCCTCGTGGGTGCCTTACCATAAACAGTACGTGATACGATCATTCCGCGTGTGCTGAGTAAAGATTCTCCACCTCACACAAATGATATTGAAGTCGATCGCCAGCCGTGACCAACCGCCAATAAATAAAAAAACGGTACCCTGGTTGTCTACCTCACGTAATGAGTGGCATGTTTGACAGTGTCGTCGCCAACCGACGCCAAACCGCTAACTGATAAAAAATAAGTAGGGGGGGGATGACGAAACATGTATGTACTCGGTTCGAGAGGGCCATCAAACGAGGTAGCCGTACCTTGAGAATACGCGTGGACAGCGATAGACGAGAAAATACGTCAACAAGACACGCTCCCCTTTGTTCCTTGGCTTATGCTACCCTTATACTAAACATTTAAAGTACTCCCAGTCTCCACAACGACAAGCCCCGTCGTCAACCCCCCCCCCCCTCCCCACCCATCACCCCCCCCCCCCCGCCCCTGCGACTCGCTCAACCCCTCACGGCGCTTCGCGCTTGGAGCAAGCAATGTCTGCCTGTTCGGTGAAAACCCGACGTGCTCCGTCCCGGCATTGTAGGAATGCGAAGGTATATGGTCATACGACTACGGCCATGCGTGGCATGAGTGCGCACCCCCTCCCCCCCCAAAAAAAAAATCCCCCCCGAAAAAAAAAACTCATAACCCGCCTCCTTACCTCCGAAAGCAGTTGAACCCAGCAGACATCTCCGCGGCGAGCTCCACCGCTCGGGGGATGGTTCCATAGGTTGGGGCCGTCCCTGTCGACGCCAAAAAAACGCCTCGCTCTTCCAGGAGCTCTCCGTAAGGTTTCCCGTGCCTCAGCAGGAGGGCCAGCCCTTGCAGGCACCATTCGTCAAGGCTGGAAGGCGTGCACCGTGGGGGAGGGGGGATAGGGGCGAGGTGGCATACATGTTGGGATTGTGCGGTCGTGGGATAGTGGGATTGTGACAACGGTGGGGGTTGTGGATGGCGTGTGGGACGGAGCGATGGGGGATGATACGGTGGGCGACGATAAGGCGGTGGGATGGTGGGATTGTGGGTTGGTGAGATTCGTGAGATGGTGGAATCGTGAGATGATTTGTAGTGGTCCTCCTCTAATAGTGCCGGTATATAGCCTGTAGCCAACAATGCCGGCAACCAACCGGCATTAATTACTCCGCACACTGCCACAATGGTTGGTAATCCCATCTGCGACAAGCGATTCCACCGGCACTATATGGGGCAGCCGGCACTATTATTACGGGGGGCCATGGTAAACAGGACCAAAATATTGTTAGCAAAAAAAGCGAAACATATAGGTTTTCGTGTCTACCGTAGGTCCTATATACTATGGCCCCCCGTAATAGTACTCAACCGGCACAACAAATAGAGGGACCACTACTGTATGCCCATTGTCACTGAACAGGCTCCAATAACTCCGGAGTGGAAGAAAACCTCAGGAGACACACAATGCAAAACAGTACACATCATAACTACAGTAGAGCACATCGTACATCCTTCAACAAGCAAAAACAAAGGCGGAAATCAGAGCACGTATGCCGAACCCAACTCAGCACAAACAACAACAAGTACCAACAACAACAGCCTCCCCCCCCCCCACCCCAAACGCCCCCCTCCCCCTTCCCTCCTCCTGCCCAACTCCCTCCCCCCTCCCCTGCTCCAAAAAACTCAAACAAAACACGCCCCCCCCCCCCCCCCCCCCCCCCGCCCTGCCCTCCCCCACCTCTGCGCACCCCCTTCCTGCTCCGCGCGTCGCCCTCGCCCCCCATCCCCGCCCCCCAGCCCGAACCACCGCAGCGCCCCCGCCGCCCCCATGCCACCCCCGCCTCCATCCCCATGTGAACTCCTGCCGACCACGGCCAAGTTAAGCAGGGAGTAAAACAGTTCCGTCGCCAGCCCCAAGTGCCGCGAGGTCACGAGGGCGGCAAGGGGGTTGGACAGGGGAACCCCCGAGCACCGCGCTTGTTGTGCGTGAGGGGGAGGAGGCGGTGGCGGTGATAGCCGGGAGAATGACGACGACTGCGGAGACAGTGGCGGAGAGGACCACGGTGGCTGTTGCTGCTGCTGCTGCTGCTGCTGCTGCTGCTGCTGCTGGTTGTGGTGGTGGTGGCCCGGAGCCGTGGACTCCGGCACTCCCCACATCTGAGAAGTACCGCTTCCGCGGCTTCTGTCCCTCCGGTGGTCCCAGCTCTCCTGATTTCACCAGGGTGCGGAAGACGGTCACTTGAAAAAAAAAATATATATATACATATACAGCAGTATATACACATACAAATACGTACGTAAGAACGCCAGTCGTGTTCGGTACGGAAGACTCTTTTTTTTTTGTTTTTGTAAAATAGAACAGACCTGAAATTATCGCGTACCATTCTGTCCCAAAAAAACGAGGAACGTTTGCATACTAATATTCAATGCAAGTGTTCCTTATAATTCGGAACATAGTGGTATTAATAATATTACGGGGGTCCATTGTTAACGGGACCAAATTTTGTTAGTAAAAATATTTAAATATATAGGTTTTTATGTATGCCATAGGTCCTGTTAACTGTGTACCCCCGTAATAATAACAGGTACACATCAGGTCATATGCATGTGAAATAACTTCTGCCATTACGGGGGGCCATAGTAAATAGGACCTACGGTACACACAAACACCCATATATTTACATATTTTTACCAACAATATTTGGTCCTACTTACTACGGCCCCCCGTAATACGCGCGATTGAAGTATCACACGCAGCTTGCGACGATAAGTTTCGACGTAAAAGCTCGACCTCACGGCTGATCAGTGTACTGGTATATTTTTTTTAATACACGCCAGCCGTGAGTTCGACCGATTGAGCGCTTGATAGTACAAGAAAGTAAAAAAAAAAAAAAACAAGCAAGCGAGAAAAAAAGAGGAAAGCGAATTGTCCCAGCAAACAACCAATCGAAAAGCGTGCGAGCAGAAAGAAGCAACAGGTCGTCGGCATACTGCTGTTGATATATACCTGGTACACAGGAAGAGGACGGCCCATGCTGGATTTCGGACACAACAAAGAGAAAAGCGTAAGGCTCTACACGAATCCCAGCATATGAAACGGTCACCGACGAAGATCTTATTTTCCTGTAAATCAACTCAAGTGCGTGCAACGACTCCCCGCTTTGTTCTCAGCCTGACTTTAACTTTTTTCTCAGGGCTCATTTTCTCACTGCAGTGTACCAAGCATAGGTTTTAGTATAGATGTCCTGTCCTGTACTGGAGTAAAAGCGGGAAAACGGGGAAAAACGGGGACGGCGCAAAGCGAGGAAGCAAACGAGCAGGAAGGCAACCCCAGCACGCAAATCGGGTGCAAAGAGTAGGATCTACCTATTTATTACGGGGGACCATAGTAAAATAGGACCAAATATTGTCTGTAAAAACAGGCAAATTTATACCAGGTAGGTTTTTATGCATACCATAGGTCCTATTAACTATGGACCCCCGTAATAACACACACACTGAGGATGGAACACGGGGGACGTACGTATACATTTTAGTTTTTTTTCCTTCAATAGGAAAAACTGTTTACCCTCTTTGGTAGAGACTGCAGATGGGGGTCCATAGTTAATAGGACCTATGGCGTACATAAAAACCTATATATTTGCCTATTTTTGCTACCAATAATTGGTTCTATTTACTATGGTCCCCCGTGATAGTGTGCGCTAGCACACACACATTGAGGATGGAATATAGTGCAGCAGGGGACGTACGTATACGTTTGTCGTTTTCTTCTTCAGAAGGAAAAAAAATGTTAAGGCTGTTGGCAGACTCCAGATGGGGCGAAAATAAAAAAAATGATGACGAAAAAAGAAGTGACAATTTCAGCAACGCCCACTGCGTCATTGAGGGGGGGGGGGGGGGGGGGGGGGGCGTAGTCGTAGTCGTATGTATGACCCTCGCATCCTTACAATGCCGGGACGGAGCACGTCGGGTTTTCACCGACCAGGCAGACATTGCTCGAGGAGGGAAGGGGGGGGGGGTGTACTCATTATCATGCATGGCCGTAGTCATACGACGACAGACCCTCGCATCCCTGCAATGCCGGGACGGAGCACGTCGGTTTTCACCGACCAGGCGGACATTGCTTGCACCAAGCGCGAAGCGCCGTGAGGTGTTGGGCGAGTCGCATGAAGGGTGAGCTGCATCTTACTAAGAACCGCTTTAGAGGCGGATTTTCTTGCATATGGATGACAGCTTCAATATGTTGATTTATGTCTGGTGTGGCCACTTCCAGAGACAGCAGTGGGTTCACTATGTAACTGCCTCGTGGGTGCCTTACCACATACCTGGTACACTACGTGATACGATCATCCCCTTTGTGCGGAGTTAAGGTTCTCCCCGCACAAAAATGATCTAACCTGACCGCCAGCCGTGGTAACCGCCAAAAAAAAAAAAAAAAAAACACGGTACCCTGGCTGTCTAGCTCACGCAGTGAGAGGCGTGTTTTACAGCGTCGTCGCCAACCGACGTATTTATACCAGGTATATAATATAGGGGGCGGGGGGGGGGGGGGGGCGTACTCGTACTTTTGTTGCTTCCCTTAGTCATTTGACCATTGACCACGCATCCCTTTCGAGATAACATAGGGGGAGGGGGAAAAAACAAATTTGGTGCACGAGTTACAATGGTTGAAAGCAAGGAGTCATGCGGTACGGGCGTATCATGATCTTACCCACTCTACTGGGCGCTCACGCTTCAATGGTTGATAACACCAAATGTACCAACCATTGGTTTGGTCGCTATATCGGGACCCTACTGTCCCAAATTATAAGACATATTTCTATATTAATATTTAATCAAAGCGGTCCTTGTACTCATGTACAGAGTGGTATCAGGTGTATGAACCACTTACAGAGGAAGGGGTGTCGAGGAAGAGGGGGAGGGACAGCATGGCGGTCAATAGCCGTAGGGCCTCCACGCGGTTGGGGTCCTTCGAGGTAACTTGCTAAGTGACCGGAGCCGGTACCGTTCAGGCGAGATGGTGATTTGTGAGTCGGTTCGATGATGTTCGGGCAGTTTCGGCACGAAAAAAAAAAAAAACGGCAGCGAGGGAGAGGGGGAGGGGATGGGGGGGGGGGGGGGGGGGACAGGGCGACAGGGAGAGAGTGGAAGAGACAGAAATAAACAGACAGACAGACAGACAGACACAAATACAGACAGACAGACACAAAGACAGACAGACAGACACAAAGACAGACAGACAGACACAAAGACAGACAGACAGACACAAAGACAGACAGACAGACACAAAGACAGACAGACAGACACACAGACAAGACAAAATAATGGGAAAGAAGAGGGAAAAGGCAGACGGGGAGAGGCGTTGAAATCGACGAAATGCGCGCATAGGGCGAGCTAGCGACGTCCTATATAGAGTCTACCACTCAGGACAAAAAAAATGGTAACGAACGTTGCGGCATACATATGAAGACCAAGCGCCTCTTACATGTCAGTGCCGAGCTGGTCAAGGGAAAAAAAAAAAAGGAAAATCAGGCCAAGGAGCAGCGGCCCGCCCACGGAACCTCCCACGTCGTACATACCATGGTATCTCGTATAGTAGTATCACTCCCCGACGGAGGCGGGAAGAGGGGGGGGGGGGGGGGATGCAATCTGACTGAAACGGCGACGGTAATGGGAACCGAAACGGTACTACTAGCGGTAATGGGCTTGTTAACGGCAACGGGGACGCCGACGGTAACTTACCGCAACGGATGAGAGAACGGTAACGCAAACGCTAACGGTAACGGGAAGCGTCAAACGGGAACGGGAACGGTAACAGCAAGGCTAACGAACACGGAAAGGAAACGCTTACAGTAACGGTAACCTAGCGGTAACACATACGGTAACACTCACGGTAACACTAACGGTAACGCTTACGGTAACCCAAACGGTAAACCCTGACGGTAACCCTAACGGTAACACATACGGTAACCCCAACGGTAACCCTAACGGTAGCACTAGCGGCAACCCTAACGGTAACCCTAACGGTAACCCAGACGGTAACCAAACGCTAACCCTAACGGTGACCCTAACGGCAACGGTTGACGGCGCATTGCTAAAAAATATACTTTCTCATCGGAATGCTGCCGCACGCGCTCGCTACATTTACCCCCTCCTGCCCCCTCCACCCAACTCCTCCGCCCGCCCCACCCACCCCGCACTCCCACCTCCCACTCCCCGACGTGCTCTGTCCCGGCATCATAGGGATGCGCGGGTCTATGGTCATACGACTACGGCCATGCATGACAACGAGTACACCCCCCCCCCCCCCCCTGAGTACACCCAAACTCTCCATCCCGCACCCCCACCCCCCCACCCTTCACCACCCGACCCCCAACCGTGCCACTCTCCAACCCCAACACCGACCCAACCCCCCCCCCCCCCCCCCCCCCCCCCCATCAAACTCTCCTCAGCTACTGCCACCCCATAGCGCCGTCCTGGCCACCGCCGCTCACCCTCATGTTGTGCTCCGTCACCGCGACTCCCGGCGCCCATACGACAGACGCCTCGCGAACGCCATAGTGGAGCTCGGGGATGGGGGTATAGTAATCGTCCCTGGTTTTACATGGAGTTGGCACAAAGCAGGCGGAGGGGGGCGCGGCGGGGGGGGGGGGGGGGGGGGGGGGCGTACTCATTATCATGCATGGCCGTGGTCGTATGACCATAGACATTCGCATCCCTACAATGCAGCATGTCGGGTTTTCACCGCCCAGACATACATTGCTTGCACCAAGCGCGAAGCGTCGTGAGGTGTCGGGCGAGTCGCATGAAGGTTGACCTGCATCCCACCATGAACCGCTTAAGAGGCTGATTTTCTTGCATGTGAATGACAGCGTCAAAGAATAGATCATTTTCTAGCATGGCCACTTCCAGAGACAGCAACGGGTTTACTATGTAACTGCCTCGTGGGTGCCTCACCACATACCTGGTACACACTACCTGATACGATTATCCCCCTTGTGCAAAGTTAAGGTTCTGCCCGCACAAGAATGATCTAACTCGATCGCCAGCCGCGGTGACCGCCAAAAACTAAAACAAAAAAGGTACGCTGGTTGTCAAGCTCACGCAGTGAGAGGCGTGTTTTACAGCGTCGCCACCAACCGACGCCAGCCCAACCTATATATATATATATATATATACCAGGTATATAACAGAGGGGGGGGGGGACAGATCATCTAATAACTCCACCACCAGCTGTGACCGACCGACCGCCAAAAAAAAAAAAAAAACGGTACCCTGGTCGCCTACTGA
Organism: Macrocystis pyrifera; assembly: GCA_031763025.1. Classification (NCBI taxonomy): domain Eukaryota; class Phaeophyceae; order Laminariales; family Laminariaceae; genus Macrocystis; species Macrocystis pyrifera. Next base: position 6,722,451 of record JASSKH010000025.1, read on the forward strand.
AGCTGAAGTAGCGAGCGGCATGCTTTACAGCAGTGTCGTTGCCAACCGACGCCAACCCAACCTGTATAGGGAGGCGGGGGTGTGTGCTAGGTATCATGCATGACCGTAGTCGTATGACCGTAGACCCTCGCATCCATCCCTGCAATGCCGGGACGGAGCACGGTCGGTTTTCACCGACCAGGCAGACATTGCTCACTTGCACAAAGCGCGAAGCGAAAACGTGAGGTGTTTGGTGAGTCGCAGGAAGGGTGAGCTCCATCCTACCAAGAAATGCCATTTTGTCACAAAAATATAGGGAACTTTTGGAGTAACGATTAATATACGAAAGGTCTTTATATTTCGGATCAGAGCGGTACTTTTGAGGCGGCTCTCGGCATCCTGTGAGTGCTTATTTCTCGGCAGAAAGATGAAAAAAATAAAAAGTGAAAAAGAAATGAAAAAAAAAAAAACAAATCAGTTCTCACCAGTCCGCTGCTTCCTCGTCCACGCAGAAGCCGGGAAACGACAGCAGGTTGATAGCCGCGTGCAGCGCCACCGACGCAAAGCAAATCGGGAAGTCTCCATCATCCTCATCACCGCCGTCCTCATCCCCCTTCCCGTCCCCCCCCAAACGGTCTACTGTTGCTGTTGCCACCCCGACCCCTTCCGCCACCGCCGCCGCTACCGCCACCACCTCGCCCCCGCACCCCCTCCCCTTCCCCATCCTCCTTCTCCTCGTCATTTTCGATAGGCTTGGGAAACCCGCCATGGGGTTGTTCTTCATAGTTGAGCAGGTCTTGAAGCCTGAAACCAGTGGTACATTCGGAGTTGCGGGGTGCAGGGCAACGACGGGAGGGGGGGGAGGGACGTTGTGTTTAATAAATAATTTCGGTATGAATGCTGTTTGTACTGTACGTTGGCTGGGTCGGGGGGGGGAGGGGGGGGGTGTACTCGACAGGAGAGATGTACTCGATCTCATGCATGGCCGTAGTCGTATGACCATAGACCCTCGCATCCCTACAAGGCCGGGACGGAGCATGTCGGGTTTTCACCGACCAGGCAGACATTGCTTGCACCAAGCGCGAAGCGCCGTGAGGTGTCCGGCGAGTCGCATGAAGGGTGAGCTGCATCCTACTAAGAACTGCTTGTGAGGCGGACTTGCATATGGATGACAGCCTCTCTGAGTTAATTTAATTTCCGGTGTAGCCACTTCCAGAGACAGCAATGGGAGTACTATGTAACTGCCTCTTGGGTGCCTCACCTTAAACACTACGTGATACGATAAATTCCCTTGTGCAGAGTAAAGGGTCTTTTTACTTCGAACAAATGATCTCACTCGACAACCAGCTGTGGGCGACCGCCAAAAAAAAAAAAAAAAAAAAAAAAAAAAAAAAAACGGTACCCTGGATGTCTAGCTCACGTAGTGAGCGGCATGTTTTACAGTGTCGTTACCAACCGACGCCAACCCAACCGTGGGGGGGGGGGGGGGGGGGGGGGCGAGGCGGGTGTGTGGTTTAAGCAACCACATGCAGAGAGCAGAGCAGAAGCAACAGCAGCAACAATGTCAAGAGAAAAAAAACACCAACATCTTCCCCCAAAAGCTTCCACAACCACATCGGAAGCCACTCGCGCGACCACCACCACGTACCGCAACCTCCACCCCCCCTCCCACCCCGACCCCCCTCCCACCCCGCTGTCACCGACTCCACCACCACGACCACCCTCCCCCCCCCTCTACGACCCCCTCCCACCCCGCTGTCACCGACTCCACCACCACGACCGCCCTCCCCCCCCCTCTACGGCCACGCATGACATGAGTACACATGAACACCCCGCCCGCCCCCCCCCGCGGTGCTCCGTCTCAAAAAGGATGGGTGGTCAATGGTCAAACGACTAAGGCAAGCAACAAATGAGCACGCCCCCTCCCAACCCCCGCCTCCACCACCGCCAACGCCCCCCCCCACCATGCCACCACGACCCCCCCCCTGCCAGTACAGTTACGATTTGGCCCGGTCTCGACAAAATGGTTGGTAGTCCACACTGACTCACCATTACAACCTAGAATATTCCGACATATGTCCCAGGATTTTTCCCAGGTTGCCAGGGTTAGGGTTGGGACTGTCAGGGTATGAAGTCAAGCGCGTATCAACCATCTCGTCCAAGCCAGGCCACGGTTTATACACCCTCACCACCACCACCCCCCCTTCCCGACGCGAGCAATGTCTGCCTGGTCGGTGAAAACCCGACACGTGCTCCGTCCCGGCATTGTAGGGATGCGAGCGTCTATGGTCATACGACTACGGCCATGCATGATAATGAGTACATCCCCCCCCTTTCCCGACCACTATCACCCCCCCCCCCCCCCCCCCTGCCCCCCCCCACCTCAGCCCCACCACCACCCTCACCATCACCATCACCATCACCATGACTCTGCTCTGACTGACCTCCGTCGTCTCCAGCACCAAGCGCGCAGGGCAGGGTCCGCTAGGAGGGCAGGGAACGCTCGGGTCAGCACCCGAATGCTCGCGTGCACCGTGCACATCGGAGGACTAGCCTGGCGGGCCTCCATGTAGCGTAAAATGTTCGACAATGCCTGTGACACGACAGAAAAAAAAAAACGAGGGGGAAAAAAAAAAAGAAGGAGCTGTCATTGTGTATGGTAGTAGTGGTAGGTATCACTCTGTCCCGAAACATAAAGAGCATTTCTATATTATTATTCAATCAATCAGGTCCTTGTATATAATGACCAATTCTACATTAACGTTCAATTAAGCAGGTCCTTATATACAATAACCATTTCTATACTAACATTCAATCAAGCACGTCCTTATATATAATCAATTCTATACTAACATTCAATTAAACAGGTCCTTAGGGCCCATATTGACGTGGACTTTCGGCTCTTTCAATTTGACTTGATTTTTTTTTCTAAGTTAATTTAAGGGCCCATCTTATCGAGGACTTTCGGTTTTTTTTCAATTTGACTAGCATTTTTTTTTTCTAATTTAATTTACATCTGATTGAACGAAATTTAGTGTTCCCCGTTAAGATGGGCTCTTATATGATGACCATTTCTATACTACTATTCAAACTGGCCCTTATATGTAATGACCAATTCTATACTACAGTAGTAACATTCAATCAAGCACGTCCTTACATATAATGACCATTTCTATACTAACATTCAATTAAACAGGCCCTTATAAATAATGACCAATTCTATACTAACATTCAATTAAACAGGTCCTGATATATTAGGGACAGTGGTAAAAAAGACTGGAGAAAAAACCAAAAGCACGAATTTTCGTTTCGCACGAACTGTAGGAGAAAAACAAACACAGCAGTGTTACATCAAGGCATACGTAGAAGAGCAAAAAAGAGACCGGTGGACTTGGTTCGGTTGGGTTTGGTTTGGCCTGGATTTGGTTTGGCTTGGCTTGGCTTGGCTTGGCTTGGCTTGGCTGGTTTGGCTTGGTTTGGCTTGGTTTGGCTTGGCTCGTTTGGTTTGGTTCCGTTCGGTTCCGTTCTTACTTGGCTTGGCATGGTTTGGCTTGGTTCGGTTCGGTTCGGTGGCTTCGTGTGGCTTGGTTTGCCTGGCGGTTTTTCGGTTTGGTTTGGTTTGGTTTGGTTAGGATTGGTTCGGTTCGGTTGGGTTGGGTTCGATTCGCTCAATTATTCGGTTATTGTATGTAACCATCCGCCGAAGGATATATGCGCTAACACAAATCAGACAGCACGATAATTACGAATAGTAGGCCTTTCCTTGCGCACGTTCTAAACTACGGTAGTTCTGAGGCTTTGATAAACATGGCATCCTAAGTCGTCCGGGCACCGTTGTGGGCGCATATCACAGCACAACGTAACATATCAGAGCGCATCGTATCCTATCACGTTATACCATCTTTTATGTTTTGTGTCATATCATATCATATCATATCACATCATATCATATCATATCATGCCAACTACTCTAGGGCTCTCATACAAAACTACTGACAGCAGGCCACACGACCAAAGAAGCCACCAAACGTAAAAAAATAATTGTTTGTCAATATGTTTTTTTTTCCGACGGTTTTCATAACTCCCCTCTTGTTCATTACTGTAGTGTACCCTATACGGAAAACCCCTTGCGATTGGTGAGAGGCCGACCGACCCCCTCAACAAAACAAAACAAAAAAAAACAAACAAAAAACTCTTGGCGCACACGGTGTGTAGAGTATCACCAAATCACTCGTATCACCTTGTACGTTGAGAGGTCTGAGATGGCAAGTCACCATTACGGGGGGCCATGCATGGTAAATAGGACCAAATATTGTTAGTAAAAATAGGTAAATATATAGGTTGTTGTGTGCACCGTAGGTCCTATTTACTATGGCCCTCCGTAAACAGATGATATTTTAGGACGAACGCACCCTAATTTTGGTTCGAACGAAAAAAAACCATGAGCCAGCGGTCATATCAGACACATACTTCGAACGTCCCAGGGCCCGCTCACGGGTCGCGGGTCTAACCTCGCGGGTCACAGGTCTGGTCGGGCCGGTTAAGGGTGACCCGACCCGATGCGACCCATTAGAGCTTGAAAGCCTCCGGACCCGACCCTCTACCCGACCCGTGAGATTTCAAAACCTTCCTGAACCGTGAAGGCGTCCTAGATTTCGGCCCATGTCATTCTGCGCATGGATAATTTTTGTACCTGGTACCGGGTGCCCCGCAATCGAGGCGGGGGGCGGGGGGGGTGGGCTGGCAAAGACCGCATCATTTTTCAAAAGGTCCTCATATACCGAATGTATATCTTGCACGAGGCCATCTAAAACCCGTGGGTAGCACGCGCGATCGAAATATCACACACGGCTTACAAAAAGATGGGTTTCGACGAAAATGCTCGTCTCTCACAGCTGTTGCTTTTTTAGTTTTAGAAATAGTGTGTACGAATATGTATATATCAGAAGACATACAGATACCACTCTGACCCAAAATATAAGGACGGTTTGTAGTGAAAAAATAATATGCTAACGGTCCCTATATTTCGGGTCAGAGTGGTATATATATATATATATATATATATCGGAAGTGTTTCATACCTGGGGTACTTTCTGTACCAGCATACCGCTAAGATTCAGCAGTAGGCCCCAAAGAACATTCGACTGATGGCAACTCTTATTCTACTGCAGCAGCAGTTGCTTGCTGTACCAGCAGATATCGCAAGATGCGGCAGTAGCTCCCATCACCGCAGAATACTACAACCACGACCAGCCTGTAGAGAGAAAGTATAAACCGAGCCCAGCAGGAACGAAACCGAAAGTCCGACAAGAAAATCAACGTATCGATAAATAAACGAAAGGATGTGCAGGAAGGGAAAAAAACGACGGAATTGAAGGAAGGGGGAAAAACAAAGCCAGAAAACAGAAAACAGAAAAACAAGAGAGAAGGAAGGAAAAAAACAGGAAGAAAAAAGGAAAGACAGAAAAAGGGGAAACAAAGCGAAACGGAGAAAAAAAAAAACGAAAAAACGAACGAAGGAAGGAAAGCAATGAAAACCGAAAAATGAGCAAAAAAAACAAAAACAGCAAAAACGACAACAAAAAGGAAACAAAAAACATGAACAAAAAAATCGGGGGGAAAAAAAAGGAGGAGGAAAAAAAAAAACAAGAAAACGAAAAACCGGAAGGTCGAAAGGCCGGAAAATCGAAACAATCGAAAAAACTGCTCGCTCACCTCCCTTGAGAGCAGCTTGAGGTTGCCCGGCTGCAGTACCCTCATCGCCGTTGTGTCTGACGTCGAGAACATCTGCTCGCAAGGCGCGCATAGCAAAAGCAGCACGGCAACATCACGAAACGTGTCGGTTGACGGTTCTCTCTTTGTACCCCTTGACGAAAAAGCCACCAAAGAAACTCCCCGTATCGTTGCTGCTACATATACGCATAGATGTCAAAATTGACTTTTTTCTTCCGAAATACTTTTACTTTTCTCTTCCGGCCCGGCCAGGTTTTCTTTTCTCTTGTGCTCTCGGCACACGGAGCACGCAGAAGGCCCGCGTGTACACAAGGCTCAGGTTTTTTCACCATTTTCTGGGGTTCAAAGTCCCGGAAACAAGCCAGTAACTACGGCATCAGCTTCCGCTGAACCATAGCCTGCCAGGAAGGACAATGCACAGCCCACAATAAATTAATTTTTATACTGTTTTTTTTTTTTTTTTTTTTTTTTGCTTCTTCTTCTGCCGTACGATATCACACTGCCCGCCCTTCCCAGCTCTTCAGGCTTTGTACATCGCGGCAGCCGCGGTACAACATCAGTCCCACATCAGGCTCTTCCCTTCGTGATGGAGACGGGCCGTGCTTCTGCGCGTGTACGTGTGTGTACACATGCCCATTATTCCTATGAATATCTTCCTACAAAATCGAAACCAACACATACCGGTGTAATCGCGGGGGCAGGACGATATTCAACCACGCTCCCTCGGAAACACAAAGCAACGCGCAGCCACGGGCCGCACTACTCCCATATCGGCAGCGGCGTTACAGCAGCAGCAGCAGCAGCAGCAGCAGCAGCGGCAACAGCAGCAGCAGCAGCGGCAGCAGCGGCAGCAGCGGCAGCAGCGGCAGCATCCGCGCGTCACGCTCTGGTATTTGTGACATCTCGCCACGGTGCTATCGTGCGCTTGTGTGTGTGTGTGCGCAGTGTTCGTTCACCACCACCAGGAGAGGGCGCAAACTCGTGACTACAGCAGCAGCAGCAGCAGCAGCAGCAGCAGCAGCAGCAGCAGCAGCAGCAGCAGCAGCAGCAGCAGCAGCAGCAGCACATTGTCACGTCCTATATATATGTTTAATCAACCACACGTCGTCAAACCTAGCCCGTCCTATACCTGGTACATAAATAGGATCGCCTGACGATCTTCCTCCGATTTTCAACTCGTGTCACCCCCCTGGGATTTCAAGTCAACCACATCACGAAGGGGAACCCTGCTGTACACACCACTACAGGCGACCACAGCAAATAGCATAGAGCCTACGGTACACACAAACCTATATATTTCCCTATTTTTACTATTACGGGGGGGTCCATAGTTAACAGGACCTATGGTATACACAAAAACCTATATATTTCCCTATTTTTACAAACACTATTTGGTCCCGTTAACTATGGATCCCCGTAATAAACAACATTCGGTCCTATTTACCATCGTCCCCCCCGTAATAGGACAACTAGCACAAAAGGACATTTTGAAGGTGCTCCCCGTCAAATTCTGTGCGTCTGTGGTCTGCAGGCAAGAGCAAAAAAAATCTCCACCCCTGGACAAAAAAGAAAGTGAGGAGGGGCGCCAGAAACATACGAAGAACAGCCGAGCCGGGTCCTAATGGCTGTCGAGCTAGGGATCGCTATGATACATGAGAAACCGCGGAGCAGGACATTCGCCACTGCTGTCGTCAACTTGTGTGCTTTCTGACGACGTCGAAACTACAGCAGTGTATACAGCAGTCAGTAGTATTACGGGGGTCCACAGTAAATAGGACCTACGGTACGCACGAAAACCTATATATTTCTCTATTTTTACTAACAATATTTGGTCCTATTTACTATGGTCCCCCGCAATAGAAACTTGTGTTTTCGCGCTCGTAACTACAGGAGTAGCGAGTACACAGGTACAAGATCAGGTAGCCACAGCAGCAGCTCTCTCTACGAACTCCTGTCGCAGACCTGGTGGACACCAGAGGGTGTGACTGCTGTGCTGCCGTCAGCTTCAATCGGGGTGTACGATGATACGACGTGCGAAAAAGTTGGTTGATTTCAATTTGGTCGAGGGTTTTCTTTCTTGCGAGCTGTTTCCTAGATACACAAAAAAAAAAAATGATCCGAAACCCCACGAAAAATTAGGATATTCCCAAGGTTGTGACGAAAGTGGCCAAAATGCCATTTTTATTTAGCCTAAAAAGCAGTCTTTTTTTTTTTTTTTTTTTTTTTTTTCATCATCACTTTTACTTTCCAGCCCACTCGTAGGAGGTTTTTACCCTCGACGATCTTCTGGACAAGCCGTGGTCACAGGTGTCGTCCCTTCTCCCCCCCGGTACGTGCCTTTATTTTTTATCGCGCATAGGGTTCAGCATTCCCACTGCTCGTCGATTTTCATCGAATGTAGCTAACTCACGCTCTCGCGCTTTCCGCTAATCAATTTTTTATGCAAGAAAAAGTCCCTATGAGCGTGCACTCGGTGAGACTCGAACTCACGAAATTGATCTTGATAGGCTCGCGGACCACCTACCAAGCCACCGGGGTCGCCGTCTTGGGTTGGGTTGTATATAACTCTTTCTCTTATTAACTGTTAATAGGAAGGTTCCGTGTATTGGGGTTAATTCATTAGGGTTTTAAGCCAAAATGAGGTATACCCGGCCACTTTTCGGCCAAAATCAGTTACGAGCTAAAAACAAGTACAAAACACACCCCAGGAGCCCTGCTATCGGCCAGGCTGACATCGTAGCAACTGATTTGGCTCGAAGAGGCCCAAAGGTATACCTGACGTTTGGTTGGTACTCTGTCTAACTTCAACTGATTTTGGCCAACTTTGAACCAATCAGAGAGGCCATACGTACGTACGTACACTGTTTTTTCTCTCCGTGTGCGTCTGCCCTCCCTCGGTTGAAATTGTTCTGTATTGACGTACGCGTATAAACTCTGTACTCGTACGCCGTGCGTAAAAGTACGTATTTATACATCAGACATGCATGCATGCGTACACTGGTTTCACTTTTTCTTCTTTGGGGTGTGCGATGTGCTTCAGTTACGTATTAAATAGTTGTTGTGATGTTTATGTACCGGCGTCCCCGGTGGCTTGGTAGGTGGTCCGCGAGCCTATCAAGATCAATTTCGTGAGTTCGAGTCTCACCGAGCGCATGCTCGTAGGGACTTTTTCTTGCATAAAAATGATTAGCGGAAAGCGCGAGAGCGTGAGTTAGCTGTACATTCGATGAAAATCGACGAGCAGTGGGAATGCTGAACCCTATGCGCGATAAAAACTAAAAGGCACGTACCGGGGGGGAGAAGGGACGACACCTGTGACCACGGCTTGTCCAGAAGATCGTCGAGGAGGGTAAAACCTCCTACGAGTGGGCTGGAAAGTAAAAGTGATGATAAAAAAAAAAAAAAAAAAAAAAAAATGTACTCGTATGTACTCTGTTGTTTTCGATGGTCACAGCAGTAGCAGTATATACAGCACCATGGTCACACGGCATTTCGTCTGCACCAGATTCATTATATAGGGAATAGAGCGCAAGAAACCCAACCCAATTGGTTCCAACTAAATTCTGCGCAAAACGCCCCGTGTTGGTCAACTCTTCTGCGCTGCTGGTGGAAGTCGGGAAGAAAAGTCCGGCAATTCTCGGTTGGGTCGTGAGAAGCCGGAGGTAGCGTAACCAGACCAAAACCTAACTGCATACACCAGGAGTGTGTATCCGTCCCGCATTATGCGACGTGCTTGCCGGAGACGTCTTTGGATTGCGGCTCGGGTACCCCCCTTCCCCCCCCCCCCCCCGATGGTCATACGACTACGGTGATGCATGATAACGAGTATAATACACCCCCCTCCCCCCCCCCCCCCCTGGTCTCAGCAAACCCGGGATGCTCCAAAATTGTCATTTTTTTTTGTTAGCCGCCTCACTTTTTTTTCCGTACCACACAAGCATACCCACCCCTCGAAAGAGGTCGTCGATACGTACGTACGGACCTCCTCCATGATCTAGATACTGCAGTCCTGATCTGTATGATCTACAGCTCGTGTTGCCGGTTGGTGCCGGCAGAATCATCTGCACGACCTACGGCTGTAGTAGCAGTGTGTCCTTGGTCAGATATTGTGCTGTGCAGCATCTGCATGACCCGCTGCTGCCGTAGCACATATCTCCTTGGTCGGACAGGTACTATTACGGGGGGGGGGGGGGGGGGGGGGGGGGGGGGGGGGGGGGGGGGGGGGGGGGGGGGGGGGGGGGGGGGGGGGGGGAGGGGTGGGGGGGGGGGGGGGGGGGGGGGGGGGGGGGGGGGGGGGGGGGGGGGGGGGGGGGGGGGGGGGGGGGGGGGGGGGGGGGGGGGGGGGGGGGGGGGGGGGGGGGGGGGGGGGGGGGGGGGGGGGGGGGGGTGGGGGGGGGGGGGGGGGGGGGGGGAGTAGTAAACAGGACCAAATAGTTTAGGTAAATATAGGTCAACGTATAGGTTTTTGTGTGTACCGCAGGTCCTATTTACTACGGCCCCCCGAAACTAACCAGGTATACAGCATCCTGCACGACCTGCGTACGGCATCAACAGTAGTAGCACACATTTCCTCCGTTGGAGCTGTACTATCACCATTACGGGGGTCCATAGTTAACAGGACCTATGGTATACAAAAAAAAACTATGCATTTACCTATTTTTAGTGACAATATTTGGTCCTATTTACTATGGTCCCCCGTAATATAGTATGCAGATCCTGCTCAACCTCACACGATGGCAGGCGAAAGAACCATCAATAGATTTATTTACTGTACGTCATGATTTGCGCGAAGAAGATGTCGCAGGTACAAGCAAAAAAAAAAAAGTCGCATCACAGGTCTTCTCACCTCAAAAAAGGCGTCCTCTTCCACGTCGGTGGCGAAAATTCCCTGCCAAACCTCCTCCTCCTGCTGCTGCTGCTGCTCCTCTTCCTCCTCCTCAAGCCCCTCCGACCCGCCGGAGGCACCGCCTCCAACCTGGCACTCCAGCAGTGTGTGCACGGCATCTCTAAGGGCATCCGACTCCTTTCCGGCAGAGTTCCCCATTGTTGGTCTTGGTCGGGAGGGAGGATCAGAGATTGGACCAGATCAGATCCCCCCTTGGGGTGGAAAACGCACCAATATGACCCTGTTGCTGCTGCTGCTGCATGTTGATCCATCGGAAGGGAAGGGTGGGGGCAAAAGAGACCGAAAATGTTCACCAGGGAGGCGGTATATAGGCGGGAGACGGGGGGGGGAGGGTGGAAAAGGCTTTGATGGGGACAGAGCGGCGTGCTGTATGAGGAGGGGTTATTTCGTTATTTGTTTTCGTCGAGAAATATCAGAGATTATACCAGGTCAGACCCCTCCTTGAGGTAGTTAGCGCGTCCATATGCCGCTGTTACGTGGCGATTGGCAGGGAGAGGGGAGAAAAGGAAAGCTCTTGTCTGGGAGGCGGCAGGCTGGCGGGAAGGCGGGAGAGAGTTTTGGTGGGGGACAGAGAGGCGTGCTGCCTGAGGAGATATTTTCCTACTGGCTTTGGTCGGGAGGGACCAGAGATTAGACCAGGCCAGACCCCCCCCCCCCCCCCCCCACCCCCGCCTAATATATTATATATGGGTTGGGTTGGCGTCGGTTGGCAACGACACTGTAAAACATGCCGCTCACTACGTGAGCTAGACATCCAGGGTACCTTTTTTTGGCGGTCGCCCTCAACTGGTCGTCTAGTTAGATCATTTGTGCGAAGTAAAGAACCTTTACTCTGCCCAAGGGAATTGGTCGTATCACGTAGTGTTCAAGGTAAGGCACCCAAGAGGCAGTTACACAGTGCTCCCATTGCTGTCTCTGGAAGTGGCTACACCGTAAATTAAACTAACTCACTGAAGCTGTCATCCATATGCAAGCCCGCCTCACAAGCGGTTCTTAGTACATAGGATGCAGCTCACCCTTCATGCGACTCGCCGGACACCTCACGGCGCTTCGCGCTTGGTGCAAGTAAGCAATGTCTGCCTGGTCGGTGAAAACCCGACGTGCTCCGTCCCGGCATTGTAGGGATGCGAGGGTCTATGGTCATACGACTACGGCCATGCATGAGATCGAGTACATCTCTCCTATCGACTACACCCCCCCCCCCCCTTTGAGGTGGCTAACGCGTCAACATGGCCGCAGACAGAGAGGGGAGCAAAGCAGAGGTTCGTCAGGGAGGTGGTAGGTGGGTGGCCGTGAAACGCCCTATACGTACAAAAAACTCGTGTAACATCACTGTGTGATTTGGTCGAGGCTGCGTACGCCTTTCGGTCGGCCGGGACTTGAAAAACAAGACGTCACCGAGCCACGCGGAGGAACCGCGCGACTGCTCCTGCCGACCTCAAACCTCAACCTCCCCACGAAGGGTTGGGGAAAAGGGGACGGTTAAGGTTAGAGTTGTAGCTGTATAGTCCGGGGTCGGGTTGGGTCTCGGCCGGCATGCAATATAGAAATCGACCCAAAAAGCTGTCTCACGAGTGTATGTACAAGGTGGTGTCGCACAAAAGAGGTGCCCGGCGGAAGGGCGGTTTTCATGGGGGGAAGAGAGGCGTGCTGCTTGGGAGAGCTTAGTTTTCCCACTGGGTTTGGTCGGGAGGCATCACAGATTGTGACCCGGACAACACCGTGCGAGGGTAACACGTCAATATGAATGACGCTACTGCATGGTGATCGGCAGGGAGGGAAAACACGGTGTTTGTCAGGGAGGCGACAGGTTGGCGGGAGGACAGGGGGGGGGGTGGGGAGGGCGGGGGGGGGGCGTACTCATTTGTTGCTTGCCTTAGTCATTTGACCATTGACCACGCATCCCTTTCGAGACGGAGCACCGTTCCTACTCCGAATAGAGACACCAACAATTGGGCGCTCACTGCGTTGTTTCCATAAATTACATAGAAACTTTTTGCTAACCTTATCCCCTTCCTGTTTGGCCTCCTGTGGCCACCATCTATCTCCTAGGATAGCGATCGTTTTCTCGCTGCTATTCATTGTATCAAACTCCTCCATGTCACATTCGTCTATTTCCCTCATCTCCTCTTCTAACACATCCCGTTCCTCCTTGTATATTTCACATTATCCTACTATGTGAGTTATACTCTCTATTGCTTTGCCACACGGGCACATCTGTGCGTCTACTTCCTCCTCTTCCCGGCTACTGGTGTACCTCTTTCTTCTTTCTGGCAGGTCCAGGTCCCCTACACGAAAGCGCAGTCTCAGCATTTTCGCGAAGTCCATTGGGCCATGCAAATACGTTTTCATTCCTATTCCTTCCCTCAATCCCCCGTATATTTCTAAGTGTTTTTTCCGGTTCCACCTTGTTTCTTAGCGCTAGCCTTTCCCTTCTTTCTATCCTTTCTTCTACTTCTGCTTCGTACCTCCCAAACTTCCCGGCGGACATCATCTCTACTTGGTTTCCCCCTAGATCCTTCCATACTTTCTCAACTACGCCATCCCACCTTATTCCAGCTCGCCCTTTTGTTACTTTCTCCCATACAGCTCTATCAACTATGGCTGGCAACCTCTTTTTTGGCATGTTCCTTACTTTATATTGCCAGTTCAACTTTCTCATGTCTCTATTTGTCTTGAGTGGGTGCATTCCCAGTTCTGCTCTTAATACTGTATTACTAGTCGTACAGGGGGGATGTACTCGATAGGAGAGATGTACTCGATCTCATGCATGGCCGTAGTCGTATGACCATAGACCCTCGCATCCCTACAATGCCGGGACGGAGCATGTCGGGTTTTCACCGACTAGGCAGACATTGCTTGCACCAAGCGCGAAGCGCCGTGAGGTGTCCGGCGAGTCGCATGAAGGGTGAGCTGCATCCTACTAAGAACCGCTTGTGTGGCGGACTTGCATATGGATGACAGCTTCAATGAGTTAGTTTAATTTCCGGTGTGACCACTTCCAGAGACAGCAATGGGAGTACTATGTAACTGCCTCTTGGGTGCCGTACCTTAAACACTACGTGATACGATCAATTCCCTTGTGCAGAGAAAAGGTTCTTTACTTCGCACAAATGATCTAACTAGACGACCAGCTGTGGGCGACCGCCAGAAAAAAAACAAACAAACAAACAAAACGGTAACCTGGATGTCTAGCTCACGTAGTGAGCGGCATGTTTTACAGTGTCGTTGCCAACCGACGCCAACCCAACCCATATATAATATATGGGCGGGGGGGGGGGGGGGGTACTCGATCTCATGCATGGCCGAAGTCATATGACCATAGACCCTCGCATCCGTACAATGCCGGGACGGAGCACGTCGGGTTTTCACCGACCAGGCAGACGTTGCTTGCACCAAGTGCGGAAGCGCCGTTAGGTGTTTGGCGAGTCGCATGAAGGGTAAGCTGCATCCTGCTAAGAACCGCTTGTGAGGCGGGTTTTTCTTGCATATGGATATATGGATGACAGCTTCAATGAGTTGATTTATTTTCCGGTGAGGCTACTTTCAGAGTTAGCAATGGACGTACTACCAGTTATGTAACTGCCTTGAGGGTGCCTTGCCTTCAACACTACCGGTAGCTGATACGACCATTCCCCTCGTGCGAAGCAAAGTTTTCCATCCCTCACAAAAATGATCCAACTCGACCGCATGCCATGGTGACCGCTAAAAGGAGAATAAGAAGAAGAAAAAAAACGGACCCTGGTTGTCTAGCTCAAGTAGTGAGCGGCATGTTTCACAGCAGTGACGTTGCCAGCCGACGCCAACCCAACCTCTACATAGTAAACAAGGGGGGGGGAAGGAGGGGAGGAAAAGAGTTGTGGGCATACCGGAAGACTTCCTTAACCAGATGGACTTAGCTTCACTCGTGGTGCGGAAAATAACAAAAAAAGCACCACTCCGAACCCCAAGGTATGGTCTCGGGTTTTGCCTAGACGAGCAATTACTATGCAAGCGAAATTACAAGCCGCCAGCCCCACAAGCAGTGACAGGAAACTGCTTAGGATGAGTACCGCAAAGAAGTGCGTCGAACCGACAATATCTGCCTTAGAAGGGGTGCGTGCGGTCGTTTTTCAGCGCTCGTTTTTCTCCCAAACGACGGAAAAAAAAAAAAAAAAAAAAAAGGGTGCCCAAGCCGAACAACATATTTTCGGAAGGCTACTCTCTCTCTTTCTCTCTCTCGCCTCTCTCCACCAGATATTTTCCGAAAAGACCCTGGTTCGATATTGACCCCCCCCCCCCCCCCCGCGCGATTTCAACTGTCTCCACGAAAGGCAGGTAGGTGCCTTATTCCGAGGAGGTGTCCTGAGCTCTGTACTCTGGCTTACAGTAGTATGAGGTCGTCTGATGCACAGCATAACATTATGCCACCCTACATGTCGAGCTGGCACAGGGCTACCATCGTTTTTCAGCGTTCCTTTTCTCTCAACAACGCTGTAAGACTATACAGATTGAATCGGAAAGAAAAAACTGGAGTGCGGGCAATAAAGGTAGTTGGTGATTGGTTATACGAGTACCCCCTCCGCGCCTCCGGTAGTCATCACGTGTTGATAAGTGAATCTCCCTCAACGGTAAAATAGTACCAGGAAGCTCTATTTGCGCACACTGGTTGGCCAAGGGGTACCTGGTTACTACTCTGTCCCTTACCATATGGTCTGTATTGATTGCATTTTACCATACATAAGTTCCTTATTTTTTGGAACAGAGCGGTATATTTTGAAGCGGCTCAATCAATTTCAACCTTTCTGTTACGAGGGACCATAGTAAATAGGACCTACGGTACTCACACCAACCTGTATATTTACCCATTTTACTAACAATATTTGGTCCTATTTACTACGGCCCCCCGTAACAGCAGTACTGCAGTCCCGATTTGGGGGCAAATTACTTGGAATATGACTGGTTTGTCCCCAAACGGGACTGCAGTTTTTTGCCGCACAAGGGTCAAGAGTCTTTGCAAGCCACACCATCCCGAGCCGGCCGAATGAACCTACTCGTTCGAGAGTCTTTCCAGGCACAAGCATCCGAGCCGGGCGAATCAACGTACAAGGAGTCTTTCCAAGCGCAGCATCCAAGCACTGATCACTCGCATAGGGTCCGGGCTCGGGTTGGGCGGGGGGGGGGGGGGGTATACTCAGTATCATGCATGGCGGTAGGGTTGGGGGATCGGCTTTAGGCACCAGGTGCAAAACACCTGACCTGTAAATGTTCACTTGTCATGGGGTGACCACGCTTCCCTCTCTGCGCGCAGAGGGCGCAGGGCTCGTTGTCGTGGGCTTCTGTCTTATTTCGAGGTGTTTTAGTAGAACTTTGAACGTAAAAGTAAGTCGTCAATGTACTGGCCTCCCGGCAGCTCCCGCGATCGAGCAGGAGATATGTACTACTACCCCTCCCCGCCGTCCTTATGCCGGTACCTTCTTCTCTTTTGTGTTGCTTCGTCCGTTCAGCACCCATCTGTCTTTCTTGATTGAGTACGTACGTTTTCCTTCTATATAATACATGAATATAGCAGCCTTTCTGACTTTTCTGATCTCCTTGCGTCATTTGTATTATGTTTCATTTCATTTCAGTTTTTTTTTTTTTTTTTTTTTTTGGTTTAGGTGGGTTTTTTTTTTTTTGTTTGTTCTTCATATTCTGGTCTTGCTTGGTCATTGCTCTTGTGTTCTCGTACCCGGCACGCTGCAACATTTCACTTGATTTACCCATTGACAGCAGCAGTTGTTTATTTTCTGGTCTTTCTTGTGCCTTTTTTTTTTTTTTTTTTTTTTTTTTCATCATCACTTTTACTTTCCAGCCCACTCGTAGGAGGTTTTACCCTCCTCGACGATCTTCTGGACAAGCCGTGGTCACAGGTGTCGTCCCTTCTCCCCCCCGGTACGTGCCTTTAGTTTTTGTCGCGCATAGGGTTCAGCATTCCCACTGCTCGTCGACTTTCATCGAATGTACAGCTATAACTCACGCTCTCGCGCTTTCCGCTAATCAATTTTATGCAAGAAAAAAGTCCCTATGAGCATGCACTCGGTGAGACTCGAACTCACGAAATTGATCTTGATAGGCTCGCGGACCACCTACCAAGCCACCGGGGACGCCGGCATATAGGAGTCTGTGACTCAGAATTAATACCTCCAGGATGTGAGGAATCAGGACGTACACTGGGTGTACCGATGAAGCTGGGCACGAGAAAGGACGATCCGGACGATGGGTGTGAAGACAAAACACATATTGCTTCAAAGTACCGCTGTAAGAGAGATGCAACTGCCCGCGGATCCTGGACCAGTACCCACCCAGCCTTACTGCTATACCGGTAAGTAGCGCATACCTGGCACTCTTGTTACCAGGTAACAGGTACTGGTACGTACCTGGTGTACCCGTACCTGGGTGTAATACGTACCAGGTACTTGGTAGGCTTGGTACTTTTTTTTCTAATAAAAAAACTATTATATAATAGAAAAATTGTAGCGCTGGCCGCTCATCTCATCAGCCACGATTTCTCAGTGCACATTCTTTTACGTACGGGAATCTCCCAAAAAGTCACGTTTTTTTTCTTGTTCATTGGCTGAACGAAAATGTAAGGACCGTTTGGTATTGATATTTGTACCGCAACGATGCTTACATTTTCGTCCAAAGTGGTACTCGTGGTTAAAGCAGCAAACAGCCGTAGTATTGGGCCCGCACGACAAATCACCCGCGGCCCGCCGAGTGTTTTCTTTTCTTGCTTTGCTTGGTTGTTTCCCATTTTGATTCCAAGTTGTTTTTTTCCACTAAAAAACATTTTTTTTATTGTCCTCGTTCTGTGTTCCAATCTACCAGGGTATGTACCAGTTACGGCACTGCTGGGTGCTTCCCACCAATAGACACAGGAAGAAGAGGAGATACCACCATCGACATCGTTACCGTACGTCGTGCCTCGTGTTCGGAAAAACGAAGAAATAGTTCGGCCTGGCTGGAAGGGAAGCGGAGCCGGAAGCCGACATATTTCTGCGGCCCCTCCGACCGCCGGTCTCAGCAGCGGTCCGAGAAGAGCGTTCGAGGGAGGGAGAGTGCCTTCCCGCCTCTGCTTGTGGCCAGGTGGGGCTCCGCCTGGCCATGGAGCAAGGTATACGATGCCTCATAGTGCGGTATACTGCTGCTGCTGCTGGTGGTTGTTGCGTTGCAGTATAGCTCGGTTCATATACTACAACCAAGAGGCAGGGCTCGAACATACAGGAGGCACCTCGTATATATAGAACCGGTATAATGTGACGTTATACAAGGGCGCTACAAACGCAGCAGTAGGAAAAGGAGTTGCGGCGACTTATGATCACGTGCGCGCAGCACTCCCCCAGCGCAGCCCCTGCGTCCCCCTCCGGCTCCACGTTTCTCACCTGGCTATGCGCTTCGTCACAGCAGTCAGCGGTCCCTGGTGTACGTCTCTCTCTTCTTCTCTCTGCTGCTGTGTGTGTCCTATGGAAGCCGTCGGCAGCAGCAGCAGACTCGCTTCCAAAATTCCGTGTAGTATGTTCGAGCATGCAAATGTCGACTTGATTTTTACACCAAAGGAGTACGGAAGGTTTCGATTCTTCGAAAAAGCGTTTCTGGCCGGTGGGACGCAACTGAGAATGCTGTGTGAAGTTTGACCAATCACAGGCCGCGGGACTGTCAATATTTCTCGTAACTGTGAGTACGTGAGTACGATGAGACGACGAGACGAGACGACGAGTACGAGGATATATCCGATGATCGACGATGGACGATATCCTAACTTCTGTGTAACGGAGCCTCTAGGCCTCTCTGGGATGAATAACCAGCACGGACGGAGGGCGTGCTGGTGGCTTGCTAAATGTGTGTGTATGTTCTGTGCTGTCGGCCACTTTTAATAGCATGACAGAGTATACTCACTGCAGTACTGCTGTAGATTTCCTTTTTCGGAGGATCATCGTTCGTATGTAGTGCCTAGCCGTGTGTTCTTTCGGAACCTATTATTCATCATACAGCAGTGTGTTCTATGTATGTGTTCTTCTTGTTGAACCGTTCTTTCGACCCGTCGACATCCAACACAACCAGTGTCCGTTCAATCCTAGATAGATACTTGTACAAGGTCACAAAACTACGTCACCGAGGTACCACAACAACAACATATATTATGGCAGCCAAACGAGTAGACAATGCAATGCTGCCATTCTATCATCCTGGATACGCCAGGCACGACATGTATGTATTCCCATTCTCTATGAAGAAAGAGAGAAAATAAAAGAAACAACAAAAAGCGAATCGAAAGAAAAAAAAAAAAAAAAAAAAAAAAGTAAAAGTGAGAAGTGTCGTTTCCCCCCGTGGAAGATGTGTGTGTGTTCTTCACATTAAACCGTTCTTCTACTCGTCGACATCCTGCTCCTGCAAGCCCAGTGTCCGTCCTGATTCTTCGCCCTAGAAAGATACGAGCTCTGTGGCCACAGACTACGACACAGAGATAACACACCGTAATGCATTAATAGCCTACGCAATACCATGCCTTCGCACTAGAAAAAGAGGTATACCACCCCCTCCACGTCGCCACCGCAGACATGGATGGTGTGAGTCTGCCGAAACCTTGGCCGCATTCATATTAGCATGGACGGCGAGGGAGGATGCACGACAATTCTCGCCTGCCCACCTCCGGGATAGAACCGCGTGGAAGACACTGAGGTCTGCGTGTGCGAACCTGCAGAAGGTGATTGCCGCTGGACTGCATGCGTACTTCGAAGTGTACCTCGCTGAAACCGAACGACTACTAGCGAACAACGACCAGAGAGGCTTTTACAAGCACCTTAAGAGTACGGTAGGATTGGAAGGGACTAAAGCGAGAAGCGAACAGTTCATTAGGGACGAGGATGGCACGCTGTTGCGGGATAAGGTGCCAATTCGTGAACGGTGGGGGAGGTTTTACCACAAACTTTTGAACACGAAATCGCTTAAACTCGATTCCACAATCATCGACCTCTTGCCACCACGACCGCTTAAACTGTCGCTCGAAGATGAACCATCCATGGACGAGATGACGGAAGCACTTAAGGGGATGTCAAACTGGAAAGCTGTCGGGCCAGATGGTCTCCCGGCCGAACTCCTGAAAATCGACCACCCCGCATTTGCCCAGTGCTTTCACAACATCCTTGTCAATGTTTGGGTAACAGGAGAAGTCCCCCAGCAATGGAAAGACGCGATCATCAAGGTCCTTCACAAAAAGAAGGACCGAACTGATTGCAACAACTACAGAGGGATTTCGCTTGTTGCCTACGCAGGCAAAGTCTTGTTGAAAATCGTCGCGTCGCGCCTCAGCAACTACTGCGAGACCGAGGAATTACTCCCAGAGGAACAGTGCGGCTTCCGCCCCGCACGATCAACGATTGATATGTTGTTCGTCGTGCGCCGGTTGCAAGAGCTTGGAAGACAGAGGAAAATCCCCCTGTACTTGTGCTTCATCTATCTGCAGAAAGCGTACGACTCTGTCGACCGAGAGCTGTTATGGGATGTACTCACACGTTCTGGCGTACCAACCAAGATGCTGAGAATTATCCGTAATTTCCACGATGGCATGCGGGCTCGCGTGCGTACGGATGACGGCGAGCACTCGGAATGGTTTGATGTCACGCAGGGGCTGCGGCAAGGCTGTGTGCTGTCACCGTTACTACTGTTCAACGTATTTTTCGCTGCTGCGTTGCACGTCGTACTATTAATAGTACGCTTTAGCCATGACGAAGCCATCGTAAGGGATTTGGTCCAACTCAGTGATGCTGGAGTAGTCGGAACGAAGGAGCAGGAGCCGTTGGCGTGCGTGCGAAGGGCAGTATGGGGCATGTTGTACGCCGATGATGCAGGGATTGTCTCGAAGTCGGCTGGAGGGCTCGCGAAAATGATAACAGTCATCGTGACTGTCTTCGAAGCAGCAGGCCTTACGGTGTCGGAAAAGAAGACAGAGACTATGCTTCTACAAACGCCAGACAAGAAAACCCTCGCACCACCGCTCGTTATCGAAGCAGCAGGCCAGAGGTATAAGCAGACGGCCCAGTTCTTGTACCTAGGCGGCGTTATCCACGAAAATGCTGACCTCTCGCTCGAAATCGACCGACGGATCCGTCTCATGCGAGCATGCCTCAAACGGTTCGGCCCGGAGCTGTATGATAGGACGACCGCCCCCCTTAGCCTGAAAGTCCGAATGCTGAAGGCCGAGGTGATTGAGACCCCGCTCTACGGGTGTGTGACGTGGACCCTCAGAGCGAAACACTTTGCCAAGCTTCGAACGGCTCACCAAGTCCTGTTGCGAGTCATCGGCTTCCAACGCCGACTTCGTACTGACCATGCCACCCTCTCGTACGCGAAGGCCCTCAAGATGACACGTTGCGAGAACATCGAAACGACCATCCGCAAACGGCGTCTCTTCTTCGCGGGGGGGGTGGCACGGCAAAGCAAGGATCGATTACCCAGCCGGGTGATGTTCGGGACGATTGCTGGTGGGGAGAACCCGAGACCTGGCGGACAGGTTAAGACTTGGCATAGATGCGTAGTCGAAGACCTTAGGGAGTTCCGCGCCACCGAAGGGTCAACGGAACTTGCTCCCTTGGTGTTTGGAGTTGAGACCGCACTGTGGCCCACTGCTGCAACAAAGGCGGGGAAGTGGTACCGAGGGATCCTGGAAGCAGCCGAACGGTTCATGGTGAGGTGGCACGAAGCTGAGGCTGAGCTGAGCAGGCAGCGCCGCGCATCCGCCGTGGGTGGTGTCCAAGGGAATGGGGGGAGGAGGGGCAACAAGAGGAGTAGCAGAAACCCGACCAAGGGAATGCGGAGAGGGGGGGGGAAAGAGGAGTAGAGGGAAACTGCAGTGGACGAAAGTAGGAAGGAGATGGCAGATAGGGTAGCCAGGTACCGGGCAGACTAAGAAGTAGAACATGCCTACGACTACTCGTACCACCAACTGGTGCAGCTGGTTCGAACGTGGTCTTCCTTTGTCTTCCTGCTGTTTTTGTTTATTTTTATTTCATTTTATTGTCTTCTTTGCGGTGACCCTATGTGATTTTCATTTCTCTTCCTTTCTCCGATTGATAAGCCTTATTGAAGGAGTCGTGTGGCGTGGGTGGATGACGAGCCTGCTTTGCTTGTTTCGTACTGTCTGACGCCGAGGGGCCAGGCATAGTTGACGAACGCTGGACGATGGTGGCAGACAGGGTAGCAAGGTACCAGGCGGGCCAGCAGGGAGACCCTGGCTGTGCTACTCGTACCATAAACTGCTGCCGCTACCTGGAGCATGCCTTGTGCTTTGTTTGGTTTGCCTGTTATTTTTCCCTTGGTTCTTAGTCTTACTCTGTTGACTATTAATAGTGGTGTTTTCTTTTTTTTTTTTTTTTTTTTCCAGCTCGTTCTTTTCAAGTGTCTGCCACGTCCCCTACGTGGGGGTACGATGGTTTGTTGCTATACTGAAGTATATACATATACCAGGTATATTTTTGTTTCTTTTTTTTGTTTCCTTTCTCTTTCGAATTGTCTTTGTTTTTGTTTTTGTTTTTTCTCTTTGTTTCGTTTTTGTTTCTCTAGGTCATGGAATGGGTATGTCGTGCCTGTCGTACGCAGTATGATGACATGGCATTGCATTTCATACGTGGCAACGTAGTATCTCTGTGGCGTAGCTTTGTGACCACATAACTTGTGTCTCTCTAGGTTTGAAGAATCGGCACGGACAATGGTTGGGCTGGATGCCGACGGGTAGAAAGAACGGTTTAATGTGAAGAAAACAACAACAACAACAACTAGGTGCGGCCGACACAACATATATACATACGCCAGCAACCAAAATACACCATAAAGAAAGAGAAGCAACGAAGAAACCAAACCGAAAAAGAAATAGAAAAGGAGAAGAATCCCAAATAAATAAATAAAATGGGAAGCCAAAGCTCAGACACATACTTACCCCGAGCATGAGCCAAAAGGGACGTGCAAGGGGGAAGAAACGAGAAGGGAAAAGGGAACTATAATATGCATCCCGGTGAACAAGAGAAATAGTGAGTGGGCCAAAAAATACGCTCGTCACCCACCCACTACGTAGTACTTCTTTCGTAAGGATAAGAAGGGGAAAATATAGGAAAAAGTTGAAGTCATGGAAAAAAAATCAAAGCACCAAGCCAATACATACCGAACGGCCGCAGCAGTTGGCGGTACGAGTAACAAAGAAAAGTTGTATGGCAGACAATAAATAAATACAGATGAACGAGCCAAAAGAAATAATATTACACAGCAAGCAGTAATAATAAGAAGGAGAATGATGGTGATGATAATGACAACCAAGCACTCTCCTCCGGGCAGCCGCAGCAGTTTATGGTATACGAGTACAGCAGCAGTAGTAGACAGGTTCTATCTATTAATATAGTATATACGTAGATAGTCCGTCTGGAACCAACTTACAACCCTGAACGTTGTCTCCGCCCTGCTTTTCTCTCGTCAACCATGCCCCACTTCCGGATTGGAGGGTGCGTCAGACAACAACACAAGAAAAAAAGCAGGGGCTCGTCATCAGAAAAAACAAGGAAAGAGCGACAAGATAAACGAATACTACAAAAAATTATATATATATATGATACTCGCAAATAAATGAGTATATATAGCACCTGGTATTATACGGTATACGATCATGGCGCGCGCTTGTCGTCGTATAACGCATCAATTTGGCTTGATTGATTGAAGATCTCAGGAAGGACCGCTTTTGATTCGTCATCTAAAAACCCTCCAAGTAAAACAAAAACCAAAACCATCCGAAGGGACCGTCGTCCCGTTTTCGGGGGACAAACCACACTCGATCGAACCATCACGTTCTAGTAAGTAGCTTTTGTCCCGAAAACGGAAGTACTGCTGCTGCAGTGCAGTCCTGAAAGGGTTAAAGGTGCTTATATTTGCGCCCATCAGACAGAGTGGTCTGCACGAATCTTTTTTTTGCGTTGCAATTCTCGGACACCAAATAATTACCATATCCCATCTCATCACCCCGCCTGCTGCCGAATCATTGACAAGCACAGCTGTATGTGTGTAGTGGCCGAAGTTGGCTGTAAAACATCATTTTTTTGTTTTTTTGTTTGCTGTCACTTATTTTCCGCTCTGTAATAAGTCGTTGTTGTTGTTGTTGTTGTTGTTGTTGTTGTTGTTGTTGTTGTTGTTGTTGTTGTGTTGGTGTTGTTGTTGTTGTTGTTGCTGTGTTGTTGTTGTTGTTGTTGTTGTTGTTGTTGTTGTTGTTTGCTGTTGTTGCTGTTGTTGTTGTTGCTGTTTGTTGTTGTTGTTGTTGTTGTTGTTGTTGTCGTTGTCGTTGTTGTTGTTGTTGTTGTTGTTGTTGTTGTTGTTGTTGTTGTTGTTGTTGTTTTTTTGTTGTTCTGTTATTATTGCTGTCGTCGTCGTGTTCTTTCTTCCAATTTCACATCGCCATCCAGCCACCACATCCTCCGCACACACACCGGTCTGACAGATACGTACCAACCAGCGGTACGCGCTATTTTTATGCTGTGTGTTGGATTTGTCAGTGTCCTTGGCATGATTAAACCGTTCTTTCTACCCGTCGACATCCAGCACAACCAGTGTGTGCCGATTCTTCAATCCTGTGGAGAGATACAATAAGTTCTCCTATCATAGTATATGTGGTCACAAAACTGCGCCACAGCGGAGATACTACATTGTTATCCAGTATTATTAATAGAAGCAGAGTGGACAATGCAATTCCATGTTCATGCATACTGGATACGACAGGCACAAGATACACATTAAATGAAACAGAGAAAGCAAAAAGAAACAAGAAAAACATAAAAAAAAAACAGAGAAAAAAAATAGAAATGGAAAAAAAAAAAAAAAACTGTTGTGCCTCCCCGCAGGGGATGTGGCAGACACGTGAAAAGAACGAGCTAAAGAAACAACACAGCACAACAAACAGAATAATCAGACTAACAACCAAGGGGGATAATAGGCAAACCGAAGCACAAAAGCACCCTCCAGGTAGCCGGAGCAGTTTGTGGTGCGAGTAGCATAATAATCCCGGGTTCTCCCTATACTATTGATAGTCGGTCTGGTACCTTGCTACTACCCTGTTTGCCGTCTCCGTCCTGCGTTCGTCAACTATGCCCCACCCCCGGAGAGGATGCGTCAGACATTACGAAACAAGCAAAGCAAGCTCGTCACCCACCCACGCCACAAGAAGACGCTATCTTTCATTTGGACAAGAAGAAAGAGAGATGAGGTGATAATAATATAGAAATCACGGAGGATCAAGCGCAAAAAGAAAAGGAAGTCAAAGAAAGGAATACCACTTTCGAACCATCTACCCGTTGGCGGCACGAGTAGCTTCGACATGTTCTACTTACTATTACGGGGGTCCATAGTTAACAGGACCTATGACATACATAAAAACCTATATATTTAGGTATTTTTACTAACAATATTTGGTCCTGTTAACTATGGACCCCCGTAATAGTCGGTCTTGCGCCTTGCTACCCTGTGTCTGCCATCTCCTTCCTACTTTCTTCCCCCGCGGTTTCCCTTCGAATCCTCCTGTTGTCTCCCCTGCCCCCATTCCCTTGGTCGGGTTTCCTTTTGCTCCTCCTGTTGCCCCCCCTCCCCCGATTCCCTTGGTGAGGTTTCCTTCCACACCACTCCTCCTGTTGCCCCCCCTCCCCCCATTCCCTTGGGCACCACCCACGGCGGATGCACGGCGCTTAGGCTGAGCCTCCGTGGGCTTCAGCCCTGAAAGCCCAAAAGAGCCCTTTTTCGGTTTTTGGAGCCCAAAAACAGGGGTTTAAAAAAAATCCTAAAATATATACAATTTTGAGCCTATTTTTCGGGGACGGGACCTATTTTCCCCCCCCGGGAGCAAATAAATCGGCCTTTTTTTATCCGACCCCTCTGTAATAACGTCAATTAATGAGATGTAAACGCTATATTTTCGCGCGCACAGCAGCACCGCAACACTGCAACCCAGAACCTCATGCGAGTATGTATTGCTAAATCACAACGGGATGCCTTGCTAGCCTCTGAGTAGCGCAGCAGCGCTGTTGTCACGATTAGCGCCGATTGGGCCTGCTTCCCACCAGCAAATCCATTTCCTTTTGATCTCGCCGATTTTTCAAAATCCGAGCTAAAATGCCGAAAACGTTTTTTTTTTAAATTAATAGTACGCTTGTTTTTGTTTTTTTCGAGCCTAAAACGAACCCAAAAGCCGTTTTTTTTTTTTTTTTTTAAAGCGGATATTCCACCAGAGCCCTTTTTTTTTTTTTCAAAACACCGAAAATCCGGGAAAAGCGAGCCCACGGAGGCTCAGCCTAGCGGCGCTTCCTATTCAGCTGTGCCTTATCCTCGCGCCACCTCACCATTAACCGTTCGGCTGCTTCAAGGACCCCTCGGTACCACATCCATCCCCGCTTTTTTTTGCTGCAGTGGACCACACCGCGGTCTCAACTCGAAACACCAAGGGGGAGTGTTCCGTTGACCCTTCGGTGGCTCGGAACCCCCAAGGTCTTCGACTATGCATCTATGCCAAGTCTTGAACTGTCCACCAGGTCTCGGGTTCTCCCCGCCGGCCATCGTCCCGGACACTACCCGACTGAGTAATCGCTCCTTGCTTTGCAATGCCACGGCCCCCGCGAAAAAAGAGCCGCCGTTTACGGATGGTCGTTTCGATGCTCTCGCAACGTGTCATCTTGAGGGCCTTAGCGTACGAGAGGCTGGCATGGTCAGTACAAAGTTAGCGCTGGAAGTCAGTAAGCTGGGCGGCCGTCCCATCATACAACTCCGGGGCGAACAGTTTAAGGCATGCCCGCATGAGACGGATCCGTCGGTCGATTTCGAGGTAGAGGTCAGTCGGTGTTTTCGTGGATAATGCCGCGTAGGTGTAAGAACTGGGCCGTCTGTTTGTACCTCTGGCCTGCTGCTTCGGTGACGAGAGAGGTGGGGCGAGGGTTGTCTGAGTGGTCTGTGTGATGGAGAAGCCGTCGATGAGGCGGGGCAGTGGTGATACCATAACCTGGGGGGACGAGGCGGACTGGCCGCTACGGCATTGACGGGCCAGGGGGCTCAGGGCATGTCCTTCCGACGACGCCAAATGTGATGGTATAACCTACTGAGCTATAGGGGTAGAAGATCGATCGATTACCCCGCCCAGGGCAATCGTTATAACATCTTGTTTTTCATAGTACTGTAGGCTTAAGTGAAGACCCAGATATTGCGAGGGACTTGGTTCGCGTCGAGGAGGACCCCCCGGAGGACGGGGTGAAGGTTGACCCACTATTACGGGGGTCCATAGTTAATAGGACCTATGGTATACATAAAAACGTATATGTTTACCTATTTTTACTAGCAATATTTGGTCCTGTTTACTATGGTCCTCCGTAATAGCTTGTTGACGGGGGATAGTATGGGGTATGCTGTACGCGGATGATGCAGGCATTGTGTCTAAGTCGGTGGGAGGCCTTGCGAAAATGATGACCGTCATTGTGACCGTTTTCGAAGCAGCAGGCCTCATCGTATCCGAAAAGAAAACGGAGACCATGCTGCTGCGGACACCGAACAAAGCACCCCAGACCTCACCGCTCGTCATCGAAGCAGCGGGGCCGAGGTATAGACAGACGATGCAGTTTTTGTACCTGGGCGGTCTTTTCGTCGAAATCGCTGACATTGTGCCAGAGATCACACGACGGATCCGACTCGCATGGGCATGCTACAATCGGTTCAAACGAGAGCTGTATGAAATGAAGGATGCCCCGTTCACTCTAAAAGTGCGTATGTATGCTAAAGGCCGGGGTGATGGAGACCCTGCTGTACGGGTGCGTGACGTGGACTCTTGGCCAGGAACACTTCGCTGAGCTCCGAACGGCACACCACAAACTCCTCCAGGAGTCCTACGGATCATTGGCTTGCAGCGCCGACAACGCACTGACCACCTCATGTCGTACGCTAAGTAAGGCCCTCAAAAAGGCACGCTGCGCGAGCGTTGAGACGACCATCCGCAAACGACGCCTTCTCTTTGCGGGGGCCGTACAGGGGACGACCAATCAGCGGCTGACCCGTCGGGTGATGTTTGGGACGATTTACTGTAGGGAATAACTCAGGACCAGGCCGACCAGAAAAGAACTGGGCCTACTGTCTAGCAGACGACATCAGGGTTTTTAAAGCCATCAAGGGGTCCACAGGAAGCTCCCCTTTCTTTGCTGTTCGGAGTAGGGACGGTGTTATGGCCGAGGGCGGCTAAGAAGAACGGGAAGTGGTACCGGGGGGTCGTCGAAGCGGCGGACTGCTTCATGGCGAGGTGGCACATGGACGAGGCGCAGAGAAGCCGGCTGCGCCACGCAGCTCAGGGAGCCAAGAGCAGCGACAAGGAGAGGGGAGAGGGGCGGGGGGGGGGGGGGTTGGGGGGCAGCCGTACCGATACAGCTGTCGACGAATGCAGAAACGAAATGATAGATCGGGTGGCTAGGTATCGCTTCGGCTAGCTCTTGAGGTCTAGCAGGTTTTTGTTTGTTTCTTGGTGAGCTGTTCAATGGGGGGGGGGCGCGCGCGACAGCGGCAGTACTGACACTTGGCACCGCTATTGACGAGAGTAGGAAGGAGACGGCAAAGGCTGTGGCTAGGTTCTCGAATCGATTTTATAGGTCACAAAGGCACCCATGTTACTATCACCGTCTGGAGTGCGATGTCTTGCCCCTCTCTTTGTTTTCTTTCCCCGCCCCGCCGTCCGTATGCCGGTATCTTTCTCTCCTTCGTGTTGCTTCGTCCGCGCGGCAGGTATCTGTTCTTCCTGAGTACGTATGCTTTCCGTCTGTTACGGAGGACCATAGTAAATAGGACCAAATATTGTTAGTAAAAATAGACAAATAGATAGGTTTTTGTGTTTACCGTAGGTCCTATTAACTATGGTCCTCCGTAATAGCAGCCTTTCTGATCTCTTTGCGTCATTTGTATTATGTTTCATTGCCAAGTTTATTTTTGGTTGTATTGTTTTTTAGTTTTTATTTTCTAGTCTTGCTTGTGTTGTTGTGTTCTCGTACCCGGTACGCTGGCACTTCACTTGCTTGACCCTTGAATTTGCGACTACTTTTTTGTTTTTAATACTTCTCTGTCTCACAGTCTGTGACGAAAGAAATAGTATCTCTCTAGGATAAGGAATCAGGACGGACATTGAGTGCACTGATGAAGCTGGGTAGAAAGGACGATTTAATGTGAAGACAAAACAACAACAACAACAACAACAACAACAACAACAACAAACACTTGTCTCTGTCTTCTTTTCCGATATGGTGAGGCCTGCTGCTTCGAAGACAGTAGTCACGATGACTGTCATCATTTTAGCGAACTCTGAGGAGCCGACTCCGAGACAATTCCTGCGGCATCGGTGTACAACACGCCCCATATACGGCCCTTCGCACGCATGCCAACGGTTCCTGCTGCTCTGTTCCGACTACTCCATCCAGCATCATTGTGATGAAACAAATCCCTGTGATGATGTGGCTTCGTCTTTGCTGAAGCGTACCATGTACTACTCACGTAACGACGTGTAACGCAGCAGCGAAGAGCGACGTTGAAAAGCAGCAACTGACTACATAAATAACGGTGATAGCACGCAGCCTTGCCGCAGCCGCAGCCCCTGCCTAATTGACCATTCGCACGCGATGACCCCGCAGGCCTTCTTCGTGGAAAATTGCGGAACATCGCAAGCATCATCTCGGTTGGTACCCCAGAGCGTGTGAGGACCTCCCACAGCAGCATGTGTAGGTCGACAGAGTCGTACGTTTTGTGCAGATCTGATGAAGCACACACGTACGGGGAGGGATTTTCCTCTGTCGTCCGAGCTCTTGCAACCGGCGCACGACGAACAACATATACATATCAGCCGTTTATTGTGCTTGACGGAAGCCGAACTGTGGTCACACGAACGACCGGGGACAGAGTACGAAGTACGAATTATCGCTATTACGGGGGTCCATAGTTAACGGGACCAAATTTTCTTAGTAAAAATAGGGAAATATATAGGGTTTTGTGTATACCATAGGTCCTGTTAACTATGGACCCCCGTAATATATACTTACTGCTGGGACAACGATGATACATACATAGAGCACTCATTACGGGGGACCATAGTAAATAGGACCAAATATTGTCAGCAAAAAAAGGGAAAATTTGTAAGTTTTGGCGTGTAGCGTAGGTCCTATTTACTATGGACTCCCGTAATAGTCAGTTACTTGCCTGTAGTACAACTACTACGGGGGTCCATAGTTAACAGGACCAAATTTTGTTAGTAAAAATAGGTAAATATATAGGTTTTTATCTATACCATAGGTCCTATTAACTATGTACCCCCTTAATAACTGTTGTCACAACAATGTTGGGAGATTGACGATTATGAGTGAATATTATTATACTGCCTTGAATGAGGCTGAAAGCCCGGTATTTACTTGCTGGGTTCAAGTGTTGGGGTCGTATTTGTAGTACTTGGGAGGTGTACATCTTAGATGGAAAACCAGGCAGGGGTTTTCCCAGCGAGGCACGAGCTTGGCTCCCAGCCAGTCTCCGCATGCACGAAGGGAATATTAAATCTTCTCTTCTTCTATCTCAATAAGCAAACAATGCACATGAGTACCAATGAGTACCGACAATAGGCAAACCTGTCCAGGGATACAAAGCGTCTCGACCTCTGATCTTATTAACAACAAGTGTGGCGTCGACCTCCTCGCTCTCCCCCCCGTTGCGGGTGGCATGGCGATGGCTTTAGTTGACGATTTATTCCTGCTCCTTAAGGCTATATATAGATAGGCCTTCCGTCTTTCCTTTTTTTTTTTACTCGCGCTTTCCGCTAATCAATTTTATGCAAGAAAAAGTCCCTACCAGCATGCACTCGGTGAGACTCGAACTCACGAAATTGATCTTGACAGGCTCGCGGACCACCTACCAAGCCACCGGGGACGCCGGCAGTATACAAGCATGCCGTCAGCCGTATACACCGTAGTAGTTGTCGGTCGTATATGACTTGTGTGCTATTTTTTTCCGATTTTTATTATGATTCATGTTTTTCTCCTGTCTCAAGAGAGATTTGCCTGACTGAGATAATAATATTTCATTCCTCCTCCAGAGTTGTTGGAGGCGGTCCTGTGTTCACGGACTACAGCATTGATTGTGGCGATGAGTTAGTGTGGGAACTATAACAACAACAAGTGTTTCGTATCTTCCTTCCTTCCTCTCTGCCGGCGGAAAGTTGTTGGCCGGGGCGTGCCATACACACGACGAGCATCTATCTGCCGTATCTGCAACCTCTTCCACCACAAAACCCACTCCAGTAATTCGTTAGACGAAGACAGTACAGAGAAGTATACTACGGGGGACCATAGTAAATAGGACCCAATAGTGTTTGTAAAAATAGGTAAAACGTATAGTTTTTTTGCCTGTTCCGTAGGTCCTATTAACTATGGCCCCCCGTAATAGTAGTAATATTAATAGTAGTAGCAGCACATTAGGAGGAGTAGGAGTAGTAGTAACAGTAGAGTAGTAGTAGTAGTAGTAGTAGTAGTAGTAGTAGTAGTAGTAGTAGTAGTAGTAGTAGTAGTAGTAGTAGTAGTAGTAGTAGTAGTAGTAGTAGTAGTAGTAGTAGTAGTAGTAGTAGTAGTAGCAGTAGCAGTAGTAGTAGTAGTATTACGGGGGACCATTGTAAATAGGACCAAATATTGTTAGTAAAAGTAAGGAGATATATATATATGTATATATTGTGTGTACCGTAGGTCCTATTCACTATGGTCCCCCGCAAGTTGTAGTAGTAGTAGCAGTAGTAGTACCAGTAGTAGTAGTAGTAATAAGAGTAGTAGTAGCAGTAGTAGTAGCGGTTGTAGCAGTAGTAGTAGTAGTAGTATTAATAGCAGTTACAGTAGTAGTAACAGTAGTAGTAGTAGTAGTCGTAGAAGTGGTAGTAGTAGTAGTAGTAGTAGTAGTCGTAGTAGTGGTAGTAGTAGTATTACGGGGGTCCATAGTTAACAGGACCCATGGTGTACATAAAAACCTATATATTTGCCTATTTTTACTAACAAAATTTGGTCCCGTTAACTATGGACCCCCGTAGTAGTAGTAGTAGTAGTCGTAGTAGTGGTAGTAGTAGTAGTAGTAGTAGTCGTAGTAGTGGTAGTAGTAGTAGTAGTAGTAGTAGTAGTAGTAGTAGTAGTAGTAGTAGTAGTAGTAGTAGTAGTAGTAGTAGTAGTAGTAGTAGTAGTAGTAGTAGTAGTAGTAGTAGTAGTAGTAGTAGTAGTAGTAGTAGCAGCAGTAGTAGTAGTAGTCGCAGTAGTAGTAGTAGTAGCAGCAGCAGTAGTGGTAGTAGTAGTAGTAGTAGTAGTCGTAGTAGTGGTAGTAGTAGTAGTAGTAGTAGTAGTAGTAGTAGTCGCAGTAGTAGTAGTAGTAGTAGCAGTAGTAGTAGTAGTAGTAGTAACAGTAGTAGTAGTATTAAATAGTAGTAGTAGTAGTAGTAGTAGTACTGTTATAGTAACATACTGTCCCCTGGTACCATACGTATTAAAAGTAGTGCTGTACGTACTGTGGTGGCTGTCGCTATATAGAAACTCTCGCCACAGGATGCTATTTATAACTGTCGCCAACTAGTACAAATAGTAACTTGTGTCCGTTGGTAGACGGCGTATGGCGGAGGCTTCAGGCAACTCGATAAAATGCTGGTTCGTATGAAACAGGAGTAAGTGTACCTCACGTTGTAGTAGTTGCTCCGGATGCAGAGTGCAAGGAGCTACTTACAGCAGCAGCTTGTTGATCTATGTGGCCGAATGGAAACCAACGGGGCAATGCTATCTTGTCGCTGTTGCGGTTATACATATAATACACCCCGCGGATGTCGCTGGTTCGTTTATGCGTCCGTCGTATATTACATACACCCCCCCCCCCCCCGCCCCCCCGCCCAAGGTAAATTGGTCTCGAAGACAAAAGCGAACCAACGCGAACAATGAAAACGCTTACTAACGCTAACGCTAACAACCGACAAACAAACGCAGGTGGTCTGTTTTATTCACCCTCTCTCTCGCTGCACCTCATCTCCCTTACCCTCCCCTTCCCTCTCCCCTCCCCTCCCCTCTCTCCCCTCACACGCACACAGCGCCTACACACACACATACAGCACCATCACCGCCATCATCACCGAAACAAATGGCGGAAACACGCAACTAAGAAACGATCGAAGAACAACTCAAAGCGCAACCGACGGCAACAGCGATCAAGTAGTAAGCAACAAATCGGTGGCCTCATTATTATCATTAGCAAATAGCACTACAACACATCACAGGTAGGTACATTGTACCTGAATCTCCCCGCGTCAAGTCGCGCCCAACCTTCGTTGCAATATTCTTGGAATATTCTTGGACCTTTCTGGCAGTTTTCCTCGAGTCTTCTTGGAATCCTCTCCAACCCTTCTCGTTGTGGAACATTCTTGGGAAAATTATCAGAATCTTCCCGGAACATTCTCAAAACAGTTTTTTCTTGGGTTGTTTTTTTCGCGCAAATTCACGGTGCTTAAACAATCCGGACCCTCCCGTCATTATCGAAACGAGCAAAATGAAGAGAACTGCACACGAGCACGTAGATAATAATATAAATCGATATTGGACAGATGTATATAACTCCCAGAGAAGAGTGAAACGGCAGTGCAGCCATATACTTGGCAAATTGACACCTCGTTTCCCCTTCAGTACAATATACTCATGTGCACCGCCTGCAACTCAAAACATGCCTCCCAGGGATTGGACTGCAACGACCGCCCCCCCCCTCCCTCCCACCCCCTCGCCAAATCCAATTTTCGTCGATGGAAACCTCTAGAGGAGAGATTTCCAGGGACGCGAAAATTGCGAACCAACGAAAACAATAGAAAAAACGGAGACCCTTCAAGATCCCCCTCCCCCCCCCCCCTTTCCCCCGTCCCACCCTCACCCTTTTACAACTACTATTATACTGCAAAAACGAATGCACGTATGATCCCAACTATTTTCCCCGGTGAAACTTTGATGGGTGCAGGCATTTGAGAACAGAAAAAGGGGCTTTGGGAATATTGCGGGTAAGGTAACAGCCGCGGTACCGCCGTGGGCCATCGAAATTGCCGCCACCCGCCCAGGAGTGGGAACACTGTGCAGACTAGGCGGCGAGTCCATGATAAGGCAACAAATCTTCGATCCACGAGCCGACAAAAAAAACCGTCTGACGGCCGAAAATCCTACTCTGCTGTGGCGTGATCATCAACAACCGAATCTGTCACAAAGAGGAGGCAAGACCCCTCTCTCCTCAGCCATAGCACCCCTCCCCCTGCGTTTCCGCACGCGTCCCCCCCCCCCCCCCCCCCCCCCCCCCCGACTCGGCACACACATACCTGATATCATGACAGAAACACCCCTTTCCTCTACATCGTGAAACTCGAAACCCAGCACGCACTATCTTTCCCCCCCCCCCCCCCCCCCCCCCCCCTCTCAGAATCGCCTCCAAATACTCTCAAAATCAGGCAGGGTGGGTGCACCAGCCGAGGCCAAATACCACCCCCGGTGGAAACCCGACGTGTTCCGTCCCGGCATTGTATATAGGGATGCGAGGGTCTATGGTCATACGGCTACGGGCATGCATGATACCGAGTGCCCCCCCCCCCTCCTTTCCCCTTCCCTCGGCCGACCTCTTCCATAGAAGACCCCCACGGCTAGAAGAACGCTAGATCAAGAAAAAAAATGAATAAATAAAAAACAAGAGGAGGCGAAAGAAACAAACAATGGCCGCCGCTGACCGTAGTGCTTTTTACTCCTCGCCTCCTGCTAGCCGACTATTAATAGCCAAAAATGATCCAAAATCTGACGTCAAAAGTATTTTATTCCCGAAAAAATCGGGGCAGTGAAGGGACTTTCGAGTGAGACCCCGTGTCCGTCCTTCTTCCCGCGACCCCCCCCCCCCCCCTCCATTTTCCCCCCTCCGCCTCCCGATAGTCTGCAGCATTCGTCTTCACTCCCCACCCCCACCGCTGTTCCACTCTGCCCCTCCCCCCTCCAACTCCCGCTGTCATCCCCCCTGATATCCGTCTTACACAGTGGTCTCTCCGCTCCTCCCCTCCCTCTCTCATTCGTCCAACCAGTGTCAATTCAACGAGAGAAAAGCAGCAGCAGCAGCAGCAGCAGCAGCAGCAGCAGCTCGCGCTCCCCCTTTCTTATCCTTACGAAGACCCAACACACTACTGCTGTATGAACAGTACGAGTAGTACGCGCACGTACACAGTCGTAGCGACCAAAAAGAAGAAGCAAGATGGTGTAGAGCGAGAAAACAAAACAAAACAAGCACAAAAAAAAAAAAAAAAAAAAAAAAAAGAGTAAAAAAATAAAAGAGCAAGAAACGACGCTCAAGGCGACCTATCCTGTACGCAGCCCTAAGCACGAAGTTACAGCCGACTTCGCAGGCTATACGAGATACTAGCATAACTCAACGCAGCTCTTCCTTCTATACGTGTGTACCGTGCTACGTATCAGGCACACACATACACATGTGGAGCCGCTGGAAAATAGGGGTGGACAAGCAAATGCCACCCTGCGTTTGCATCCGGCAGGACACCGAACTTGTCCAAAGAAACCCGGCAACAGCAATGCAACGATACAGCAACAACACAACATTAGCCTTCTTCAGGTACAAATTGCGACTCAACCGTTGAGAAAGCACCAAGAATGGTCGCAAGAGTCTCGCCGCCGTTCAACGGATCTACTCAACAGACCTTCACCCCCCCCCCCCCCCCCCCCCCCCCCCCTCTCTCTCTCTCTCTCTCTCTTCTCTCTCTCTGTAGTCGCCGGCATATAGAGGGCGACCGCACTCCTTCGTGCGCGAGACCGAAACGCTTCGTTTAACCTATTCCTGTAACTCGCCATTTCTGAACTGTCGAACGTAGATCGAACGCAGAGCTGCCGCGCACAGCACACGCAAGAAAAGCCGATGACCCGCAAGACCCTTTGCTTATCGGTTGACATGCTCGAACTGTGTCTCACCTCAGACAGATCATGCAGATCATGATCTATCTGATCTGTCTACAGATGGATGATCTACTGCAGTCCCTCACCTGCCGCTCTGAGAGCTTGTGCAAGACCTGCGTACGCAGTACAAATCCAAAACCAGGAAACATGCCCTAGGATCATGCAGACTATGCGGCTCTCACCAGATATAACACGAGCTCTACATCATGCAAATTAGGGATCTAGCTGCCCTCAAAAAGATGTAGGATAGCCAAGGGGGAATCGACGGTCGGGCCGAGGTGTGGACAGTTTGGTGGGACTGCTTCTACTGCGATGTCAACAGACTGCTTCTACTTTGCTACCAACAGAATATACATCGACAATACCTCCACACATGAACTTCACCCACGGCACAAAAAAAAAAAAAACTATGAGCATAAAACACGCATGGCTTCACGTGTTATCCAGGAATGTCCCACCAATCAAAATCACCCCTTTGTTTTTTTTTTTTTCGACCAATCACAAACGCCGGGCATACATTTTCTTTGTTCTCTTTACGTACCAGGTATGATACTTGTACAAGGTAAAGACTATGAGGTTGGGACTACGATCGGTCGGTCGTTGCTGGATCGGGCTTTCTTGAAGAGCGATTCCGGCATTTTTTTTTCAATATAGAGGAGACAAGGAGAGCCAAGGAAAAAAACAAGAAGGAAAAAAAAAACGGAAAAGAAAAAGGAACACAGCCAGTGAGGAAAAGGAGGGGAGAAAAAAGAGAATAAGAGAAAAAAACGAACAAAGAGAAAACAGACAAAACAACAAAAAGAAAAAAAAACAAAACATCCTACGTACAGGAATTCAAAAGCAACATCATCATACAAAAAGGAGTTGTACACAGCATACATATGCGGGCTGCTAACGAAGCTTCAAAACATCAAAAAGGCAAATGCCATCACTAGTCCTCGCGTGGGTGAGAGCTGGGTACCGCGTGCAACCACATGCTTCCATGTACGTGAAACAACAGCACGTGTCATCCATCACGTGCCATTACATACGGCGTGTTGTAACGTGCAAATTACCCTCACACCACCTTCCCCCAACGATATCACGGCGGCCCCAACGCATTACGACATCACCCTACACCCGGTGACATTGCGGGTTTGGGACCACGTGCTACGTACGAAATCGTAACACCACCCGCGACACATCACGGGCCACCGCGTGCCACCACGCGAGTCGTCAACGCGCCATGATACACACCACGTGCCATCTTGTGGTCACCACGCGAGTCGT
Organism: Macrocystis pyrifera; assembly: GCA_031763025.1. NCBI lineage: Eukaryota > Phaeophyceae > Laminariales > Laminariaceae > Macrocystis > Macrocystis pyrifera. The sequence goes on from JASSKH010000025.1 coordinate 6,759,363, forward strand.
CACGCGTCGGATGGTACACCACGTGAAATTCTACACACCAGGGAACAACCCACGCACACCCTCAACCCTTCTCCATGTGCAAAAGCCGCGGCAAACCCTCGTCCCAAGCAGTCCGGTATACTAGCACACACAAAGACCTTCACAAGGGTTTATAAGGATTGAAAGCCTTCACGAGAGTGTACAAGGATTGAACGCCACGAGCACTGCAGTAGCTTCCCAAAGCAGCACCCCCGAAAAAAAAAAAAAAAAAAAAACACCCGGCCGATAGTAAAAAACCGTGCCGAGGGATGGCTTGGCCGGGATCATTTTTTTTTTCAGGTCAGCTTGCGTTCTCGGTTACGGCACAAGCAAACCCAAGAAACACCCACCCACCCGACCAACAGAAACACGCGCCCGGGGGGCGGCTTGGCCAATAAACGGTCTTTAGAGCGGGTCAGCTTGCGCCCTCGCACCGACATTGTGACCAATGGGAGCGTTACAGTGGGCGGCTCGGCCAATCAGCGGCCTAGCGGGCCAGCTTGGGCAAGGCACAATTTTCCCAGCTAGACCTACTCACCTATCCACGCACCAACTCAAGCAACCACCCGACCAACGGAAAGACGCGGCGGCGGGGGGCGGGGAGGCTTGGCCAATCAACGGTCTAGAGAGGGTCAGCTCGCGCTCTCGCGCTGGCGATGCGACCAATAGAAACACACGACGGAAGGCGGCTCGGCCAATCAACGGTCTAGAGGGTCAGCGCGCGCTCTCGCTTAAGGCACAAAAACTTCCCGGTTACACCTACTCGCCCCATCTACGCACCAACCCAAGCAGGCAGCCGACCAAAAGAAATTGCGGAGGAGCGCGGCTTGGCCAATCAACGATCTAGAGCGGGTCAGCTCGCGCTCTCGCGCCGACGTTGCGGCCAATGGAAACACGCTAAGGAAGGCGGCTCGGCCAATCAGCGGCCTAGCTCGCGCAAGGCAGACTTCCTAGTTACACCTACTTAACCATCCACTCACCAGCCCAAGCAACCACCCGACCAATTGAAACACGCGGCTTGGGGGGAGGCTTGGCCAATCGACGGTCTAGAGCGGGTCAGCTCGCGCTTTCGCGCTGGCGATGCGACCAATAGAAACACACGACGGAAGGCGGCTCGGCCAATCAACGGTCTAGAGGGTCAGCGCGCGCTCAAGGTCGTTGCGGGACAATCAGCCGCTCGACCAATAGGCACACGTGACGGGGGGTTGCTTGGCCAACCAACGGTCTACACAGCAGGTCCGCTCGCGCGCACGCTCCAGCGCTCACAACAAGTGCTGGACGCCAAACGAAAGTTGGGTCCGATACAACACCGATAAACGAGAAACATTTCGTACTCGATACGATTTCGAGATTCGATACATTCGAAGCTTTCGTTCAGTACGTTATATCTGCAAAATCAAAACACGGGGACGCCTGCCAGGGGATGGGGTGGGCACAACACGTTCGACACCATGCATCGAACCATCGAATACGTCGATATACCAAAGCATTCGACACGACACCCGAACAGCACTATCTCACTACCCTCGCGCACAATCTCGACGCTGGACACATCAAAGGCACAGGCTGATGCAGCAGTCGATGAGAAGGTCGTCAGACTCGGCCGAACACTCGTCGGAAAACCTCGTGACAGAGTCAGGGCACACGATAGAGATTGTCCCGTTGTCGAATTTATTGGCCTGCGTCATTTTTTCAACCCGAGTACAAGAATCCAGATGCATCAGCGGAGGCGTGATTCGTTTTGTTTTCGGATGGAGGGAAGAGTGGGGGGGAGGGAGGGGAGGGGAGGGGATGGGAAGGGGGGACGAGGGGGTGGGGACGAGGGGAGGGGAGAGGAGGGGGATGGGAAGGGGGAACGAGGGGGTGGGGACAAGAGAGGAGGGGAGAGGAGGTGAGGAGGGATTAGGGATTAGTGGAACGCTAAGCGAATCAGATACTGCTAGAAGTACTGCCCCTGCGCAGACAGCACCGTGAATTTCTAGCAGTGATTTGACAGAAAAATTGAGGCTTGCTGGGGCAGGGTACGACTTGCGACGACTATTCCCACCACCACCACTACTTCTACTACTACCACTACCACTACCACTACTACCACTACTACTACTACTACTACTTCTACTACTACTACTACTACTATTACTATTACTATTACTACTACTACTACTACTACTACTACTACTACTACTACTACTACTACTACTACTACTACTACTACTACTACTACTACTACTACTACTACTACTACTACTACTACTACTACTACTACTACTACTACTACTGCTACTGCTACTGCTACTGCTACTACTACTACTACTACTGCTACTGCTACTGCAACTGCTACTGCTACTGCTACTGCTATTGCTACTGCTACTACAACTACCACTACTACTACTACTACTGCTACTACTAACACTGCTACTACTACTACTACTACTACTACTACTACTACTGCTGCTGCTGCTACTAGTACTACCACTACTGCTACTACTACTACTACTACTACTACTACTGCTACTGCTACTACTACTGCTACTACTATTACTACTACTACTACTGCTGCTGCTCCTACTACTACTACTACTATTATTGCCACCACCACTGCTACTTCCACAACGCTACCAACACACCATCACTGCCCACCACCACCACCCAAGCACTCACGCTAAAGCCTTGGGTGCTGCACTCGTCGCAAGCCCACCACGGGTTGTCACCGGGAGGGAACTCGACGCACGAGATGTTCTCGCACCAGCCGCACCACTCAGAAGGGTCAGACCTCCCGTACAGCAGCGAAAAACCAATGATCATGAGGGTAGGCACCGCTATCGCTGACACCAGCTGGAGGGTTGTCTGAGATACGGAGGCAGCGGTGGTGGTCGTGGCGGTGGGAAGCGTTTTTTTTAGTAGGGGTAGGTGGGCGGTACTTGGACTCGCTTGCAGGAAAGGGGGAGGGGGGGGGGTACTCATTAGCATACATGACCGTAGTCGTATGACCATAGACCCTCGCATCTCTACAATGGCGGCACGGAGCACGTCGGGTTTTCATCGACCAGGCAGACATTGCTTGCACTAAGCGCGAAGCGCTACCGTGAGGAGTTGAGTAAGTCGCATGAAGGATGGGCTGAATCTTACCAAGGGCTGCCTGTGAGGCGGACTTGCAAAATGGCTGGCAACTTCGAAAGAAAGATGGGGGGGGGGGGGGGGGGGGGGGGGGGGGGAAGGGGCCCTTTTACCGACACCAACTGGAGAGTTGTCTAGGAAGGAGCCGGTGGTGGTGGTGGGGAGAGAGGCGTTTGCTAGGAGGGGGGATGGGGGGTATTGGAACTCGCTATAATACGAGTAGCAGAGGGGGTGTGTACTCATGTCAAGCATGGCCGCAGTCGTATGACCATAGACCCTCGCAGACCCTCGCATCCCCAGCAGGAGGGGGGGGGGGGGGGGGGGGGGGGGGGGGGGGGGGGGGGGGGGGGGGGGGGGGGGGGGGGGGGGGGGGGGGGGGGGGGGGGGGGGGGGGGGGGGGGGGGGGGGGGGGGGGGGGGGGGGGGGGGGGGGGGGGGGGGGGGGGGGGGGGGGGGGGGGGGGGGAGGGGTGGCTCTCCCCCCTTTCCTTCCTAAACTCTCGCGTGTTGCAACTCCCTGTCCGTACGTACCTGATAGCATTTCTTGTCAAGGGCTTCGCCGGAACCGTCCTCCCTCTTCTGGACGAGAAGGCCGAGACCGATGAAGAAGCCCATGATTAGGCCGCCGATGTGGGCAAAGTTATCCAAGAAAGGCATCAGGCCCAGAACAATCTGCAGCACTGTTTCATTCCGGAGCACGGTAACAAACACAACAAAAACGAACAAAAACAACAGCAAAACGCAAAAAAAAAAAAAACAACGAACGAACGAAAAAACAAGAGATAAACATTAGGAAAAAAAAAACAACGAACGAAAGAAGAGATCAACATCAGAAAAAAAAAAACAACGAACGAAAACAAGAGCATAGCACGAACAACGAAAACAAAACGGACACAAAACGCGAGCATGAGCGTGAGCGAGAGAGCGAGATCTGTACGTACACGTTTCGTTGCGTTTTCAACCCTTTCAGAGACGCAGGCTCATTTTGGGGACGAACCACTCAAACTTCAAGGTAGTTTTGCCCCAAAAACGGACCACTCAAACTTCAAGTAGTTTTGTCCCAAAAACGGACCACTCAAAATTCAAGTAGTTTTGTCCCAAAAACGGACCACTCAAACTTCAAGTAGTTTTGTCCCAAAAACGGACCACTCAAACTTCAAGTAGTTTTTTCCCAAAAACGAACCACTCAAACTTCAAGTAGTTTTGTCCCAAAAACGGACCACTCAAACTTCAAGCAGTTTTGTCCCAAAAACGGACCACTCAAAATTCAAGTAGTTTTGTCCCAAAAACGGGACTGAACACATCCTGAAAATAAAACTACCTGGTAGTGAAATATTAACAGCACTACTGACCAATCAAGATGGTCCATGAGACAGAAGAGGGTGCTCGCCGAGAATTTTGTTGGAACCAACTTGGTCGGGTTTATTGTGGTCTGTTTCCCACATAAAAATGAACCTAACCTCTGGAACCTTCCCTATTGATAAATGTAATAACCCAACCCGATAATAATTAGGTTACGTAAAACCTGTCTACAAGGGTTTTTACTTTAACCCAAACCTAAGAATCATTATGGCGAAAATGTGGCGTTTTGGCCGCTGTTTTCTGTTCATTTTGGGGTTGGGTAACAAAGTTTTGGGGAGGTTCCACGCGTTGGGTTTATTTCTACACAGGAAACAGACCACGAGAAGCCAAACCGAGTTGGTTCCAACAAAATTCTTCGCGCAAAAGCCTGGTGAGCATCGTGTATAGCTGTCACTGTACAGGAACTCGCGCAAGCAGGACAGTTGTAACTTGATGTCAACTTCTGTGCGTTCAAGGAAGGCGAATATACTCACAGCGAATGCTTGAAAAAAAAAAAGTAAAAAAAAAAAGTAAAAAAAAAAAAGTACAAGACTGGTTGGAAATATAAGAACCATTCAGGCATTAATTTGATGACCAAAATGTCCTTATAGAAGCGTCCAGAGTGGTGCTGTATACCTGGTATATACGACATAAATGTCGGACGCTTCAGGCAACTGACCTCAACACAAACAGCGGTCCTTCTACAGTGCCGAAAATGTGCCAGCCGGGAAATACCGGCACTACAGCAGTAGAGCCGCAATCGGCACTGCTCGGTTTCGGTTTATACTGCCACTACTTATTGTTCCCATCTGTGTCAAGCGGCCTCACAGCAGCCAATAAACAAGCGGCAGCCGGCACAAATCGGCATGCTGTCACTGCTGGTTTGTTCCCATATGTGCCAGTACGGTTTCACAGCAAGCGATACGTACAGCAGCAACCGGCACTACTCGACCGGCACTATAGAGAGAGGGACCTCTTCTGTGCCTAGTACTGACCAGTCAAGATGGTCAAGACAGTAAGCATTCTGCACTTGTCCTGGTTGACGCTCCAGTTCTGCCACAGGTCCGCCCACAGCGCTCCGAAAACGCCGAAAATAGCCCCCGAAGCTCCCACCATCACCTGATAGTCGGTTAACAGCAGAACCGTGTGAGTATAAATATTGCAGCGAAGAGGCAGTAGTAGTAGTGGTAGTAGTAGTAGTAGTAGTAGTAGTAGTAGTAGTAGTAGTAGTAGTAGTAGTAGTAGTAGTAGTAGTAGTAGTAGTAGTAGTAGTAGTAGTAGTAGTAGTAGTAGTAGTAGTAGTAGTAGTAGTAGTGGTAGTGGTAGTGGTAGTAGTAGTAGTAGTAGTAGTAGTAGTAGTAGTAGTAGTAGTAGTAGTAGTAGTAGTAGTAGTAGTAGTAGTAGTAGTAGTAGTAGTAGTAGCAGTAGCAGTAGCAGTAGTAGTAGTAGTAGTAGTAATAGTGGTAGTAGTAGTAGTAGCAGTAGTAGTAGCAGCAGTAGCAGCAGTAGCAGTAGCAGTAGCAGTAGCAGTAGTAGTATAAATATAGTAGCATAAAATACGAGTATACTATTATTTCTAACAGCAATAGAGTAAGTAGTATTCATAGCAGTAGTAGTGCTGAATAGTGTTAACATACTGATATATACATAGCAGTAGCGGTACCGATAGTAAAAGCAGCAGCAGTCGTATATGGAATATATGGAATACATGGATTACATGGATAGCAGAAGCAGCCAAAGACAGATGGATAATCGACTTCCACTCCATCGCCCTCGGGACAGATGGATAATCGACTCCCACCCCCCCATCACCCATCACAGTTCCAAGGCAGAAACACATTCCCGATATCATACGTATGACCTAGAGTAGCTTACGTCACTGGGTGGGACCCGTATGTACAAGCTGCACGATCTACTACAGCAGCGGTAGCGCGCGTTTCCTGGGTTGGACCTGTACTATGTAGGCAGATCTTGCACATCCTCTCACAACGGCAGCTGAGGGACTAGATGATCTAGATAATCTGTAGATAGATCTGATAGACCATGATCTGTACGGTCTGTTCTATGTGCGCAGATAGATCCTGCACAGCCTCTCACAACGGCAGCTGAGGAACCGGATGATCTATCTGACATACATCAGATAGAAAATGATCTGTACAGTCTGTTCTATGTACGCAGATCTTGCACAGCCTCTCACAACGGCAGCTGAGGAACTAGATCTATCTGTAGATAGATCTGATAGGTCATCTGTACGATCTGTTCCGTGTAGACAGATCTTGCACAACCTCTCACAACGGCAGCAGAGGAACTAGATGATCTATCTGTAGACACATCAGATAGATCATGATCTGCATCATCTGTCCTAGGTGTTAACTTTTTCACAAACCTGCGTCGGCACAAAAACGGCGGAAGCGATGGTGCCGAAAACTCCCGCAATTAAGTAGATCGCCGCGACCTGTCGCGGGCCGCGGCAGGATAAGGAGGCGGGGGGGGGGTGGAGACGGGGGGGGAGGGGGGGGGGGGGGGGGGGGGGGGGGGGGGGGGGGGGGGGGGGGGGGGGGGGGGGGGGGGGGGGGGGGGGGGGGGGGAAAAATCAGCACATTTATGACAACAACGACAGCTATCACGGTGGCCTCTAATGTATAGGACCAGAGCGGTGGGAGAGAGGCTTCCCAACGCATATATTACTTTCCAACGCATATATTACCTGAAGAATACGAATGTGGCATCGAAACAAAGAAAGCCTATCATCAGCCGCAAATTTTGCACACGAGACAACATTTTCGATCCACGCAGTACAGCAGTTCCTTCTTGTACATGCGCACCAAATTGGCTGCTTTTGGGACTTATTTTTGGGCCTATTTCCTACGGGTCTCTGTGGTAAGAGACGTCCCGACATCGTGAATGAAATGCTACACAGAGTGAAAATGCGACCAATCAACCATTGGTACGTACCATTCTCGACGGGAATACAGATACCAAGCGGTTCTTATATTTACGCGGGCCTTCTTCGTCTTTTGTGAATTTATTTAGGGGGGGGGGGGGGGGAGCTTTGCGCTTCCACTGGCAAGTTTTGCTTTTTGTTTTTAAATACTTTTCGGGTCTTCCTAGGGCTCCAGCACTTGTTGGTTCACAATAGAACAACAACGGCGACAAAAAACATCATACACCAGCAACATCACCATCAAAAGACAACATCAACATCAACATCAAAAGACAACACAACAACAACAGCCAGTACAGCAGTACTCGCACAACACGAAACACAACCACTTCGTGAAACACGAACGGACTTTAGCTACAGAGAGACGTCAAAATCGATCATACACCAGCAACATCACCATCAAAAGACAACAACAACAACAACAACAACAGCAGCAGCAGCAGCAGCAGCAGCCAGTACAGCAGTACGCACACGACACGAAACATAACCACTTCGTGAAAACACGATCGGACTTTAGTTACAGAGAGACGCCAAAATCGCTCTCGACACCCCATGGTAACCGCACCCGCGTTTTTTTTAAGACAGACCCACTTGGAACTATTGTGCAGCCATTTACAAGACAGTACCATCACGGAGGGCCCTAGTAAATATTACCAAATATTGTTAGTAAATGTAGGGAAATATATAGCTTTTTGTATGTACCGTAGATCCTATTTACTACGGGCCCCCCGTAACATAATATTACGGGGGGCCATAGTTAATAGGACCGAATATTGCTAGAAAAAATAGGGAAATATATAGGGTTCTGTGTGTACCGTAGGTCCTATTTACTATGGTGCCCCGTAATACAATAGAAGAGGTTGTGCCTACTTAAAAAAGCCTTCCAGGGCAAAACCTGCAGAGAGTCCCCGTTTTCGGGACAAAAACCAGTCAAATTCCAAGTAGTTTGTGGCCAAAACGGGACTGCAGTCCTAAAAAAACAGGGGGTTATAACTCTATTTGTTGTGACCGCGGAGGGGAAGTAACAGTCTATTTATAGCCCGGTACAGCAACAAAAGCAGCGATTTCAGCTCTCACCCCGCCACCAGCCGAACACCCTCTCAACCATAGCTCCGACTTGCAAGAAGCCGATCATGTTCGCCAAGAAGTGCACCACACCTGCATGGAGGAACATCGCTGCCATCATTCAGCAGTTCAGCCAATCAGAGATGACATAATTCGCAGAGAGGGGAGGGGATGGGAGGGGAGGGGGAGGGGAGGAGAGAAGAAAAGAGGGGGGGGAGGGGGGGTGGGAGGGGTGGCGTTAATGCGCATCGGTTAAAAAAAAAGGGGCTGAACGATACCAAGGGTTAATCATAATATTTACCTGGTATTCCAACAACAGCTGCATCCTGACACCAAAAGCTTCCCACAATAAAGCCATCCAACACCTGCAAACCTTCCCAACAGCGACAAAATCCTCCCAGCATCATCAACAAAAAAAAATGTCAGCAAACACTCTCCAACAGCAAAATCCTGCCAACGTGAAAAAAAAATAAAATAAAAAAAAATCCTCACCCTCGTACACCAAAGCCTCAACAAAATGCCAAAACTCGACAAAGCGAAACCAACTGCCAAAACCACAAAACCAAAAAAACACACACACACTCACCCAGCAATTTCCAACAACCAAAAAATCCAACTCCCGAACCGCAAAAAAAAAAACCCAATAAGCAAGCCAACCCCATAAAACCATATCAACACACTAAACCAAAAAAAGTCCCCGCCTCCGCTCCGTCCCGGCATTGTAGGGATGCGAGGGTCTGGCCACACGACCTCGGCCATGCATGATATCGAGTACACCCCCCCCCCTCCCCTCCCCTCCTCCCCCTAACGTAACGTGTCAACAGGCACCACCAGTCCCTCCCGTCCATGATCATCAGGCCCGACAGAACCCCTCTCAACAGCCACAAAATCTTCCCCAAAAATCATCGAAAATCGTTCCACCAAAAAAACGAAACCTACCCAAAAACAAAAAACTGGAACCAAAACCGTAACCTAAAAAAAAAAAAACATGACCCCCCCCCCCCCCCCCCCCCCCCGCCCTCAAAAAAAAAAAACTACGTACCATGTATGTATCACAAGTAGTAATAAAAAATGGTGAACCAAAAACCAACACCAAAAAACTAAGTTACACGGGGGCCAAAAAAAAAATCACACACACAAAAACAAACAAGTCCCTCACGTGTCCACAAGCGCCACCAGTCCCCCTTGTCCAGGATCAGGTCCGTCCGCTTCGCGCCCCGCCTCGATCAGGGTTTCCACGCTCGGACCGTAGAGGGATTTTCCGCCAGGGATACCGCCTCCCAGTTGCTCAGCGAGAACTCCCAGCACAGCAGGACGGCGCAGATCAAAAAACATGAGCGGAGTGAAAAAGAGGCCGTGGTAGATAGGGAGGGCGTATTCCCCCCTCCCCTCTTCGCCCGGTCGCCGCTCGTCGTAAGGGTCTCCATAAGCGTTCGCCGACTGGAAACGGGAAACGGGGGAGGGAGGGGGGGGGTGAGGGAGAGGGAGAGAACGGGGACGGGGTGAGGATGGGGGAGAGGGAGGGATAAGGGGGGGGCGGGCGGGGGGGGGGGGGCGTACTCATCTGTTGCTTGCCTCAAGTCATTAGACCATTGACCACGCATCCCTTTCGAGACGGAGCACCGTTCTTTCTCCTAATAGATACACCTCCAACAGTTAGGCGCTCATTACGCTGTTTCCATATATTATAGAAACTTTTTGCTAATCTTATCCCCTTCCTGAGGGGGGGGGGGGGGGAGGGGTGGGGGGGGGGGGGGGGGGGGGGAGGGGGAGGGGGTGGGGGAGGGGGGGGGGGGTGGGGGGGAGAACGGGACGGGTGGGGGGGTAAGAGGGGGTGCGGATGGGGTCATGGTGGAAAAGGTGGAGGGGGTTGGGGCGAGGGGAAAAGAGACGGGGTGCAGCTACAAGCCTTCCAAGGCTGTAAAGTGCCGCTCCGAGGCGGCTGCCGCTCGCGAACGCTATAACGCTGGGGCTCACGCTGACGCTAAGGCTCAACGCCGAAGGCAGACGCAATGGCTGAAGCCAAGGCCGACGCTGAGGCGAAAGCCGCCGCTAACGCAAAAGGCTGATGCTGACGCTGAGGATAAGTACAAGGACAAGGCTATCACGCTAAGGCAAACGCTAACTGTGATCACAGCGCCAAAGCTAGCGCTAACCCAACCCCAAACCCAAGCGACCCCCTCAGGGATGCGTGGTCAAAGGCAAACAAACAACGCAAGCAACGAATGAGCACGCCCCCCCCCCCCCCCCCCCCCCCCCCCCCCCCCCCCCCCCCCCCCCCCCCCCCCCCCCCCCCCCCACCCGCCTCCACGGTGCTACCCCTAAACTGCGATACGCCCTCTCCCCCCCCCCCCCCAAACCCACCTCAAGAGTGCTAATCCTAAACTCCGACATGCCGCTCCCACTGCCTCCTTCCACTTCCTCCTTCGTCTCCCCCCTATCCCGACCCGCCTTCCCCCCGCCCCCGCCCCGACCATGCCCCCCAGCCCCCTGCGGCAGCGGCGGTTTCATCCCCTGCGCTCTCAAGGCCTCCTCCTCCGCCTCCATCTGCTGCTGTCGCGCGCGCTTCCTCTCCAGCTTCGCGGACTTCGCCGCCTTATTGTTCGCGTCAGCGGCCTCCGCGGCCGCCGCGGCTCCGATAAGCCCCGCCCTCCCCGCCGCCCTCCCCTCCCCATAGTGGGTCGCCGAAGCCGCGGCATGGGGGGCGGAGATGTCGCCGCTCTCGCCACCATCGCCGTTTTCAAACTTCGACTTGGGGTCGTAGTCCGAGAAGCCCGTCAGGTCGTGCGACAGGATGGACCGCTGCGACGCCTGCTGCTGCTGCTGCTGCTGGAGCATCTGCCCCCCCTGGTACGGCGGGAGGTCGTGCATCGGCGCGTGGGGATCCCCCCCCGCTCCTACCGGCGCTGACCACCCTTTCCCCCTACCACCCGCCGCCGCCCTTCCCCCATAACCGTCATCGTCGTCGACTTGTCTTCCAGACCCTGCCCAGGGGTCTTCCGCGGTCTCTGTCCGAGAAATCCACGACTTGGAAGACTCCTGCTGCTGCACCCAGTCTCTCGAGTCAGCAAACCGATCCCCCTCTTCCCCCCCACCGCCTCCTCCGCCGTTGCCAGCCTTGCCCCCTCCTCGGTCAGACTCCTCGTACGTGCTGAATCCCCGAGAGTACAGGGAGTACTCACCCGGCGAGGACACCTGTGTACCGAGAGCGGACTCATCGTACACGGTACGGGACTCCGCCTCTCTTTCGGAGCTGCTATGACCGAGAGAGGGGAGAGAGGGGGGGGGATAGGGATAGGGAGGAAGGGAGGAGTAAGGGGGCAGGAGGGGGGAGGGTGGGGGGGGAATCGAGAAGGCGTTTCTTACGGTCAGTATTAATAGTACCTGGTAGTAGATAACAATAAACGAGTCCTCTCGACAACTAGGGAGGGAGTAAAGGAGCAGGAGGGGGGGGGGTGGGGGGGGAGGGTGGGGGGGAGGGGCGGGAGGAGGGAGGGAGGGGAATCGAGAAGGCGTTTCTTACACAGTCAGTATTAATAGTATTAATAGTAGATAATAATAAACGAGTCCTCTCGACAACTACTACGGGGGTCCATAGTTAATAGGACCTATGGTATACATAAAAACCTATCTATTTACCTATTTTTACTAAAACTATTTGGTCCTATTTACCATGCATGGCCCCCCGTAATGCCATATATCCCTACTGATACAAGGACCACTTGCGTATTCTCGTCCTTTTAGGACTGCAGTCAAATTCTAAGTATTACGGAGGGGCCACAGTAAACAGGACCAAATATTGCTATTACGGAGGGGCCACAGTAAACAGGACCAAATATTGCTAGTAAAAATAGGTAAACATACAGGTTTTTGTGCGTACCGTAGGTCCTATTTACTATGGTCCCCCGTGATAAATGGGACCGCAGTGCAAACAAGGGTCAACATTAGTACCAAGTCTTTTATTAATAGAACTCCAAGCGGTCCGTATAAGGACACAGACTATGGTCCCTGGTACATGACAAAAAACGAATCGTGAGACAGACGGGCATCGATCGGGATCGACAGCAGCAGCGGCAAGCAGCAGCGGTGATGTCATGTCTGTCAACAACAGGCTTGGGCTACTATTAACGGTATATATACGACAGAACAACAATTTTTGCTCTCGTTTACTGCGATCTATGTTACGTATATAGCCCACATATATACAACACACAAGGTTCCCCTTCGGAATTATGGTTTCACTGTTACGGGGGGGGGCCATAGTAAATAGAACCTACGGTACACACAAAAACCTATATTTTTCCCTATTTTTGCTAACAATAATTGGTCCTATTTACTATGGTTCCCCCGTAAAATAGCAATCGTGTTGCAAGCCGAAAAGGGAAGGACACAGCAAGCAGCAGGTGTTTCGTTTCTCGTACGTACCAGCTACGTACGTACCAGGTATACATACTACTGCGGGGGGCCATAGTAAATAGGACCCTGCCCATTTTTACTAAAAAATATTTGGTCCTATTTACTATTATATGGTCCCCCGCAATAACAGCCACCGGGGGCGAGGACGACCAACATAAAAGGCTCTTGAAAAGCTATGAGAGAATAAAGAAGAGACGCCACACCGGGCAAAAAACCGGCGGGCAAGCAGCACCGACCAGCCCAAAAGGACTTCACAGTATTACGGAGGGCCATAGTAAATAGGACCAAATATTGTTTTGTAAAAATAGGAAAATATACAGGTTTTTATGTACACCATAGGTCCTATTAACTATGGACCCCCGTAATAGTCAGTTACGCAAAAGCAGTTGTATCTTACGTGGCAGGTGCCTCGTGCGCGCGCACAACCAAAACATGTCGCGGATGAAAGAGAAGAAGCAGAGCCAAAAGAAAAAAAACAGCAAAAAAAACAAAAAAACCCGGCTCGTTGCGGGAAGAAGAAGGCGGCGGGATATTACCACAGCAGCAGCAGCAGCAGCAGCAGCAGCAGCAGCAGCTCCCTAGGAGTACACCTATATTATTATCACGTATTACAAGATTCGCCTTCGGGGCTATGGTTGACTCGGAATCCCGACCGATGCAAGTCGATACATGACGTTTCCAGTAATGACGACACGGTATTGCATTGTCTACTCTGCTTACTGGATAACAATGTAGTATCTCTGCTGCTGCTGTGGCGTACTTGGTAGCTTTTGTGTGACCACAGAACGTGTATCTCTCTTATAAATAGGATTGAGGAATCGGTATGGACGCTGGTTGTGCTGGATGTCGACGGGTAGAAAGAACGGTTTCATGTGAAGAACACACACAACGTGAGGGACAACACAGCAGGCGCTCCTTCATCGAACAAGTTACATAGACTCGCACGTAGCCACCATGCAAGAACGAACAACTGCTGTTATGTCGACGGCTGTTGCCATATTTTTGGGGGTACGACATGAAAAAGGAGTACTGCTTGTGCGACATATCACCAGGCGAGTAATCCGGCAAGTTGTGGGTGTCTGTGTTCTTCACATTAGACCGTCCAGTCTACCCGTCGCCCGTCGATATCCCAGCACAACCAGTGAGTGTCCGGGCCGATTCTTCAATCCTAGAGAGATTCAAGCGCCGTGGTCACAACACTAATATACTATTAATAGTACATTATTATGCAGAGTGTGTTCTTCACGTCAAACCGTTCTTTCTACCCGTCGATATCCAGCACAACCAGTGTCCGTGCCCACTCTTGCAATCCTAGACGGATACGACCAGGTACAAATTATGTGGTCACAAAACTACGCCACAGAAATACTGAGAAATACTACGTACCTTTTTTTTATGCAGTGAGTACAGTAGACAATACAATGCCATGTCATCACACTGGACATGGATACGACAGGCACGACATACGAATTATAAAAAAGAAAAAAAAAAAAAGCCAAAAAAAAAAAAAAAAATAGGAATGAAAAAAAGGAAGGAGAAACTGCTGTTCACACCGACCGACCAGCCCAAACGACTTTAGAGTTCATGCATATACTTCTTTTTTTTTTTTTTTTTTTTTATCATCACTTTTACTTTCCGCCTAACTCGTAGGAGGTTTTACCCTCAGCGATCTTCTGGACAAGCCGTGGTCACAGGTGTCGTCCCTTCTCCCCCCCGGTACGTGCCTTTATTTTTTTGTCGCGCATAGGGTTCAGCATTCCCACTGCTCGTCGATTTTCATCGAATGTAGCTAACTCACGCTCTCGCGCTTTCCGTTAATCATTTTTTTTACGCAAGAAAAAGTCCCTACGAGCGTGCACTCGGTGAGACTCGAACCCACGAAATTGATCTTGATAGGCACGGGGACCACCTACCAAGCCACCGGGGACGCCGGCACCTCCTGCTGTGTAGTTCTATTCTGCAGGCCGGAGGAACCCTTGTAGGACTGCAGTCCCGTTTTGGGGACAAACCAGTCTAATTTCAAGTAATTTATCCCCCAAAACGGGACTGCGGTTCCAAACGGGTTTCTTCAAGTGCGCGCAGATAACGCATTGAGGACTGAACTCCCGGTATGGACATGAAACACTTGAAAGTTGAGTCGGAATTACAGCAGTAGTTTTCTGCACAGCGCACCACTGTAATACTGCTGCTGCATTAAATAACAGGATTATAACCCATCAAGGGCTGCAGTCCCGTTTCTTTCTGGGACAAAACCACTCAATTTTTAAGCACTTTGTCTCCGAAAGCGAAACTGCAGTCAGTCCTACGATCGGGAGAGGTGCAACGTTCAAAAATGTTATTACGGGGGTCCATAGTTAATAGGACCTATGGTATACATAAAAAAAAACTACATATTTACCTATTTTTACTATTACGGGGGACCATAGTTAATAGGACCAAATATTGTTAGTAAAAAAAAGTAAATATATAGGTTTTTATGTGTACCATAGGTCCTGTTAACTATGGACCCCCGTAATAACAATATTTGGTCCTGTTTACTATGGCCTCCCGTAATAGGAGACTCGTCAAGCAACGCAAAACGTGCGCTGTCGAGGGTGTAGGGGCGGAGTGTTCCACACTCTGTTAACCTACCAGATACCCCGGTACCAAGTAGTAGTTTGGTGTCGTCAGGGAAGTCGCTGTCTGTCGAGGGGTGAAAGTTCCGTCTCCTGACAACTTGTGTGCTTGGCACGGCTTTATATACATAAACCTTAGGGGTATACACCGTCGTATATTGAAAAGGCGTTGAGCTCGCACCGGGGTGCGGTCGATTCTCAGCGCTCGTTTTTGAAGGACTGCAGTGCCGTCTCTTAAAGGGAAAAAAACAGTCAATTTTCAAGTAATTCGTCCCCAAAAACGGGACTGCGGTCCTAAAAGGATCAAGAACGGGTGCTAAAGCCCAATTTTATTTTTTCGGAATGCTCTCGATTTCGGGGACAAACCAGTCAATTCTCAAGTATTTTGTCCCCAAAAAACTGGACTGCAGTCTCAGAAAGGGTTGAGAAACGGTAAAAGGGTGCTAAAGCCCAATTCCTTTTTTTTTCGGAATGATCTCGATCAGAACCGTCTGTCCGAGAACACCTTACTCGGCATCTGGCAAACCATCCCTGAAAAAACACCAGAAAAACAATCGTACCCCTGGGCGACGAAAAACGCTCTCAACCCTTCTAGTACCGCAGTCCCGTTTATGGGTACAAATCACTTGAAAATTGACTGGTTTGTCCCTTAAGAAACGGCACTGCAGTCCTAAAGAGGCCATAACGGTAAAATATACCCATTCCGGTCTTTACCCCTTTTTCAAACTCCGAAAATGAGCTGTATTCTCATCGTTTCGAGTGATTTGTCACCGAAGTGAAGGCCCAGTTGTCTCATTCCCCGAGTGATTTGTCCCCAAGAAATGAGTTTTATTCTCATCGTTTCGAGCGATCAGTCCCCGAAGTTGAAGGCCCAGTTCTCTCATTCCGAGTGATTCCTCCCCGAAAAAGAGTACTATTCTCTAATTCCGAGTGATTTGTGCCAAAAAATACACTTGATACAATACAGACAACTCTCTCCAGGCTAAGCTAACCCTCCCCCCGTTCGGGATTCGGAGAAAGCGACAAGAACAATGATAGCTCTCCTACTCTTGCTGGTTACCAAAATGTCCGCGAGGAAGCGAGCGCCCCGAGCAGCACTGGAAGCAGCCTTAGCATGCTTACGGCGGTATATGTAGCAAGGGTGCTGCACCCGCATTTTTTATTCAGGCTCCTTCCTCACCTGAGAACTCTGTACATCATTCCCCAAAAACGGATAAAAAAGAAAAACGTGTAGGCTTCACACCCCACGAAAATTCGCGTGGCCTAAGCACTCAGAATAGGAGCAACATCGCAAAAAATTTTCGTCGAAACGGAACGATATTGGGGTCACTCAGAAGCCCCACCATCAGTCAGAAATGTTCAGGTCGAAAATTGCCACCACTCTGACCGAAAATATAACACCCAATTGAAGTCTGAGATCGATATCGAACGGTGTTTATATTTCCGGTCAGAGTGCTACGTACGTACCACTTAACAACCTAACTTTGTTCTATTCTCATTTTATCCTCCGGCGGATGGGTAAAAAATTAAAGCTTGAGCTCACCAACGAAGCACGGGTCTGCTGGCCTGACGGGAGACCATAGTAAACAGGACCAAATATTGTAGGTAAAAACAGGGAAAATATGTAGCTTTTGGTGTGTACCGTAGGTCTTATTTACTATGGCCCCCCGTAACAAGATCATGCTGCACCCCGGTGCCGAAGGCGCAAACGACTCCTCTAAAATGGCAGCCCGGACAGCAACCAGTCAAAATCAACCCCCCCCCCACCGATCACGCAGCTCTCGCCCAGCCGCCGCTGCTGCACGTAAAAACCGTCAGACGTCACCGGTCAACGTTCGTCCCCCGTCTCATGTCCCCAAACGGTTTCAGACAAGTGCGGGTTTCATAACCCTTTCAGGGAAAGCTGCTTGTTCATCAGGCAAAACTGCAGTCCCGTTTC
This sequence comes from Macrocystis pyrifera, assembly GCA_031763025.1. Lineage (NCBI taxonomy): Eukaryota > Phaeophyceae > Laminariales > Laminariaceae > Macrocystis > Macrocystis pyrifera. Next base: position 6,776,816 of record JASSKH010000025.1, read on the forward strand.
GGGGGAACAAAACCACTCGAATTCAGTCTACTCACGGAGGGCCACAGTAAACAGGACCTACGGTACACCCATAAACCTACACAATTGCCTATTTTTACTCACAATATTTTGGTCCTATTTACTAGGCGTCCCCCGTAACAGTTTCTCCCCAAAACGGAACCGCAAGTTCGTCATAAAAGGGTCAACCAACCAGACCTCAAGAGTGCTGCAATGTACAGGAACTTTAAATCTGACCCCACCAACACCGGAACCGCTGCTGTCCAAAAAAAACGGGTTATAAGGTCTTTTGGTCAGACAGGCCTCACACACCGCTCTCGCAAAAAAAAATCGCGACCCCCGGCGGACCTCAAAGAGGGCGCTTTCTCGGCGTCACACACCGAGGGTTTTGTGTATGTACTACAGCAGTAGCAGTACCTAGCGGTGATCCCTCTATAGTGCCGCTTGCTCGCTATCGTGCCGGTCGAGCAGTAGCAGTAGCGGTGATCCCTCTGTAGCGCCGCTTGCCCGCTGTTGTGCCGGTCGAGCAGTACCGGTTGCCCGACGTTGTGCCGCTTGCCCGCGGTAGTTGCCGGTTGCCCACGAGAGTGCCGGTGAATTCGCTTGGTACAGATTGGGTTCTCACCATTGTCGCAGCGTGCGCAGTACTTAGTGCCGGTCGCCGCAGCACAGTGCCGGTATTGTTGCCTGGCGCATATATATGGCGGCACCATAGAGGGACCACCACTACTGCTGTACCTGGTAGACCACAAAGACTATATATAATTATGCGTACGTAGTCTTTGTCCCACCCTAAAAAGGGCCAAGCTCTCGAGGTGCGTTCAAGCACAAACCAACCTCACCTCATCCCGGAGTTTTTGTTTGGACACGCCCGCCGGCACCGCCCGGCGAGAGAGGTTTTTGACAAGACAAAAAACGAAAAGAGGCGACGCGATTGTGGCACACCAATCGGAATTGGTGTAATAATAAACCAATCCGAGCGCAAATCGAAAAATATTGGAACAGATGCAGTCGGAGGTATGGAATTGAAACAATCCAATCGTAACAACGGAATTTGTAACAAAATTCCGATCGACACATTGGCATCGGCATTGATAGTGGAAAACTTGGCGTAATACAGCAGCAGTTCGATCGAACGTGTTTTTTGGAGACCTGTGGTCCCGACGAGGCGGTACTCTCGCAGGGTACTGGACCATAGTAAACAGGACCAAACATTTGTTAGTAAAAACAGTTGAATATATAGGTTTTCGTGTGTACCGTAGGTCCTATTTACTATTGGTCCCCCGGAATAGGTATACATACCACACACCACGCTGGACGGAAGTTTAAGGAACGTTTAATGTTGATATTTTTATCCGAATGGTCCCTATATTTCCGTCCAAGGCGGTTACCAGGTATATACCGGGTATACCACTGTCCCTAAATATACCGACAGTTTTTATTGAATATGGGTACACAAAAGCTCCTTGCATGTACGTACAGTAGGGACAAAGTGCTATAGTCGTATGATAAGTGGGCCTACATTATTTGCGTAGCAGTCTTGGTAGATGGGAGCCTGTCTCAAACGCGGGCAGTACGTATATACGATACATACCTGGTAATATAACACATACAGGTACCGGGCATCAACATAATAGCTATATTTATATATCAATATCTAATAGACTTAGACACCTGGGTTATAAAAAAACGGGAATATTTTAGGACTGTAATTCTGTTTTGGGGACAAACCACACTAATTCCAGGTAATATGTCCCCGAAACGGGACTGCACTCCTAAAAGGGTCGACTCGTGGACTTGGCTGACTCTGTGCACAGGTACAACATACCAGTATATATATATATATATATATTTTTTTTTTTTCATCACTTTTACTTTCCAGCCCACTCGTAGTAGGTTTTACCCTCGACGATCTTCTGGACAAGCCGTGGTCGCAGGTGTCGTCCCTTCTCCCCCCCGGTACGTGCCTTTAGTTTTTATCGCGCATAGGGTTCAGCATTCCCACCATTCCGCCACATATACGTCGGCGTGGATACTCGTAATTATTTCTTACCGATTCTCCAAAAAAGAAGTGAAAGAAAAATATTATACGTGTGAAAAGCTACAGCAAGCAGCCTTCTCCTCCCCCTCCCCCCCCCCTCCCCCTTCCCCCTCCCCCCCCTCATTCCCCCATCAACTACCGTACGACATGCAAGACAACATACCCTCTCCGTCGAATGTTGTAAGGTGGTGTGAGCGCAACGACAAGGGACGCGCCCACGAAAAGATACCGACGACATCGTTCCAAATCCACCATTTTCGGTCGGCCTATGCCAGTTCTTATCATTGAGAAAAATCGGCTGTGAAAATCCATCCTACAAATAGGGAGGTGTGCTATCTCGCGTATTATATTCCAGGTATACGGAAAAAAAGGCGGATAAATTGCACGTATTCATATGATACGTGCGAGGGATTTTCAGATTTGCATGTAAATTCAACACGGTATGTGTGTATAAAGAAGGAATTGTTATATAAAAGTATGGCTTACATGGTGTGTACCAAATGGAATCAAGGAGCCCGGTGCCCGGTGGGTCTCCCGTGGCTCCTCCTGCGGAGGGCTGCTCATAGTCCCGCACAACAAAAAAGTGGGAGCAGGGTGGCTGGCTTAAGGGATGGGCCCACCGCGGGGACAAAGTACCAAAAATGGGAACGGGGTGCCAGGTCGTAAACAAAATACGTGCAAATCCGAAAGCCTCCTTCCTATTAAGGGTCGAATCTTAACGAGGACTGCTGTCCTTCAGGTTTTTTTCACTTCGGGAAAATACCGAAAAAAAAAAAACTGAAAAACAGTCCTCGTTAAGATCGCGACCCTGATATTGATTGTAGCACGTGCGAGCAAATTTCTCCGCTGGTGGGTGCACCGCACTGCTCTGGCACGCTTGGCTCAGCCCGGGACCTTGACCCTGGTGCCGCGTGCCACACGGCAACCCCCATGTTGATACATAACACGCGTGGAAAAAAAAAGGCGTACCAGGTAACCACAGTATTATCACCACCGGTCTATTACGGGGGACCATAGTAAACAGGACCAAATATTGTTAGTAAAAATACCTAAATATATAGGTTTTTATGTATATGTTTGGTCCTGTTAACTATGGACCCCCGTAATAATGTACAGACAAATCGCACTCGGTACGTTTATCCCGGATAAAAATAACAAGCCGCCTCTGAGAGCTGTTGAGGTGGCACGGTAGACGTTTTCGAAAGCACGTGTTTTGCAAACCATGTACAGGCTGTATTTATCTGCGACGTGCCGTGTATGTGTCATATAGATGGTGTGCGCAGTTGCCGTGGTCCGCCGTATCATACTAATACGGGGGTCCATACTAAATAGGACCAAATATTGTTGGTAAAAATAGGTACATATATAGGTTTTTATGTATCCCACAGGTCCTATTAACTATGGACCCCCGTAGTAGTAGCTTCCGCCTGGTTGTCACTTCGCTGCCTTTCCTTTGTAGCTTCAGAAAGAGGCACTTTCCTGCTGGCTGTTTATCAGATGCGCTAGTCAGAGATTATGACAAATAAAAAAAAATGTTTTTTTTTTTTTGCGAATTTGATACGTGCCCTCCTCTCACGCGCACCAAAAAAGAGTCTCGAGTAGGCCTTACAATCTGCGAGCCCGGATCTTTAGGGGTATTTTTGACTAAAAAAGTGCGTAGCGCGGTCTGCACTTTGGAATCGTCGTCCGCAATTGAGAAATTTCCTGGTTCCACCGCCTTCATGGCCAGTTTTGGCTGCGGTTTTCGGGTAGGGTTAGAGTCAGGGGGTTGGGTTGGGTCTTCGCCCGCCCCTTGATCCCAACAGGAAGCAAAATACCTGAACAGCCTACGACCCTAAAGATTCGGGCTCACAGATTGTAAGAGGACCTTAAAAAACTGCTCAAGCACAGAAGCATTATTACCGTCCTATCACCAAACGGGACGGAAGTGTGTTTTTGCTGCTGCTGCTGCTGCTGCTGCTGCCGGTGCTGATGATGCCATTACTGCCGTGTTGCATACAGCGGTATAAGGTTTCTGCAGCTTAGGCCGCGCGCTCAAGAACGGCATAAAATACACCTGGTGCCAGGTACAGAGCATAGCCGACCATCGTAGCACGCTCACGATTGCTGCTGCTCTATATACTCGTTCGTGCACAAGAAGCTAAGCGTTGCTACTGATTCACAAAAACCATAAGCACGCCGTCTGACTACCTTCATAACCGTTAGACTTGAGAACCGTGCCTTTCTTTGTGCAGCTGGGTGTGGATATTTCCATACCTACCTGCTTTACTTCGAAAAGTAATACCTTACCAGGTGTGACACCTTGTTATATAGTCTTATTTCGTCTATATAATAATCGTTACTTACCACGCCGAAGGGGAACTCTTTTATGTACAGGTAAAAACTACACAAAAAACACCTAAGCTGCAACATGGAGGATGTTGTCGAATCTCATATTTAGCAAGCTGCGTGCGATAAATCGATCGCGTCCTCGGGTTTATGTGACTTCATGAACATGTATATATATATTATATATATATATCTTATTGAGGGGATATACTTGCATTGATGAGAAAAAAAAAAAACAAAAATGCCTCATCCAGCTCAGCTGTGAGCGAGATCGAAAGATTCTAAACTTCCTTACAAGTCACACACATGTCCAAGCTTTGCCGGATACTGTCGATCGCGATATGTACTGGTAAATAATACCAGGTATATACGTACATACGTTTATACGCACATCTATTCATGCGCCTCGGAAGATGTGTGTGTGTTCTCCACATTAAACCGTTCTTCTACTCGTCGACATCCAGCAAGCCGTGGACTCTAATGATACAATCATATTACTCCACACTACTATTACTATATAATATCAGCAACTCAAAAGTCATCAATGAATCATTTTCATCCCCCCTACCTATACCTTGCAAGTTGTTCGCGAAGAATTTGATTGGAATCAATTTGGTTGGGTTTCTTGTGGTCTGTTTCCTACACAAAAATGACCCCAACCCATGGAGCCTTCCTGCGGTCTGTTTCCTACATAAAAAATGACCCCAACCATGAAACCTTCTCGTGATCTGTTTCCTACATTACATAAATAGGACCCCAAACCATTGAACCTTCTTGTCGTCTGTTTCCTTTACAAATACGACCCCTACCCATTGAACCTTCTGGTGGTCTGTTTCCTATGTAAATACGACCCCAACCCACGGAGCCTTCTTTTGGTCTGTTTCATACATGAAATATGAACCCGACCACCCATGGAATCACCCCAAGATGTCCCTTCTAACCTGAGCGTTCTTGGGAATGAATTTCAAATATTGGGAAGGTTCCATGCGTGGGGGTCATTTATACAGTAGGAAGCTGACCACAAGAAAACCCGACCACATCGGTTCCAACCAACTCCTACTATTATCTGTTTTATCTTGTACACATAAAACAGACCACAATTGATAAGCCTTATTGAAGGAGTCGTGTGGCGTGGGTGGATGACGAGCCTGCTTTGCTTGTTTCGTACTGTCTGACGCCGAGGGGCCGGGCATAGTTGACGAACGCTGGACGGTGGTGGCAGACAGGTTAGCAAGGTACCAGACGGGCCAGCAGGGAGACCCTGGCTGTGCTACTCGTACCATAAACTGCTGCCGCTACCTGGAGCATGCCTTGTGCTTTGTTTGGTTTGCCTGTTATTTTTCCCTTGGTTCTTAGTCTTACTCTGCTGACGACTAGTGGTGTTTTCTTCTTTTTCTTTTTTTTCCAGCTCGTTCTTTTCAAGTGCCTGGTCCCCTACGGGGGGTACGATGGTTTGTTGCTATACTGAAGTATACCTGGTATATACCAGGTATATTTTTGTTTCTTTTTTTTGTTTCCTTTCTCTTTCGAATTATCTTTGTTTTTGTTTTTGTTTTTTCTCTTTGTTTCGTTTTTGTTTCTCTAGGTCATGGAATGGGTATGTCGTGCCTGTCGTACGCAGTATGATGACATGGCATTGCATTGCATACGTGGCAACATGGTATCTCTGTGGCGTAGCTTTGTGACCACATAACTTGTGTCTCTCTAGGATTGAAGAATCGGCACGGACACTGGTTGTGCTGGATGTCGACGGGTAGAAAGAACGGTTTAATGTGAAGAAAACAACAACAACAACAACAACAACAAACAATACCTTCCGTTGGTACTGCTGCTGTACTCATTTCATCGAGTTTCTTGTGGTCTGTTTCCTGTACAAATATGAACCCTACCCATGAACCCTCCGCGAGAGTCAACCCAACCCCCCAAAAAAAGAGGTAGAACATACTATTAGTAGCCAAAAAGCCACTCCAACCAAAATAATTCCTGGGGCTGGATTTCAACGTTTTAGCCCTCGTATGAAGATTCTACGAAACCTATTCAAACTATTCTTGGGTAGGGTTATAACTCTTACAAATAGGAAGGTTCCATGCGTTGGGGTCCTTTCTATACTGTTATTGTTGTGCGTGCCTTCCGACAATATAGCGCAGCCGTTCCTACATAAACCAACTATCCTTCCGTAAATCAGTCAGTAGTATCCCTCATACACTTCTTTCTCTGCCAGTCGTTTCCCAATTTCCATTCCCCACATCATTTCATTTTAGCTACCGGTACAACGTATCCTATTCACCTTCCTATATAGGAAACAGACTACAAGAAACCCAACCCAACCGAATGGGTTCCAACCAAATTCTTCTCAAACAGCCTATACAGCCTACAGCAGCTGTACCACTCTGACCGACAACATATAAAAAAAAAACATTTGGAATCCATTCCACTTCAGAGTCGTAGTAAAAGAACTGAATGAAGTCTCGTTTTGGGGACAAACAACTCAAATTCCAAGTATTACGGAGGACCGTAGTAAATACCTGGTAGGACCCAAGCATGGTGCGCACAAAAACCTACCTGGTACATATTTACTAATTTTTACTAACGACATTTGGTCCTATTTGCTATGGTCCTCCGTAATGAGTAGTTTGTCCCCAAAACGAGGCTGGGGTTCTAAAGTATTAATGAGTAGCTTGTCCACCAAACGGGACTGCGGTGCTCAAATTAAAAAGCAAATCGTCGACCCTACTGGGACCCCGAGATTTTGTTTCCATCAGTTTCACTTTCCACCTGGTGCTTTTTCTTTTTTTTTTATCATCGCTTTTACTTTCCAGCCCAACTCGTATTAATAGGAGGTTTTACCCTCGACGATCTTCTGGACAAAAGCCGTGGTCACAGGTGTCGTCCCTTCTCCCCCCCGGTACGTACCTGGTACGTAGTAATAGAGGTTTTACCCTCAGCGATCTTCTGGACAAGATTGCCACCGAAGTTACTCAAGCAAATAACATCAGTAGTTCATCAACCGTCCACAACCAGCGTGAGAGCGTGAGCGCCCGCAACAGCATTATTAGTAGTACGGGTACAAGGGTAGAGGATCATGCTACGCTGTCTGCGCCCGTGCCTGCCTGCCTACCTGCCCGTGCTGAAAAAAATTATACTACTACGGGGGGCCGTAGTAAATAGGACCAAATATTGTCGGTAAAAGTGGGGAAATATATAGGTTTTTATGTATCCCATAGGTCTTATTAACTATGGACCCCCGTAATAGGGACCATAGGGCTCACAGGGACTTTTTCTTGCATAAAAAATTGACAAGCGGAAAGCGCGAAAGCGTGAGTTGGCTACATTCGATGAAAATCGACGGGCAGTGGGAATGCTGAACCCTATGCGCGACCAAAAATAAAGGCACGTACCGGGGGGGAGAAGGGACGACACCTGTGACCACGGCTTGTCCAGAAGATCGTCGAGGGTAAAACCTCCTACGAGTGGGCTGGGAAGTAAAAGTGATGGATAAAAAAAAAAAAAAAAAAAAAAAAAAAAAAGTAAATAGGACCAAATATTGTCGGTAAAAATAGGGAAATATATAGGTTTTTGTGTCTACCGTAGGTCCTATTAGCTGTGGTCCCCCATAAATAGGATCTCCCTCTGGGGGTAAAAAAAACAAGGACCGCTTGGTCCTTATGTTAAAAGTCGATTATTACGGGGGACCATAATAAATAGGACCTACGGTACACACAAAAACCTTGACATTTACCTGCTTTTACTAACAATATCTGGTCCTATTTACTATGGTCCCCCGTAATAATAAAATGGTTGTCATATGTTTCCGCTCAGGGCGGTGCGTGCGACTCCATGCAACCATTGTAGTTGGGACATCAATTTATGTCACCCGCCAATCATATCATAGACACCACCATACACAGCAAGCAGTGCAGGTCAGGGTGTGTCTTAACCCCCCCCAGAGAGCATGGGAACGAGCGGAACGGAACGAGGCTGTTCGTGATCATTCGTTCCGTGCCTGCGTAAAAAAACGTGTTCGGGTCCATGCAGAATCCTGGGCCTCGCCAGCCGAATCAGTACGAACGGTATCTTTTGCATACGCTAGAGCACCTTGGTGTCCACATCCATCTTCGGTGGTGTCCATCTACATCAAATAAGATCCTACATGTTCCCGTTCGGTCGGGCCGTTCGGTCCTCCCAAACAAGAAAAAGAGGTGCAACACTTCTTCTTCCTCTTCCTAGATATACAGTTTTTCTCGGGCTGCACTGAATCTATTCGTTTCTCACAACCAATCAGCATCAATTCATGCAGCAAATAATATTCCATCTGGTTCGTTCCAATGCTCTCTGGGGGGGTTAAGACACACACCCTCAGCAGCAGCGGCCGCCCGATGCTGTACTCTGAAATCGTTCACTTTTGATCGTCAATTTGTAACTCATTTATTACGGGGGGCCATAGTAAATAGGACCAAATATTGCTTAGTAAAAATAGGTAAATGTATATCTTTTTTCTGTGTACCGTAGGTCCTATCTACTATGGTCCCCCGTAATAGGAGCGCGCTCCCATTGCGGAGACAAAACACTTGGAATTAGAGTCACAGATAGGTACATGGACACTGCAGCACTATTAATAGAAAGGGTCTCAAGTCCCACTACTAATAGGGTTGTTCCTTACTAAAAGCGCTCCCACTGCTGTGGATACTAAACAGTTGAAATTACTGTAGAGTCAAACTCAAGTACATACATGTACATGCTGGATGTCGATGGGTAGAAAGAACGGTTTAATGTGAAGAAAACAATAACACACAACAACAACAACAACAAACACGTGTACACTGCGGCACGCACTAACTAAAAAGGGTGAAATCCCGCCACTTTTTCAATTTTTCATAGGCGCTACAGCAGTCACATACATACCGGTCGGTACGTACTACATCAGCTCCTATAATACTGCCGCTGTGTGTTGCTTGTACGGCCGTGTGTCGTTTTTGGGTGTTGTCGCCGTTTTTGATCCGCCCACTGCCCAAGCAAGTGCCATAAACAAGAGCATGCATGCATGATGAAATCGTACAGGGACGCATCAGAACCAAAATTAGTAAAAACATTCCAGAGAATTCACCGCCTACATATGACGGAAGTATTGATGAAAAACAAATTTACTGTGGTGTAGCTGGCGATGTGGTGACGTGTGTGTTCTTCACATTAACCCGTTCTTGGTTGCTGGCGTACGTATGTATGTTGTGTCGGCCGCACCTAGTGCGAAGGCATGGTATTGCGTAGGCTATTAATGCATTACGGTGTGTTATCTCTGTGTCGTAGTCTGTGACCACAGAGCTCGTATCTTTCTAGGGTGAAGAAGCAGCACGGACACTGGGCTTGCCGGATGTCGACGAGTAGAAGAACGGTTTAATGTGAAGAACACACACACCCGTCGACATCCAGCACCCCCAGTGTCCGTACCGATTCTTCAATCCTAGAAGAGATACATGTTCTGTGCTCACAAAGCTACGCCACATTCTTAGATATACTACATTGTTATGCAGCACGCAAGCAGAGTAGACAATGCAATGCCATGATACGACAGGCACGGTAACAAAGCAAACAAAAACAAGAAAAAAACAGGAAACAAAGAAACAAAATCGAAAGAGCGAAAGGAAAAGGAAAAAGAAAAGAAAATTCGGCCGTGCCTCCCCTCAGGAGATGTGGCAGACACTCGGAAAATAACGAGCTATAATAAGAAATAAGCAACACCACTACGCGTACAAAACAAAGACATGAGAACCAGCGAGGGAAATATCGTACCCGCCGGTCACGAATATCCGAGCCTGCTTTTTCTCGGAACGTACACCCCGTACGCACGTGTACACCACACCACAACGCGCTCGGTCAATCACACGCAGCTTGCAAAAACGAGCTGCGGCGAAAAAACTTCAGGTCTCACAGCTGACGTTGTCTCCTTCCTTGTTCAACAAACCCTTGCGAAAACAAGAGGGGCAGACAAAATGACACGTACTTGCACATGCATGTATATACAACGAAAAAAAAAAAATAAATGGTCAGGTCGGGTCGACGTGCCCAACTGGGCTAAATTGACACACGACACGAAATTGGGAACAACGTGGAAGTGTGGTGAGCTTAAGCTTTATTTTTACCAATCCGCCGGAGGATAAAAAAAACAAAAAATAAACGGTGGCGTTGGGAGGCCTTCCCCAAAACAGACGCGTTGCTAGGCGCGCACACTCTCTCCGAGTTGATTGTCGAAAATAATGTTTCAAAAAAAAAAAATTGAAATACGTCAGCTGTGAGTTCGACTGATTGCATAGTTGATACTCTGCTTTGCAAGCTGCGTAATACGCCTACGTATTAATAGTCTATATTCCATTTTTACCGAATTTTACAAAGTAAGTATTGTGATAAACCGAACGCGCGTATTCTATATGTGATATCCTTGTCAAAGGTATGGGCCAGCGGCTCCCCTGGATGATGCCCGGGTCAACAGGACAATTCTAAATAATCATTCTGCGCACTGATACTATATAACCCGAACAAGGGATACTGATATGATGTTGCAACATGTTGAAACCTTTTCGTTTTATTTTGATGGTTTGGAAAAATTGTCCGATGGGGGGGGGGGGTTATCTTACCACACGTGTGATAACGCAGGCGACACACAGACACAATCTGCATACCAGGGTACCTGGTACTGTACTGGTACACAGGGCAATCTGGTGATAAAAAGAGGAGCGGAGCACCGACAGGCAGCAAGCGAGCAGTAGAGGACAAAGACACGAGAGCAGAAAACCCATATACGCGGTGGGGTGGCCGAGAAAATAGCAACCCGTCTGATGTTCACGTCAACTTCCGAACGTCCACTACATTCTCGGCCAGAGATGCACTAAAATACGAAAACGGGCAATAGGGAATTGCTTCCCTATTATTCACAGGAAAATGGTGACAACCAGCAACAGGGGTGAACAAAGTCAGTGCGGAGTGCGGAGCCGCCGACAAGCGACAGCACTTTCGTTTCGTGACTCTGAATATCCATGGTTGATCGCATGCCGACGCAAGGGCGCACCGACGGAAGCGTTGATGGTGTCTATTACTATTACGGGGGGACCATAGTTAATAGGACCTACGGTACACACAAAAACCTAGATATTTCCCAATTTTTACTAACAATATTTGGTCCTGTTTACTATGGTCCCCCGTAACAGACGCACATCAACAGGCGGAAGCAAAGCAATGCCCGCTCGTCTACCAGCCGTGTCACGCGTTAATCCCTTTATGTAGGACTGCAGTGCCGTTTCTTAATGGACGGACCAGTTAATTTCCAAGTGGTTTGTCCCCAAAACGGGACTTTTGTGGTACTATTACGGGGGACCATAGGCGGGGAAGTGGTACCGGGGGATCCTGGAAGCAGCCGAACGGTTCATGGTGAGGTGGCACGAGGCTGAGGCTGAGCTGAGCAGGCAGCGCCGCGCATCCGCCGTGGGTGGTGTCCAAGGGAATGGGGGGGAGGAGGGGCAACAAGAGGACTAGCAGAAAACCCGACCAAGGGAATGCGGAGAGGAGGGGGAAGAGGAGTAAAAGGGAAACTGCAGTGGACGAAAGTAGGAAGGAGATGGCAGATAGGGTAGCCGGGTCCCGGGCAGACTAAGAAGTAGAACATGCCTATGCTACTCGTACCACCAACTGGTGCAGCTGGTTCGAACGTGGTCTTCCTTTGTCTTCCTGTTGTTTTTGTTTTTTTTTTATTTTATTTTATTGTCTTCTTTGCGGTGACCCTATGTGATTTTCATTTCTCTTCCTTTCTCCGATTAATAAGCCTTATTGAAGGAGTCGTGTGGCGTGGGTGGATGACGAGCCTGCTTTGCTTGTTTCGTACTGTCTGACGCCGAGGGGCCGGGCATAGTTGACGAACGCGGGACGATGGTGGCAGCCAGGTTAGCAAGGTACCAGGCGGGCCAGCAGGGAGACCCTGGCTGTGCTACTCGTACCATAAACTGCCGCCGCTACCTGGAGCATGCCTTGTGCTTTGTTTGGTTTGCCTGTTATTTTTCCCTTGGTTCTTAGTCTTACTCTGCTGACGACTAGTGGTGTTTTCTTCTTTTTCTTTTTTTCCAGCTCGTTCTTTTCAAGTGTCTGCCACGTCCCCTACGGGGGGGTACGATGGTTTGTTTGCTATACTGAAGTATACCTGGTATATACCAGGTATATTTTTGTTTCTTTTTTTTGTTTCCTTTCTCTTTCGAATTATCTTTGTTTTTGTTTTTGTTTTTTCTCTTTGTTTCGTTTTTGTTTCTCTAGGTCATGGAATGGGTACGTCGTGCCTGTCGTACGCAGTATGATGACATGGCATTGCATTTCATACGTGGCAACGTAGTATCTCTGTGGCGTAGCTCTGTGACCACAGAACATGTATCTCTTCTAGGATTGAAGAATCGGCACGGACACTGGTTGTGCTGGATGTCGACGGGTAGAAAGAACGGTTTAATGTGAAGAAAAACAACAACAACAACAACAACATAGTAAATAGGACCAAATATTGTCGGTAAAATTAGGGAAATATATAGGTTTTTGTGTTCACCGTAGGTCCTATTTACTACGCCCCCCCCCGTACTAAAAGGGTTAAAAGCTGCCCGATAATAGAACAGACACACACGAACACTGATGCTTTTTCTCTCGACGTGAACAGGCCCCACGGAGGCTTGGACTCTTGTCGTGGTTTTCTGCAAGCGTATTGGGGAGTCGTTATAATGAATCTAGTATAAAACGCGCATACGAACCTCTTCCCAAAGAAGAAAATCTAGCCTGCCCAGGGTCAGCTCACTAAAAAAAAAAAAAAATTGTGAGATCGTTAAACTCGAAACTCAAAACGAGGTTCGTTATCCTGTGCTGTGCAAGCTTGGTGTGATTCTTCGAGCGCGCGCGAGTATTTTATCGCACCTGAACATGCATGCGATGGAATCCCCGCTTCTCCCCATCCCCTCGCTTCCATGCAACTATCAAATATCAATTCTCCCATATCATATCAACCAATATTGGTGGTGGAACATTTGGTACCAGTTACCAGGTATCTGGTTACTGCACTACCAATGTGGGACCTCTGTGTCTTAGACTTGTGACCACAGAGCTTGTTGTATCTCTCTCAAGGATTGAAACATCGGCACGGACACTGGTTGTACTGGATGTCGACCGGTATAAAAGAACGGTTCAAAGGGAAGAACACACACTCACAATCATCATACGATAACTACGGAAGCGCGGTCTGCCAGTCTACACCCCGACAGACATGCGCTCTTCCTTCTAGACGCATGGAGGAGCATTGCATTGATCGCTCAACTGCTGTACGTACGTGGGCAGTATGTGTTGTTCTTCACACTAATTAAACCGTTTTTTTTTCAACCCATCGACATCCAGCACAACCAGTGTCCGTTCAAATTCTTCTATCTTATTATTATTTCGGGGGTCCATAGTTAATAGGACCTATGGTATGCATAAAAAACCTATATATTTACCTATTTTTACTACAAAAATTGGTCCCGTTAACTATGGACCCCCGTAAAAAATGATAGAGATACAAAGTTCTGTGGTCACAAAAACTACGCCACAGAGAGACAGACTATCGCTATTTGAAAAGCAGTGAGCACAGCAGTAGACAACGCAATTAATGCCCATGGCACCGTTCGTACTGGATAAGACAGACACGACACACACATTCAATGAAAGAGACAACCCAAAAGAAACAAGAAAAGCGAATCGGAAGAAAAAAGAAAAAAAAAGAAGAGAAAAAGTGTCCCCCCCCCCCCCCCCCCCCCCCGTAGTGCTTACCAGGGGCTACGATCACACTTTAGAGACGCACAATCATGCCACTATATCTATGACACACCAACAGCCCTTTTGATAGACTCGACCTATGTGCAGCTGCATCCTGCACAAAAAACAATGCAGGATGCGGGTTTAATTAGTCAAGGGGGGTCTTTCGGCCGCCCGGGGTTGTTTTGGAAGAACGCCACCAAAACACGCGGCGGAGCCGCGTGACTGTCCCTGCCGACCTCGAGCCCCCCAAAGGGTATAGGATTCGGGTTATAGGGTTAGGGTCAGGCCTGGGGTCGGGTTGGTTTGGGTCTAAGTTCAAGGTTGAAATTGACGACACAGGTCCTGCGTAAAACTTTGCGCAGGATGCAGCTGCACATAGCGCACGCCCTCTTGACATCTCTCCCATCAGGATAAAATAATCAGGACGGACACTTGGGCGCACTGGTGTACGTATACACCAGGTACTGTACATATTACGGGGGGGGGGGGGCTCTATTAAATAGGACCTGCGGTACAGACAAAAACCTATACGTTTCGCTATTTTTACCAACAATATTTGGTCCTATTTACTATGGCGCCCCGTAAAGGTTGGGTAGAAACAACGGTTTCATGTGGAGACAGCACACGCACTTGTGGGCGGGTACCACGTGCGACATCGTTTTGTATCTTGTGGATGAACTCGTGAAACGCCTTTTTGGTCATTTCTATGTTTTGCATGTCGGCTGAGGCCCAACAACCCGATCCCAACCCCAACCCTGACCACCAAACCTTTTGAGGGGGTCCAGGTCGGCAGAAGCAGTCCGTCGCGCGGCTCCGCCTCGTGTTTCGGTGGCGTTTTTTTCATCCCGGCCGGTTGAAAGGCTACGTAGCCTGGACCAATCACATAGAAGGACTACAAACACCAGCGGTGTTGCACGGATATACATATGTATCAAAAGGTGGTGTTGGGAGTAGGGCCTCTCACAACAATGGGTGATGGGCGAGAGGGCGGGCCACTAAAATACGCAAAAAAGCGACCCCTTACCACGAGCTCCAGCTGTATCTTGTCCCCAAAAGGTGGGTGCGCTGGCTAAGGGTTACCAGGTACCTCGCAGGCTTTATCGTCTACGGGTGTAGCTTTGTGAAACGGATCATGACTTTGCGTCCGATCCGCCGTCAGCGCCTAACCCCATACCAGGACTATATTAATACTGGTCTTTTCCAGGGCTGCGCAATGGCAGGCTAAATCAGAAGAGAACATGCTGACAGCTGGACAGCGTTAGTACAACTGGGTTCTAGCGAGAGGTCAATCCCCCCCCAAAACTGCCTGATCGGCGAAAACCCGATGCGCTCCGTCCCGGCATTGTAGGGATACAAGGGTCTATGGCCATACCACTACCGCCATGCACGATATCGAGTACGCACCCCATAGTATATGGAAACAAGGTGATGAGCGCCCCAACTGTTGGACGTATGAACCGTGCGCTGCCTCGAAAGGGGTGCGTGGTCAATGGTCAAAAGGACTGAGGAAAGCAAAAATGAGTATACGCCCCCCCTCCTCCCCTCCCCCCCCATCCAACGGCTGGGTGACCTACCCCCCCCCCCCCCCCCCCCCCCCCCCCCCCCCCCCCAGGCTGGCAACGACAGTGTAAAACATGCCGCTCACTACTTGAGCTAGACAACGAGGGTACCGCTTCTTTTTTTTTTTTTTTTTTTGGAGGTCGGTCACAGCTGGTAGTCGAGTTAGATTATTTGTGCGAGGTGAAGAACCTTTACTCCGCACAGGGGGGATGATCGTATCACGTAGTGTTCAAGGTAAGGCACCCAAGAGGCAGCTACATAGTTCTCCCATTGCTGTCTCTGGAAGTGGCTACACAGGAAATTAAACTAACTCATTGAGGCTGCCATCCATACGCAAGTCCGCCTCACAAGCGGTTCGTAGTAGGATGCAGCTCACCCTTCATGCGACTCGCCGGACACCTCACGTTTCGCTTCGTGCTTGGTGCAAGCAATGTCTGCCTGGTCGGTGAAAACCCGACATGCTCCGTCCCGGCATTGTAGGGATGCGAGGGTATATGGTCATACGACTACGGCCATGTATGAGATCGAGTACATCTCTCCCATCGAGTACACCCCCCCCCCCCCCCCCCCCCCCCCCCGCTGGAAACGTGCTCCGTCCCGGCATTGCAGGGATGCGAGGGTCTACGGCCATACGACTACGACCATGCATGATAATGAGTACCCCCCTCCCCCCCCCCCCCCCCCCCCCCCCCCCCCCCCCCCCCCCTGTGTAAGCGGCGCCAGAGGCCAAACAAACGCCTGGTATCGTGGCATACCTTAAAGAGCCGTTGAGTTCGCATCTTATAGGGGTATATTCGTTGTTCAGCGCTCCATTTTTTTCAGAACGGCAAGGTTGCCAAATACCGAACCACACTAAATAACCCCCTTTTAGGGCTGCAGTCCCGTGTTTGGGGACAAACCAGTCAAACTATAAGTGCTTTCTCCCCAGTACGGGACTGCAGCAGTTTTGCCCTATTACGGGGGTCCATAGTAAATAGGACCTACGGTACACACGAAAACCTATATATTTACCCATTTTTACTACCAATATTTGGTCCTATTTACTATGGTCCACCGTAATAGAGGGGCGAATAAAGGGCGTTTTCGGAAAGATCTGGTCGACAGTCTTCCGAAAATGTAATTTTCCACTACTCGTACTGCGGAAAGATCTGGTCGACAGTCTTCCGAAAATATAATTTTCCACTACTCGTACTGCTGTAGCACCGTTTTACGGTTCTTAAGCACCGTTTTACGGTTCTTAAGCACCGTTTTACGGTTCTTAACCCCTTTTCAGGACCGCAGTTCCGTTTTCTGGGGACAAACCACTTAGAATTTGAGTGGATTGTCCCCAAAACGGGACTGCAGTTTACTCTAAACGGGCTGAGAGAAAACGAGCGCTAAAAAAAACGATCGCATCCCTCCCTGTGCGAACTCAAAAGCTCCTCAAGCGACCCTTTTTAAGAACTGCAGTCTCGCTTCGGGGACAAACCAGTCCACTTCCAAGTAATTTGTCCCCAAAACGGCACTGCAGCCCTAAAATGGTCAAGCGACCCTTTTATTAATAGTGCTGCAGTCTCGTTTTGAGGACAAAACGCGTGGGATTTGAGTGATTTGTCCCCAAAGCGGGACTGCAGTTTTTGCCCTAAAAAGGCCGTAGTAAGGGTAACGGGGGTTTTCGTTTCGCTGCACTTCCCACGACAATCGGGGCTCAATACTCTGCTTATGACTAATACGGAGGACCATAGTAAATAGGACCTACGGCACACACAAAAACCTATATAATTCCCTATTTTTAGTAGTAGCTCCTATTTACTTCTTTTTTTATTTTTTTTTATCCATCACTTTTACTTCCCAGCCCACTCGTAGGAGGTTTTACCGTCGACGATCTTCTGGACAAGCCGTGGTCACAGGTGTCGTCCCTTCTCCCCCCCGGTACGTGCCTTTATTTTTGGTCGCGCATAGGGTTCAGCATTCCCACCGCTCGTCGATTTCCATCGAATGTAGCTAACTCACGCTCTCGCGCTTTCCGACTATGCCCCCCCGTAATACTGACGTACGAATACAGCAGTAGCAGCACTGCTCCTCCTGTATTGGCCCCGGTTGGTCACGAGTGAGTATCGACCAAGAGAAAAGTGCAGAACACGTAACAATAACTTATTACGGGGGGCATAGTAATTAGGACCAAATATTGTTATTACGGGGGTCCATAGTTAACGGGACCTATGGTATACATACATAAAAACCTATATATTTACCTATTTTTACTGATAATATTTGGTCCTGTTTACTATGGTCCCCCGTAATAGAGTAAATACGTAAATATATCAGTTTTTATGTGTACCATAGGTCCTATTAACTACGAAAACTCCCGTAATTAGCAAGTAGAGTGGAACTTGTGGCGGGGAGGAAGGAGACTTGAAATATTTCTTCTTTTTGTGTCCGCTCTCTCCTCTCTGCTCTGTCCTGCTGGAACTCGTTTTTCTCTTTTACTTTTTTACGTTTTTATGGGCTTCTTCGTCATCATAGTGTGATACGGCGTGTTTCATGGACGTACGTCAAGATAAAACCACCTCTAGCAGAACTGCTGCTGTACTGGTTCGTAGATAACTACAGCGATCTACTGCCGTAGTACTGCCGGCAGAAATGTACTGGCAGTATGAATCGGTATACTGGTCTGCTGCTGTGCCAGTGCGCAGCCCCTACTATGTTACCTGGTACCGGGCTACCTGCGTATTGTCAACGTATAGCGGCGTTTGTTCCGTCCTTGCCTCACTGCGATGCGTCTACACAGTACATTATTAGTGCGGTAGACTACATAGACCAAAACAGCACCCGGTACGTAGGAAGGTGGCAAAATACACGGCATCTGCTGTTGCTGCTGCCGCCGCTGCTGAGACCGGGAACCTTGAATAAATTACCTAGAGCTTGCAGTCTCGCCTGACTTCACCAACTAACCGGCCATACGACCGTACCAAGCACGCAGAGGGTATTTTATGGCGCACGAGTAAATACCACGGAGCGGGTCGTACGAGGGTCGTTTGTCAAGTGTAGGACATACTGGTAATAAGACCACATTACATTATAGGCATGGCATGAAAACGTCCGAGAAGTCGGTCGACCAACTACAGACAGTAATGAACACTGAAGTTTTGTCCCGTCCAGCAAGCCCGTCTAGACTTGATGTACTACTGCTGCTGTGGGAACGTGTGGGCGGTTATTAATAGTTCCTTGTTCCTTGGCGGCTGTCCTCGTGAACAAGGGCCGTAGGGTCAACCGACATATTCGTACGGCGACGCCGTAGCAAGCACGGGGGGTTCAGATTTCAGAGCGCACTTTTTAGTGTTCAGTGCCTCAACATCACGAAAATTACGTACGAAACAGCAGCAGTACTGCTGTAGTCCTGTTGTCGTACTGCTAAATATTAATAGCCTGTCTTTTAGGCTTCACGCTATACTCCTGGGCCCTGTACCACGCTGACGCTGTAACCGGCGGCATGCGTATTGCTTCCTGTATCCACTGGTACTTGTTCTCCTACTGCTGTGCTGTACCATACTTTGTGCGTAGTATATGATGCGCCATACGTGAATGACTCTAAAGCTAAAAACGCTGGGAACAATCCTACATGCCCTTGCTTTCCGGACACCGAGAAGAGCCGGAGCGCACCCGGAGCCCGCCCCAATCTCTGTCTCAGCGGCTCAAGCTTCCTACCCTGCACAGCCTGTGCTGCTCAGGTGGTTTGATGGCGGTCGTGGTGATGCCGAGCATTGCTTGACATCGATTGAGGCATTGAGAGGTCTTCCGATCTACGCACGCGTGTTTTACAGCAAAAAGTCATGGTTGGTGGAAACGTACGAGTACACTAAATTAAAGACAGGACCCAGACGAAAGACGATACTTTACTACTGCTCTACGTACGAACGTACAAGAAACAAATAACAATAATGGGAATTATGGCGAAAAATGGCGAAATGCAGGAATTTTAACGAAACAATTGAACCGCGCCGAGCTCACCTCGCGTACGAGCCACTCTCAGGAGATGGAGCGGACGGTTGCGGGAACTCCGACATTTCGGCCACCGGCGCTGGCACGGCGTAGGCCACGGGCAGGGTTTCCACTTCGCGCCGAGAGCCAGCCTCGGACATGGCGGTAAGGTCTCCCCATTCGGTGCGAGACTCCGCCTGTGTTGGTGTTTTTCGCCTGGGCTCGCTGGACTCAACCGGCCTCTTAAAGCTAGTCATTTCCTTCGCAATTTTTTTTGCTTTTCTTTTGCTGGCTCGTCTCTGCCTATTCCGGCAGAGCAAGCGTCGCGCGTTACTGCTGCTGCTGCTGAGGCGCTGTGCCTCCGTTCACCCACGAGGAGAGCAAGTGCAGAGGGTCACACTGATCCTTGCCTGCGAAATGCCAGTGCTTATGTCTGCTTCCACTCCAGCTATCCGTCAATGTTAGCTACCGCTGCTGCTGCTGCTGCTGCTGCTGTTGTGCTGTGCAGAATAGGTGCAAAAAATTGACGGGGAGTTCGTTTTCCGTCTCGTTGGCAAAAAGAGCAAGAGCGACTCTTCCGTCGTAGAAAAACAGCAGAACGTGCCGAGAAAATGCACAGAAAAAAACGAAAAACGATATTATTGGCCATAACCCATGCAGGGGTACATAATACAGTGAGGTGCCGCCTCCGTATATTTCAAATGGCATAAATCAACCGAAATCTACCGCTGACCCGCTGACAGTCCCGGTTCTCGAGTTCTCAGGGTATACCACTTCGTGTGCTGTAAAAGTCGGCTCGTGTATGCATCTGCTTCTAGTACATACAAGTGTCTGAAGCAACCGAATGTTATCACCACTACGAGGTATAGACTCTCTGACGAACTAAAATACTGGTGGTGGTGTTCTGCTGGAGATTTTGAGGGTCGTTGGGAACGTATCCTGCTGGTACGATTACGTTTCGACTGACTTCTTTCTCCTCTTCTACACGAATGAATACAAAATAAAAAAGAGTTGTGTATATAACAATAATAATGTGAATGCAATAAAATGTGAGTAATTTGTTTTCTGCTTCCTCCGCATTCCGCACGTGGACGTCTCGATTCGCTAGTCTCGATGCGAAACACGAACACGAGTCGTACGAGACTACTCAACTTACGGAGATGTACGGAGACAGACCCTACGAAAAACGAGAACTTGCGATTTTGGCATTTCGGCCGAGATGTCGCCGAGCGCCGAGAAAAATTGGTATGATCCATATTGCATAAAAAAGCCACCCAAAACCCACTAAAAATCCACAAAATCATGATTTCATAATCCGAGTCCGAGTCCGATTCCGAATCAGAGTCTCAGACGAATCCATCGACCCGAAGTTCGAAGTCCGAACCGGAACATAAATGCGGCACAACCAAAAAAATCAAGCCGACGACCCAACCGTCAACCGGCGCAAGCCAGCAAGCTAGAAAGAAGCAAGCAAGCAACGCAATAAGCAAGGAATAAGAAACATACACGTACCGACAGCACCAGTGGGCACATATAGAGCTACAGCAGTGCAATACGTCGTAGCATGTACGCAACGAGTCTACCTCCGCGTCGCAACCCCCACGCTAGAATCGCGGAGAACTATGCCCCGCGATTCTCACCGTCGGAGCTTCCCCTGCTCCCAGCGAACTGGGTCCCGTCGTGGAGATCTCCCCCAACCAAAATTTGGGGTGACGTCGGAGGAAACAGCGGCAGTGGTAGTGGTGGTGATCAGGCAGGGACGGCAACTGCGGTAGCAGCAGCGGCGTCGGGCGCTAGAGCTCGACCCAGCACTACTGGGTGAGAGGGGGGTAAGAGAGGGCGTCACAGCAGAGAGGGAGAGATATCTTGCTGTAGAGGCAGGCCTGAGTGACCTCTCGTTCGTCGTGTGGCTTTGATGGTGGTGCCCATTCAGTAGAAGAAGCAGTGTCGGGCGATACGGCGGTTCTGAGCTAAGCAAACACATGGTACCCCGTGGTACAGCAGTGGTTCTGTCTCACACCACTGCTGTATAGTACCTGGTACGCAAGGCAGGCGCGTCAGAATGGGGCATATGGCGTATAGAATGCAGACTACTCTTAGGTTTGTGCTGGCGTGGTTATATTGTTACCTACATGTATACCGGTATGTAGTCTGTATGTTCAGTGTTCATACAAAACCCCTTGCTTGACGAGTAAACTTGCGTTTTACAGCGGTGCGTCGCACGTAAAACATAGGGATGAACACAAAACAAACGAGGAAAAAACGATACAATTTGTGAGTCCCATCGTTTAGACAGCATGTACCACGACCACAGGTCCAAACCTACACCAACCAGTAGTGCAGCAGTGCGTACTGTGCCTGGTACAAAAAATAGGGGGCGTTTATTGCGAATATTGAACAAAGGCACAGCAAAATCCCTGCAATTGTTTCTCGCCCCGAATAAGAGTCCTACAGCAGCGCGTTATACCTTTGTGTGATACTTTATATGAAGACCACATCCACCAAGCGTGTCTATATCCATCCAGAACCCACACCCTTAGATAAGAAAATCGTATTTTGCCTGCGTGAGTTCGAATGTCATCATCGACGCCAACATCGACTCCCTACTTTCGTAGAGTTCCAAAGTTCCCCAGTGATGTAGTAGCTTTGACCTGCTACCGAAGGCTGCACGTGCCCTTTCATGATGTATTCAGGGCAAGGAGAGAGCCCTCCACGTTGGGTTAGCAGCGTGGAGAAGAGAGAGATCGAGTGAGGTTCGGACGGGCAAACCAGGCCCGTCTCGACTTCAAGGAGGCTCGGGTTGTTGAGTCGAGTTCTCCCCCGGTATTCTCAGATGTGATACCACTCCTCATGTATCTTCCATGGGTACATGTGCAATGACCGTTCTACGAACCTTTCCCAAAACCTGTCCACGAGGTCCCATTATAATCTGGGAGAAAGGATCTTTAGGTTGGTAGGCTGTTTAGGTATTTTGCTTCCTGCTGGGATCAAGGTACGGGCGAAGACCCAACCCAACCCCTGACTCTAACCCTAACCCTAACCCTAACCATAACCCTGACCCCAAACCGCAGCCAAAACGGGCTAAAACTGGCCATAAACGCGGCTGCGCCGCGTTTACATCGAACCAGGAAATTTCTCTACTGCGGACGACGATTCCGAAGTTCTATAAACGCGGCTGCGCCGCGTTTGCATCGAACCAAGAAATTTCTCTATTGAAGACGACGATTCCGAAGTGCAGACGGTGCTGCGCAATTTCCAAGTCAAAAACACCCCTAAAGATTCTTTCTCCCAGATTGCTAAACCTACTCTCCTCCATAGTAAACCTACTTGGTATGATAATATGATCGTCGTGATCACGTTCTGGGGATCGTGGTCAGCGGCGGTGAGGGCTACACTGAACTCCGTATATTACGGCCTGTGATCAGCGTGGCTCAAGCTTGGACTCACAAGAAGGTTTCACACCGAACAGATCGTACAGATCATGATCTATCTGATCTATCTATCTACTGTAGATCATTTAGTTTTTCACCTGCCGTTGCGAGAGGTTGCGCGAAAGATCTGTATGCATAGTACAGATCCAACCCAGGACACATATGCTACTGTAGATCATGCACGTTGTGCGGGTCCCACCAGGCACAATGAGCTACTGCTGTAGATCATTGATATAAGGCTTAGATTGGATAGGCGATTGATTTAACCTTTTACCAATAGCCTAACGGACTAAGACCCTAACACATGGCGACTATCGGCAGGACATCGGTCGTTGTTCGTGAGTTCAAATCTCACGTCCACCATGAAAATGTTTTTTACAGAAAAAGCTATTTTCCTCATGTCAAGAATCTGATAAAACACTCTCTTCCTGGGTCCCCAGAGATCAGATTCTTGTGAAGAACTGCGGACTAGGCACGTACGACCGCATACGAAGAGCAAGGACCCCGCTGTTCCGAAGGGGGGGAGAGTGTTATAAGGCTTAGACTGGGTAGACGATAGGTACAACCTATTACCAATGGCCCAATGAACTATTATCGCCATACCTAATACTTAACATCATTCATTATCGGGAATAGATTATTTATCTGCCTTGAAATATCTAGATCATTGCAGGGCAAGCGATGACCTGCAGATGATCTGTCCGAAGTGTTTGAAGCATTATCATCGCTCGGATAGGGCGTTCTTTTCGGCGGGCCCATCCTCCTGTACCACTCTTTTTCTCCTTTTTTTTCATCATCACTTTTACTTTCCAGCTTAACTCGTAGGAGGTCTTACCCTCAGCGATCTTCTGGACATGCTGTGGTTACAGGTGTCGTCCCTGCTTTCCTCCCCCCGGCACGCGCCTTCGTTTTTATCGCGCATACAGTAGGGTTCAGCATTCCCACTGCTCGTCGATTTTCATCGAATGTCTTCAACTCACGCTCTCGAGTTTTCCGCTAATCATTTTTTATGCAAAAAATCCTTACGAGTATGCACTTGATGAGACTCGAACCCACGAAATTGATCTTATTACGGGGGGCCATAGTAAATGGGACCAAATTTTGTTCTTAAAAACGGGGAAATATATAGGTTTTGGTGTCTACCGTAGGTCCTATTTACTGTGGTCCTCCGTAATAGTGGCACGCGGATCGTGCCTACCAAGCCACCGGGGACGCCGGCTTTGGCCGCGAATATAATACCCGTTTTAACGCTGCTGTTACCATCACACGGAGCTTATATGCACGGTCAGAGTGGTATGGTACGATACCTACCTTCCCGTATACCGCTCTGTTTTGTCTGTCCCTTGATGCCCGTGCTCCCTATCATTGCACTCGTGTTCATGTATACCTGACGATGGCATGGTTGATCGATAAAGGTTCGCCAAAGCTACGATATCCTACACCTTCCTGATTACCGCTCTGTTTTCTCTTTCCCTTCCTACACCTTCCTGATTACCGCTCTGTTTTCTCTTTCCCTTGAGTATGCCACGCTCTCTGTCATGCATAACCAACCTTCTCCGTTGTGCTCGTGTCCATACGTACCTGGTACTTGCCGTAGATCGATAAGGTTCGCCAAAGACTCTTCGGCGAGGGAGGCGTGGGGGGCGCTCCGTGACAACTGCACAGGCCGACTTCACGCCTCACAGGTGTGTGTGTGTGTGTGATCTCCACATTACTGTACCCCCCTTGGGACCCCTCGATAGCGACCAAAACAATGGTTGATAAGGTTTGGTGTTGTCAACCAATGAAGCCTTGTACGAGCCCAGCGGTTCGGATAGGAGGGTCATATTGCGCCCGCGCCGCGCGACTCATTGCGTTGCAACTCGAGACTCCAAGTTAAATCACCCCACTATGAGCAGCCAGATAGGCATTTCGGTAATGTAATTGTCAAGTTTTAAGTATCTTCAATGCTCATCTCTGATTTCCCAAGGGGGATCGTTGAACTGTTCTTTCTTTTGTAACCGTCGACATCCAGCAGCACACCCCCAAGTGTTCGTGCCGATTCTTCAGTCCAAAAGAGAGAAAGCAGATACGTGTTAAAAAAAAAAAAGCACGACAACAACACAGAGAGACTGACTTAATTGTACATTGTAGTGCAGCAACAGGAGAGCAGACAACGCAGGTGGCATGTCATCGTACTGGGTACGAAAGGCACAGCATACACACGCCAGCAATCCAGATACATTTGAGAGAGAAAGAGAGAGAGAGAGAGAGAGAGAGAGAGAGAGAGAGAGAGAGAGAGAGAGAGAGAGAGAGAGAGAGAGAGAGAGAGAGAGAGAGAGAGAGAGAGAGAGAGAGAGAGAGAGAGGTGGGTAGGTAGGGAAGTCACGAGTACCCGATGTGATACTGATACTATACGGCACTAACAGCGTGTGTATTCTGCTCTAGGTTTTTACGATTAAACCATAAAATACGGCGACTACAAATACACCGTTACGATAGGAAACATCTCAGTCCCCCGTGCGCTACGACAGCATACACGTCTAGGCTACAGATGTGGAAGCAAGCGCGTTTTCGTGTTTTCTCGTCCTTTTACGAGTTGTGAGTTCACACATTGCCCCGGGGAAGGCCTTCAGAAGCCTTGGTTTAGGAATTCAGGAAAAAGATGGCGTATAGCATTGTTCGCATACCAGGTAGAGAACAGGGGTTGTATGGGTGAAGGGGTACAATAGCCTAGCCTCCTCCTTTTAGACCTTACATCGGAGCGCTTTTCGGATAATTTCAACGCTGGTCCTCAAAACCAATCAAACGTCAAACGTGGGTGACAAAAGCGGAACATGATCCTACCTCCTCTTTTCGGGGAGCTCACGCTCGTAGACATGTTTCAACAATAGTTGGCACTGTTTAGGTGCAGCTATCTCGTGGGTCCCAACGAGATTAACCAATCCCAAATTAATACCACCGTACTTCAAGCGGGGGGGTGTACTCGATAGGAGGGATGTACGCACTCACGTTTTGCGCGCCTTGGGCATTGACCGTTGACCGCGCATCCCCTTCGAGAGACGGAGCACCGTTCCTGCTCTTAATGGAGACACCTCCAACATTTGGGCACTCGTCACGTTGTTTCCTTATATTACATAGAAAAATAAATGCTATCCTTATCCCCTTCATGTTTCGCCGCCTGTGGCCGTCATCTATCTCCCAGGATAGCAATCGGTATCTCGCGTCTATCTAGTGTACCAAGCTCCTCCCATGTCACAACTCGTCTATTTTCCTCATCTCCTCTTTTTACACACCCCGTTCCTCCTTGTACATTTCACATCATCCTACGACTACGCGAGTTCTACTCTCTACCTGATATTGCTTTACCACGAAGGGGGGGAAAGGAAGGGGCTGTTAATTATTAATGATAAGACAACCAAAAAGTGACGACTACGCAGAGAGGGCATCGACCGCACGCAGCAGCCCGGCCGGTCACCAAGAGCGAGAGAGAGAGAAAAGTAGGGCGTGTGCCCGAGCAACGGTACAACACACGGAGATCTCCGGCGCGTGCACGGCACGATCGCCCTTCCACGTTTCGACGTCATTGGGTTCTGCTACTTGTAACACGGAGGAACGCAGCAATCAGGACCAAAATAAGCTCAGTAAAAAATACCGGCATGTTCAGGTTTTTGTGTGTGTATAACGACGGGTCCTGACTACCGTTACGGGGGTCTATAGTTAACAGGACCTATGGCATGCATAAAAA
Source organism: Macrocystis pyrifera (assembly GCA_031763025.1). NCBI lineage: Eukaryota > Phaeophyceae > Laminariales > Laminariaceae > Macrocystis > Macrocystis pyrifera. The sequence continues at coordinate 6,803,664 of JASSKH010000025.1, forward strand.
ACTATACATTTAGGTATTTTTACTAGCAATATTTGGTCCTGTTAACTATGGACCCCCGTAATATGATCCTCCGTAGCGGTTACCATAGATGGGTGGTATTTATTCAGATAGCGCTCTGTAGCTAAATAAAAGGAACGTTCTAATATCAACACCAAGTGAAAACGCTCGTTACATGTATATATATATAGGGACCGAGTGGAACATAAGCGCCACACACTGTTGAGGATGGCAAATAGGATGATAGTAGGTACCCGGTATGTTATCAACAGCGGTCGTACTGCCGCGCGCTCCCACTCCATATTTACCACACTGTCCCGAAATGTAGTTGAAGTTTGGACTCTGGTGTCGACATCAAACGGTTATTACGTTTTTCGGCCAGAGCGATGGGTGCGGGTAGGAAGACCGCGCCTGACATGCTGTAGTTTTTGGCCACCGTACCCCCGGGGACCTTAAGACGAAAAATAGAGGGAAACCTGGGACAGGAGGGCGGAGTAGCGTAAAAAACCAACTGCGTACTGTGTAAATGATCAGCGGGAGAAGTTACCACTGCTCGGCGTAGATACAAGTTTAAAGACCGATTGGTATCCCTACCAGTGCACATACGGTCCTTATGTTTCCGCCCAGTGTGGTGTGATATTAACCCATTTAGAGCTGCAGTCCCGTTTTCGGGCCAAACCACTCTAATTATAAGTAATTTGTACCCAAAACGGGACTGTGACCCTAAAAAGGTTAAGGTGGAGCATAGTAGTACATTGTAATCCGGACCAAATATGGTGAATAAACATGGGGGGGGGGGGATAAGTTGGTTTTTGCGTCCATCGTGGGTCCTGATTCTTACTACATTAGCCCCCCCGCGTCATAGCCCGTCTGTTCTCTCTGCAAAAAGAAGCCCTGTTTTTTTTTTTTTTGAGTTTCTTGAGCACACCGGGGACGTATTCACTGCTGATGCTGACTGTTTACATTGAGAGGGGGTGGTGAGTGGATGGGTAGACCACAATAGAAATACACCCAAGGTACATCGCCGCCGCCATCGCCTTTTTTTTTCCCCCTTTTTTCTTTGTTGGTGCTCGATCACGGCAGACCCACAACATTTCGGATAGAAGCATCGACTCCGGGCTCATCCCGCAGCATCTCCTGGACGGGACCATTCCGCCGCCCAATGGGACCCGCGCCTCCAGCCTCGACTACTTTCCCAAGAGCGAACGCCCTTCGACTGTGCCCCCAATCCGCATGGGACACCAATTCAGGTGAAGCGTGCTTTGCACTTTTTTGTTTTCGTGCTGAATGCGTTACGTCTGTTGTTGCTGTTACTCGGTTGTTGTTGGTGGCGGTGGTGTTGGTGTTGATGATGGTGTTGGCTGTGTTGGTGTTGATGTTGGTGTTGTTGGTGATGATGCTGGTGGTGGTGTTGGTGGTGGTATTGGTGTTAGTGGTGATATTGTTGTTGTTGGTGTTGGTGTTGGTGATGGTGTTGGCGTTGTTGGTGTTGGTGTTGGTGGTGGTGGTGGTGGTGGTGGTGGTGGTGTTAGGGGTGATATTGTTGGCGTTGGTGTTGGTGATGGTGTTGGCGGTGTTGGTGTTGGTCCTGTTGGAGTTGTAGTTGTTGTTGCCGGTGACGTCGGACTACGGCCAAAATCGGGCCGGTGCTTGCGTAATTCTTACATTTGGCGAAAACGTTACCTCTGTGCCGGTAATTACCGCAAAATCAGGGGACATTTTTAGAGATGTCCCGCTCAATCGAAGGACGCCATCGCCACTGTCGCAGCCGATCGGAGGGCCATAGCGCCAGCTCAAAGGTCCAAATATGGCAGCCAGGAGCTGCCCGGGGGACCAAATGCAGGGGTTTCATGTAGATAATTATGGCTTTTGTTGATAGGAAAAAGAGGGCGCTACGTAAATATGGCGAACGGCGACCCAGACCAAAATACTTCCTGCTAGAACAGCTCGCCGTAAGGACGTCATACAGAGTATTCCGACATCACTGTTGATACTGTCAGCGTTGCTGTTGTTTTTGGTGTTTTGCTTTTGCGCGTGCAACTCCAAGCCATATTCTAGTCCTTGGTCACAAAACCGGCTGCACTAATTTCTCATCATGGAGTTAATAAGCAAGGGTACACGAAAAAAAAAAAAAAAAAAAAAAAAAAAATGAGACCCCCCACTTCTTTTTTTTTTTTTCGAGTCCCAGAAAGGGAAGGGGCATACTAAAATCAGGCAAAAAAAAAAAAATGGAAAAAAACATCAAACGACAACACTTTTTATTTATTTTCTGACCAAAAAAAATCCTAAACCCGCTGCCGTAGTTTGTTTTTTCTCTCTTTTTATTGTGTGTGTACCCCTGCTCTGTTTCGAAACATAAGGAACTATTATATTGAGTGTTTATATGCTAACGAACTTGATGTTTTGGTACATAGTGGTACAGCAACGTATGTATATGTATCGTTTATCGTGTGAGTAAAAAAATGGAAAGGCTCTCTGAGGAGGCTCTCTGAGGCGTCTACGATATAGGTATCACATTTGGAGGGGGGAGAAAAAAAAATCTGAGCCACCCCGGCGTCCTGACCGGGGGGCCAGTCGAAGGATGAACGAGTACGTTACTTGTGCTCTACATTGTTGGGCACAACGCTTACGTACGTACGCGTACGTACACGTTACGAGATGCGTTGTGTTACCGGGGGCCATAGTAAACAGGACCTACGGTACACACAGAAGCCTACATGTTTCCACATTTTTACTAGCAATATTTGGTCCTATTTACTATGCCCCCCCCCCCGTAGTAGCATCAAATCAGTCTTGTTCATAATGTTCGTTCCGGTTGAGTTCCGTGCTACACCTCGGGGGGACATAGGAGCCTCGGAAGATTTACTACTATTGTATAGGGTGAACCCGCCTATTATTGTAGAACGCCTCCTCTTGGGAGGGCGGGATTTAGAATGAAATGCATGTATTAACAGATGCTTGCGATAAAACAAAGTTGACATCAGGTATACATCACTCGTTCGGTATTGATATTATTAAATAGTATTAATAGTCAAACTGGGAGAATAAGTCGTCGCCAAAAAAGATCCAAAATCCACAAAATTGCAGGATCACGAAATATTTGTCGGAGCCAAATATTCCGAAAAGGCCAAGACGTCGTGCAGGTCTATCTATGTACGTATAGGAGGAGGGCGGGGATATAAATACGATATGTTCCTTGAAATACTGTCGGAGCCAAGTTTTCCGGGTGATCAAGACGTCGCGGACGTAAATACATCCTGATATGGGGGGGGGAAGGGATAGATACGACATGTTCTTTGCATATTCTACGGACGTGGGGAAGAGAGAGGTATCATAAGGTGCTTGTGAGGCCCGCCGGCTTGTCCACAGCGCCGATGAGTCGAAACAATGATATAAAAAAGATAAGAAAATAACCCCATCTAACCCCATCTAGAAGTCGCGACTCGTTGACGGTACAAGCTTGCAAAGCACAGCGCCAGGCATGGTGTTCGGTAGTTAAAACAGTGCGGGGCCCCTACTGTTGTCAGCGTGTGGAAAGGAGCAGCAAGGAAGCCATACCGGGATATACCAGGCACAGAAAAAATTAGAGATCCCGGCGCGGTATCTTGAATCACAGATCACAGGGAAGAATACGCAGTATTTGTAGTATCCCTTTAGTCTGTGCCCACGTCTAAGACCCAGCCTTAGGTAAGCGTATGTTGGCAACGTGCGTACGTACGCACGTGGCTGCGGTAAAAAGTACCTTTGACAGCAGTACCTGTTGCCAGACTGCCCCTGAACATATAAGTACTGTACCCCCTTCGGGACATATTTTAAGCAAAAATGTCCGAAGACATGTCAAGCAACGCAGATCGCGCGCTGCCAAGGGTGTAGGGCCGAGTGTTTCGCACTAAAAACCTATTACTAGTACAGTAGTTTGGTGTCAGTCAAGGCGTGTGTGTCAAGGGCAAAAAGTCGCTGTCTGGTCTGTCAAGGGGGTGAAAGTTAGTGCCGTCTCCTGACATCTCTGCTTCTTTATAAGCGGTAGCGACCAAAAAAAATGGTTGGTAAGTTAATTTTTGGTGTTGTCAACCATTGAACCGGGTAAACTCGCGTCACTACCCCCGTGCCGGACACCCCAACTTTTTGTACCGTCCCCCTAATCACGCAGTGGATACGGTAGCCGTTTGCTGTAATCGTCGATTTTTTTGTGTTGTCGATTTCTCTCTCTCTCCGAGAAGGAAATTCCAACAACAAGACATATCGTATCGGTTGCTGTTGTTGACACAGACAGGGAGGGGCGGGGATTTTTGGGCCAGCCGGTGGATTTGTTTTAGCGCCGGGTCAGCTGCGAGTGACAGGCCAAATAGCTGTGGCTACTTACTGCTAGGTAGGGGAGAAGAAAAAAAATGATCCAGCTCTCAGCCCACCCCGCAATTTTTTTACCCGGGGTTATATTTCTGCTGATTTTGCGTAAGGGAAAAAATAAATAAAAAATAGGGCTCTTCGCGGATCAAAAGGTCATCAAAATATCACGGGTCGGGTCGGGTCGTTGGGGGGTCGGGTCGGGTCGGGTCGGGTCGGGTCGGGTCGGGTCGGGTCGGGTCGGGTCAGGAGATGTTCAAAATTGCACGAGTCGGGTCAGGTCACCCTGGCCCGACCCGAACCGCGAGGTTTGACGTGACCCATGTTGTTGTTGTTGCTGTTTTTGTCTTCACATTTAAATTAACTCATGCCCGCACTATTGATTCCTGTGAGGGTATTAGCTGCTGAGCTATAGAGATAGAGGTAAAAGACCGATCGATTACCCGGCCCAGGGTAAATCCTTATAACACTCTTCCCCCCCCCCCCCCCCCCCCCCTGAACGGCGGGATAGTTGGGGCGTCAGAACCGTGTACGTCTGTACACGCTGACCTACCCGCTTCGTTTCATTAGCACCTGGGGAACCAGGGAGGCATGTTTTGAGGGACGCACGCGCAAGCGTTTCTGTGCTAAAAAAAAGAAACGTTCGAAGCGATATTCGAATCCGTGTCCTGCCGACGACGCCATATGTGAAGGTATTACCTGCTGAGCTATATATAGTATAGGGGTAAAAAGATCGATCGATTATTATCCAAAGCTAGGGTAGTCCTTAGAACACTCTCACCCCCTTCTGAACGGCGGGACATTTGGGGGCGTCGGTACGGCATACGGCCGTCCGCTGAACTAATTACTATATACCCGCTTCGTTTCAATACCTGCTGAGGAACAAGGGAGGTGTGTGTCTCAAGGGACCGCACGCGCGGGCGTTTTCTAGAAACGGAACGTTCGATTTGAGATTAGAACCCGTGTCCTGCCGACGGCGTCAAATGTGAAGGAAGGTGTTACCTACCGAGGTGTAGTATAGGGGTTGAGTATCGATCGATTACCCAGCCCAGGGTAATTTTTGTAACAGTCTGTAGTCACAGACAGCACAGAGGGCTCCAGACAACTGGAGCGGGGGAATAGCTCAGGCGAAAAATGTAGTCAAATCTAATCAAATAATAATGATAATAATACTCATAATCATAATCATAATCATAATCGTAATAATAATCAGAATCGTATTCATAATCTTAATCATAATCATAATCGTATTCATAATCTTAATCATAATCATAACCATAATCATAATCATAATAAAAGTAATAATAATCATAATAATCATAATCATAACCACAATCATAACCACAATCACAATCATAATCATAATCATAATCATAATCATGATGATAATAACAACAAACAACATGACTGATAACGATACTAACAATAACACAAAAACAGCCAGATACCACACGAACAGCCCTGGACAAAACGAACCAAATACCACTACTCTTCCAATTTCTTGTTTTTTTGCTGCATCGACAACGCTCCTCCTTCTCTCTCTCTCGTGGGTTTTTTCATCGATGCCGCCCCCTTGCTTTTCCTTGCAGATTGCTTCGGGAGGTCCCCCCCCAAGCGGCTGGACGAGTACAAGAGGGGCGCCATTCTACAAGACGGGCCGGTTCGAGTCGTCAGGTGGGTGGGTGGGTGGGCGGATGGGTGGGTGGGTGGATGGATGAGCGATGAGTGGATGGGTACAACGAACATATATTCGCTTCCTCGTCCCCGAGGGCGGGGTGCTCTGGCTCACACGCGGGTGTTCTAAAGAGGCATTTCTGTGTGTTCTACCCCCCCCCCCCCCCAACACCGCTATCCTACGGCACGTGCACTTGTACCGAAACATTGTAGCGCCGCGCGGCATGCGGTGTTGCTGGCTGAGATCGGCCCTGGTGTGTATGTATAGCGAGAAGAGCATGCGCGGCTGAAATCGCTAGGCGACGTTTCGGCGAGCGTTGAGAAGAGAGTTCTTGCCGAAGGTGCCTCGACGCCGAAGCCCCCTCGCCAACATCCCTGAAACTTCTCACACCATGCGCCGTGGCCGCTGACCTGTAGTAGCTGTATATCGGGAGGGGATGTTGGGGAAAAAAATAGGTTGGAAGGGTGGCGGATGCCGTTCTTGCTTTGGGATGCCAAGGGCCGGGGTGGTTCACGCTCGCATTGCTTGCTTGTTTAGTTTCCGTTCCGCCGGTTCCGGACAAAGTACTTCCCGGCGCTAATTCATTGATCGCCGTCACATGTTCGGAAAGTGTTTTGATCACCTCCCACCCCGCCCCCCTCCCTCTCTCTCTCCTCCCCCTCCTTCCTCCTCCCTCTCTTTCCCCCTCCTTCACTCTCCCCTTCCCTCCTTTATTCCCTCCCCCCTCCTCCCCTCCCTCCCTCCCTCCCTCCCTCCCTCCCTGCCCCCCCCCCCCTCCCCGCCTCCTCCCTTCACCCCCCCGCCCTCCGTTTGTTTCTCTCCCCCCCCCCCCCCCTTCGCCTCTTCCCCTCTTCCCTCCTCCCCCGGTCCCTGCTGGGTCTGTCCGTGATGTCCAACAGACACACCTCGAAAGACAGGACATACATGAAGAAGAGCGCGCTCAGGAACCCTCGGGGAATATCGCGCAACGTCCTCGGCGGCTTCTGCACGTCCTGAGTGACGCACACCACCCACCCGCCCGGAAAAAACGCCTTCATCATCGACAACACGGAAACCCCTTACCGTTTTTTTTTTTTTTTTTTTTCCGTACTTTGTTTCGTCGCTGGCCAAAACGACACGTTTTGGTACAATACGAAACCGGTCTCTTTATTTCCGGAGCTATTTCCCTCGCTCTATGCAGAGGGAGCTTTTTTCCGATGGTATGTATAACGCGCACAGCCCGTGGGTTTTCCTTTACAAGAGGCATGCATACCTTGCGGGGAGGATCGGTTGGAAACTTTTCTTTTCTTTTCTTTTCTTTTCTTTTCTTCTGCACGCATTGGACTTATCACGATCTAGATCATCGTGCTGATAGATGGTTCGGATCGTCTGGGTCCTTCTGTATGTATTCCCGCACCGGAATGTTGTGCAAGCTTTACATATCCTACTGGTGGTTGCTCTGTATGTTGTATTAATAGTTTCTTCCCTCTCGGGTTCTGCTGATTGCCTCCTATCCCCTACCCCCGCACCCCCCCCCGCGCCTCCCCCGGTGCTCTCTCCCCGTCGGCATTTCCAGTGCCTGTTTAGGTCGGGGGGGGAGGAGGATGTACTCATTATCATGCATGGTCGTAGCTGTATGACCATAGGGCGGGGGGGGGGGGGGGGGGGGGGGGGGGGGGGGGGGGGGGGGGTGGGGGATCGCTGGGTGTGGTTTAGTGTGAGTTGATGTTGTCTGGTGCCTGTAATCAGAGAACTGGTTTTGGGGGAGGGCTGGCGTAAGCGATCTCCCTGTGGCTGTGGGTTGTGTCTACTGTGTTCCCTACTGTTCGCGCGACGAAGGATGTGGCGGGTACGAAACAAAGACGAAGAGAGTCGCAAAAGCTTGCGATGCACCGCATCAGTACACGCGCTGCTGAGCCTGGCGTGCCCAGCCGTTGTGTGCATGTGCCGCGAGGATGATAAGACATGCAACAGAGGCCGAGGAAGGGACAAGAATGCGAACGTTCCCTCCGCTCAGGCTTCTGTTGTTTTATCACACCTAGTTAGGTGTAAGTCCAATTCCGCGCGGCACACGTCACGCTATACACCGGGACGAACAAATGATTCCATGCATCGTACGAAACGATGTATATGTCGGAAGGTCTCTGAACGGCCGCGCCGTCCTATTGTGAGGCCCTCCGCATTTTTTTTTGCAAAACACGCTTAGACATATTCCGAGCACCAATATAGCGCTGTAAAAAGTATCTTGTTTTTGTTGTTTCGTCTCGGAAACCTCTAAGGTGGCCCACACCGAGCGTTCTGCCTCTGATCTATTATTGCCACAGAGGGGGGAACCCATGCGGGGGGGATCGGGTGTCAACAGCATGTGGGGGTGTACGCGTTGCTTTACGAAACGATGAGGGATCGATGCCAAATGTGGAGGGAAAAAAGCGGTGGAGGGACTGCTAGCAGGACAAAAATGGGCGGCATCAGGCAGATATAGGGGTGCAGGCATTTCGAATGTGTGAGCGGCTTGGTGACGTGAATAGTTGTTCGTGGAGTATGTAGTGCGGACTGCGCGGGGAGCACACAACCAGCACATTTTCGTAAATAGCTGAGGCAAGCATGTACCAGTAGGACCTGCTGTCCAGAAGGGGTGATTGGGCAAGTGAGCAGTAATCAAAGTCAAGTATGCGTCAACTTACTTGTAGACTCGATACCAGTATATTCCAACATACAACATATATGCTATCTCGTCCAAAGGGACTGCGGTGTAAAATGGTGGCAAACCCAGATCCGGAGTGAGCGTCCACGTGTTGACGCGAGGGTGCCCAAACGAAGCTGAAGCGGCTCGATCGCGAGGTGCATGCACTCTTTGGGTCCGTGATGGTGCATGTACGCTTTGGGTCTCTGATGGTGTACGTAAAAGGTGCCATCCGTTCTCTTGACCCATGGAGTTTTTCGCGTGTTCGTTTCGTGTGCAAGTTGCCGACTAGACTTTTCAGCAATATTTCGCGCTCAGCTAGAAGAGGCGACTCTTAAGAGAACCCACCGATACGATGCAGTCAGTACATGTGCGTGATACGTGAGCTGCAAACTGTTCTTAACTTACAGTTGAGAAACGTTTCTGCGCGTTGATTGGTGCACATGTCACACGTGGCCACGGTGAAAAGGTTCTGCCGCTTCAGGCCCACGAAAGGCTAATTGCTCATATCAGGGGGTTACGCGCGCTGAGATAAAGAGGTACCAGGGTAGCTCTTTTTTTGGCCAGAAAACCTCTGACTGGGCGCGCTCCTTAACTCAATATCGTCGAAACACCGTTACAGTTTGTCGTACTACCGACGACGCCATATGTGAATACACGTAGCCTTGCGGTGACGGTATCATCACTACAGTAGATTAAGCAGTATGGGGCGAGCCTGACTACTTTGCAGGTTCGCTCTGGTTACTTTCGATCACGCACACGTGCAGGGTTCTTATTAGCTGTTTCTTGCCTCTGCAGAGCTTCTGAGCGAGAGGGTAAGCCAAGTATTCATCTTGAAAGAGGAATAACAAATAGTAACGCCTCCACAACAATAGAGGGGAGACGGGGATACCATGAAACATTCATGATTCACCTATTAATAGGCTACGGGAATGTTCATCTCGGGTTGCACTTTTCGGCTTTTCTCGAAATCAGTGATGGGGTTGAGGTATGTGGAGCTCCTCAGAAGCGAGGAGTCTCAGAAAAATCAACTTCCACCCCTACAATCGTAGTATTACGGGGAACCATACATAGTAAATAGGACCTACGGTACACACAAAACCTATATATTTCCCTGTTTTTACTAACAAATACTTGGTCCTATTTACTACGTATGCTCCCCCGTAATACGAGCATGCGTTGAGTGTGTGGGCGTCTGGTGTCAGACGTTCACCAAACACGTACTTCGTACACATCACCAAACGCGCATCGCATACAAGATACTCGTGCCACGAACACAATGCACACAGCGAGCGTGCACACTAAAGTATTAGCAGGTCGCATGCGGGACAAAAACAGCGCGCATACAACACACAAGCGTCCATACTACGCTAATATGGCCCGCACAATAAACCGTACGAGGATGCCGCAAAAGCGTGCGCATACAGACAGTATCAGGCCCGCCAATAAAAAAGTGCCCAATAGGAACATAATGCTCGCTTTTTGGAAAAAAACGCTTCTAAGAAAATCGGGATAAGAGAAGCGACTCAATGGTAAACTCCACAACTAAATCCTACCTGGTATATAATAGCCTATCTATGCTCAAGGTTGTTAAAAGATGGCGCCCCAATAAGAATCTCAGGCTTGCCCAGATTAGGTGTTTCTCGTTGGCGGGCCCATACTGCAGCTGTACAATATCAGCACGCGCATGTGACACCGCAGTCAGGGCTTATACAGCGGTAAGTAGCACGGACGATGCAACCTGAGCGGGCAAACGACGCCAGCGTGCATATACATGACGCCTCGGTGCATATCGCGTACGACATCACCGCGCATACGTACAACGCTATCGCGCAAGAAAGGCTAGACTCAGAGTGCATACGATACCAACGCGCATATATACAACACCAGCGTACATACGACACCAGTGCACGCATACCAACAATACCAGAGCGCATCCAAACATCGGCGTGAATACAGCATCTACGCGCATACAACGCCAGCGCGCATACAACGTCGGCACGCACGCTTACAACACCAGCGCGCATACAACACCAACGCACACAAAAGGATAATATCTATCAATACGGGGGTCCATAGTAAATAGGACCAAATATTGTTAGTAAAAATAGGGAAATATATAGGTTTTTGTGTGCACCGTAGGTCCTATTAACTATGGTCCCCCGTAATAAATAGCATGTTTCAAGGCTTGTCATCGGCCTGTGGTCCGGATCGGGCCGGGCTGAATATTTAGAAAATGTGATGGGCCGGGCCGAGCCGGGCCTGGCCGAGAATTTTGAAAATGTGATGCGCCGGGCCGGACCGGGCCGTGATAATTTGAATATGTGATGGGCCGGGCCGGGCCGCGGCCTATCATCTCGAGATTTGATGGGACGGGCCGGGCCACGGCCCATGAGTTGTGGGCTCTATATGCGCCGCTCCACCGCACCCATGAGGCGGCCCATTAGTTTTCGCGGGCCTGCCCGGCCGCGGCCCATGAGTCGGGGTGTACTACCTGGTGCCTCGACGAGCTCCTTCCTCTGTGCACTGACTCTTCGTCTGTGCTGATTGATGTTCTCCTCGCGGCGAGAGAACCAGCTTCCACTCCGCCGCGTGGTCCTCACGCAAATATCTGATCAAGGCCTTGGTGGCGTTGCGGGGGTATGGAGGACAGTCCTTACCGTCTGCGCGACGAAGGCAGCATTATATTTGATGTTCTTCTTGCCGTCCTTCGGCCGGGACGGAACCGTCCGTTGGTGACAACTTACTTCGTGAAGTAGGCCTAGACAGGGGACATCTTCTGACCGAAAGTTGCGACGACGTTCGCTTTCGTATGTGTCGTTGTCGAATCGAGAATGATGAGTACTGCTGCTGCTGCTGATGATGCAGCATGGAGAGGAAGCCCCCGTCAAAAGACCCTCCCTGGCGTTATGTTAGCTCTCTTCGGACGACAGATCCAGATCGATACGTAGCAGGTGATATTACAGCAGCAGGCAGACATGTCAGGAGACGGCACTCATACCCCTCAACGGACGGGGTCAAGGAGAATGTCTTGACGGACGTATCTTGACGGCAAAATCCGGGGACACGGAGTAAAATTCACCGTCTTTTGTAAGCGCGTGGACACTTTATTGAAATATTTGGAATTCTGGGAAAAAAAGCTCTCCGATAATATCGACCCTTAAAGATGCCGACTAGTTCCTACCAAGTAGTAGGTTGCTTGCGGTAATTTGTAGAGGTCGCCCCCCCTTTGTGTCCGGCTGGCTCGTTTGTGGCCCGACGTTGTGGTTTCTATCGACAAAATACTACAACAGTGATACCGGAAACTCAGTTAGCTTGGCTTACCTGGGCACCAAGCAAACAAATAAACTGCTGGTCATAGCCATGAAGTCCAGTCAACTCACAGGCCTACTATCATAGCTATATAGCGAAAGGACAACCTGTATGCACAACAGAACGCCTCCATATGAAAAGGGGAAACGGGAAAAAAAAACTGCAAATTATCAACGCGAAGTCGACAAGACTCGTTACAATGTATACAAACGTCGTGTACAGGAAAAATCTGCATGGACGGGCCGAAGCGATAGCAATAAATAAGGTAGTAAGGTAAATACGAACACATACGTAACAAACAAGGGGTCCTACAGAACAACACAGTAGACGAGTGATGTGTTGCCGTGAACAGACTCGACATGCTTGCTACACAATCGGCAAGGTCAAACTAAAACCCTCGACCGCATGTTCGCGAACGGCAGGTCCCTCACAAGTCCCACGCCCCTGCAATCTTTTCGCTGGGCTGCTTTCGATATTTGCTCGTTTGTACGCGTTCTGCCATGCAGCAAAGAGTACAGACGTATACCTGGTATATGCGAACCATCACAGGGTGGGCATATGTAGTAAGAATCAGAACCCACGATAGGCCCGAAAACCACTTATCCCCTCATGCTTACACACTAATTTTGGTTCTGATTACTACCACTCTGTCCCGAAATATAAGAAACGTTCACATTGAATATTCATATACAAACGTTCCTTGTATTTCGGTACAGAGTTGTACGAACGTATTATTACTATGCCCCCCCAGAATACCAACACAAGGTTTACACACCTCTCGCACAGATCATTTGCAGATCGTTCCCACTTGATGATCTAGATCTTTCGAAGCAGATATTAATAGATCTATCTGCGATTCGTGGATGATCTGTATGATCTAGCTCTCATGTTGCCGGGTGGGGCCCGTGTATATAGTCGGCATGCTCGAGCACACGTTTACTGGGTTGGATCTATCTGCCCTATAAGGCAGATCCTGCACAATCTCTCACAACGGCAGCTGAGGAACTAGATCATCTATCTGTAGATAGATCAGAAAAATCATGATCTGTATCACATCTGTCTATCCGAGGTGTGCAAGGTTACTATTACGGGGGACCATAGTAAACAGGACCAAATATTGTTAGTAAAAATAGGTAAATGTATAGGTTTTTGTGTGTACCGTAGGTCCTATTTACCATGGTCCTCGGTAATACTGCATATACGTGGTGCTGCGCTGTATACAGCCCGCGATCGAAAGGTGCGCTTGCTGATTACAACCGCAACAAGCCCATGCACGGGGCCCGTCGAACACGTCGTGGAAGGGCTGGGCGTTCCACCACCGTCGGAGGAGGCAATGGTCATCAGCCCCAAAAAAATGGCTGCACAAAAAAGTCAGCAAACGACGCAATTGTAGGCAGCACCTTGCTACGCATAGGCGCAACAGTGGGTCTACCACCGCCGTGTGTACCCAGGCGTAAGTTTAACCTCCACAAAACGCAGCTGCGTGTCAAGCTACGAAGGCAAAAAATGTAGGAACAATGCCATCATAAAACCCTTTCCGCAACCACCCCGACCAACTCCAGCGCACGCCAAAGGATTCGGACCGGCCACAGCAAGCAGTACACTGCTGTGTTGACTTTGTGAGCCCTGAGAGTCGCCTCATCCGAGCCCGCATCGAGCAGAATCCGCTATACACCCCGCTCCCCCCTCAAGTGAAGTGCACACACCAGAAGGCAAACCAGCTCATTGACGCTGTCGTCCATATGCAAGAAAATCCGCCTCAAAAGCGGTTCTTAGTAGGATGCGGCTCATCCTTCATACGACTCGCTCAACACCTCACGTGTTCGCTTCGCGCTTGGTGCAAGCAATGTCTGCTTGGTCGGCGAAACCCCGACGTGCTCCGTCCCGGCATTGTAGGGATGCGAGGGTCTATGGTCATACGACTACGGCCATGCATAATAATGAGTACCCCCCCCCCCCCCCGCCATAAGGCAGTCTGAATCTTAGGGTTGCGCATCGGCTGTGCTTACCGATACTTAAAACATCGGTTATCCGATAATCGGGTGGCGAAGCCGATACATCGGGCGAGCGCAGAAAAATCCTGGCCATCTCCCTTCAATTCACTTCATAATCCGTGCGAAGTTGAGTATTTTAGCCGTCGGCGAAACATCGGTCAAAACATCATCGCCCCGATTTTTTTTCCGATTCCTATTTAAATTGCTCCGATTATTTGGGTGAATCGGCTCCGACTAACAAACCTAGTACTAAATCCGCCTTCGATGTCCCCTGCGCCGCGAGAGAAACATCATCCGAACACCGCGCTCCGACAGAGAACCCCGGTCAGCCCCAAAACGAAACAAAATCACCATATCTTGATGGTGCTTTCACCCCTTCCCTTCCTGGCCCCCACCCTTGAGCCAGCCTTGCTTCGCCGCGTATCCGAACATGTCGGTGACGGCGAGCCTTTCCTGTTTCGCGCGCAGCGTCGGTTCGTTTGCGCTCGGGTCAGCTGGAGGGGGAGGAGGAGAGAGGCGTGCAAACGGCAGGTCTACTCGTAACTAACTGCTGTACCTTTCGTTTTTTCGGCCGAAAAGTATCCGGCCATAATGTGTACAACGGGGCTCCTCGGCTGAATAGACCGAAGAACAAACAAATGCCGTCGCCGTTACAGCAGTACGTTTTCTCCCCCGTGATATTCTTGATACAATTACGACAGCATGTTCTTCGTGTTGAGATATCACTATATTTTTTTTTTCCTCGAAAAAAAAAAAACAGATATTTTTTTTCCTCGAAAAGAAAAACAGAAGAGATACCTGGTATTATTTTCCTCGAAAAAAGAAAAAAGAAAAACAGCTTTTTTCTTTCAGTTGAGCTCACCAACCTATTCGAGATTTTGGTCTGATTGGCGTATGAGGGATTAGGGTCAGGGTTAGGCTTGCTCTGGTTGGCCTAGGGTTGAGGTTAGTTACTACTCGTCTCGTACATACTACTAGTGTGCGTCAAAAACCATTATCTCCAGCACGTGGTAAGCAACCCTCCTTTGTTTTGCCTGTTGAGGTAAAAGGCTCCACCAGCGAAGCGAAGAGAGCCTCAGCGTAAGTAGGTGTTTAACCCTACCCTGTGCTAGTCGGGTGACGTGATTTCATTTATTTTCCATGCCCACGCATCACCTTCTTGGTCCTGCTCCCCTCACACAATGGTCGCAACGCAGACCCGAGGTCACTACTACGGGGGTCCATAGTTAACAGGACCTGTGGTGTACATAAAAACCTATATATTTGCCTATTTTTACTAACAAAATTTGGTCCCGTTAACTATGGACCCCCGTAATAGTACGGCGGTACGTGCCTTGCATTTTTATCGCCAGGAAGACTCCATTCAGCACTTTTCTTACCCTTGCCGACTCGCGCTGAATTCCTGCACCGCCGGGCGCGGGAGGGGAGATGCACACCCGGCGGCTCTCTGCTTTCCATTCCTTAAAAAAAAAAAATCATTATTTCACTGCTTGTACTACATGCATGTAGTGCAAAAAACTGACCCTCCCCCTCAAGCTCCAAGCGCATTTGTCCCTCGAAAAAAAAAGCGTGGACATCGTTGTGAAGGGGTTATATGCGTGACCTGTGTGTAGGCGCGCGTATGTACAAAAGCTACGTGCAACCCTCGAAACGTAGGCACACACACACTCCTTGAATTCTGCAGCCTCAGATTCTGTCCCCGTATACGGCATGTATACCCTGCATGCGCAGGCCATACAAAAAACCCCCGCAGTACCACGGGGGGCCATACTGTAGTAAGTAGGACCAAACGTTGTTAGTAAAACTAGCCAAATGTACGGGTTTTTGTGTGTACCGTAGGTCCTATTAATTATGGCCCCCCGTAATAGTATTATCACCCACAGCTCGCAAACATGAGTTGTCGTCGAAATCCTCGATTCTCACAGCTTTTAATTTTATGAATACACCAGGTAAATCTCACCAATGCTTACCCGGTACCACGTACTCGAGAAAACGGTTGACACACACTACTGTATACAAGACGAAGGGACTACCGATCTGACCGGCAATGTAAGCTCCATTTGAGCTGTAGTATGAGTATCAAGCGGGGATTACATTCCCGGTCAAATTGGAAGCGCCAACCATTGGTTGATTGGGTCTGATCGGCTCGAGGTTAGGGTTTATAGTCCTGGGCTGAGCCTTGTCCGGCTCCCTTTGTTCTATCAGGTTTTTCGGCTTGAAAAAAAAAAACCCAAAAAAACGGCTGGGTCGAATTTCTGCCGAATAAACATTTGTTTTTGTTAAAACAAACCGTGTGTTTTCTCGGCTCGTGGCAATTTTGGCTCGTTGCAATTTTGGCTCGACGAAAAAGCAAATCGGTGGACTAAAAAAAATATGTTTTACGGCTACTTCTGTTCGAATTAGGAAAAAAATCGGCTATCTCTTGGCTGAGCCTCGTCCGGCTCCTTTTATGCAGGTTTTTCGGCTACAAACCAAAACAAACGATTTCGGGCTCATTTCGGCTCGGCGCGTGACAATTTTCTTACTGAAAGCTAATATACGATGTGCGTTTATGTTGTTGTACTGGGTTGCTGTGCTGCTGGGGCCCCAAAAAACAGGGTTTCCATATAACACATTGGCGTTATACATGGCGGGGGCGAACCACAACCGGTTTATTTTTGTTACAACCCCAGTTTAGTCCCCCCAAAAATTGGCGCCGAGTCGAAAAGTCATCGGGTCTTCATACGTTGTACGTAAAACACCTGCTTTTCACGTCCAAAAAAAAAACAACGAAAATCGGTTTTATTTTCGTTTTTTTCGGCTATCATAAAACCCGGATGAGCTTCAGTCTACTGTGGTTAGTCCCATTCGTATGGTACACAGGGAGTGTCGAACATTTTTCTCGAAACAAGAGTGGTAAGCTACCCTCATAAATGTACTACGGGGGACCATAGTAAACAGGACCAAATATTGTCAGTAAACAAAGGTAAATATATACGTTTTTGTCTGTACCGTGGGTCCTGTTTACTATGGTCCCCCGTAATAGCAGAGCTACTGAAATTCAGGCAGCAATCCACGCCTTTTCCTACTGCAAGCAGCAGCAGCAGCACCTCAAACGACTGCTGCAATTTCCAAGCAGGTTGTCGCCGAAAAGAGGATGAGGCTCTAAGGGGGTTTCAACCAGGAGCAGCATATGCACACGCACTGTGTACACTCTGGTACACGTCAAAACCATATTTGTGAACATTTACGGAGGTTTTTGTGCTTGGCGCCTAAAGCCGACCCTCCGACTCGAACTCTACCCCCATATTCCCCTTACACCATGGCATGATCATCAGTGCTTTGATGCTGTGCTTGGGAAGGCTCTATTACGGGGGTTCATAGTAAGTAGGACCTACGGTACACACTAAAACCTATATATTTTCCTGTTTTTACCAACAGTATTTGGTCCTATTTACCATGGTCCCTCGTAATAGGTTAACTCGGTCGGCTCGGATGCTGTGCTAGGATCGATTCTACACAGGTTGATTCGACCGGTTCAAGGTGCTATGGTTGGGAAAGACTACGGATATAGGTTGATTGAGCCCCACACGATACATACACCCTTAGCCAAAAACCGGAGTGCGCAAATGGCTGGCTACCTTAGGAAGATTTCGCTCTTAGTTTCAACCCTTGACTTTACTGTTGACATGATAGCACGAAGACAAAAAACAAAGACCCAACAGCTGTGAGGTCGAGCATTTCGTCGAAACCCCCTCCTCGCCCCTGTAAGTTCGCGTCGAATATATGGACTGCACTCCCGTTTTTTGGGGGGACAAACTGCTCATAATTTGAGCGGTCTGTTGCCAAAACGGGACTTGCAGTAGTTTTGGGGTCAAGAAATCGCATTAGCTGTCGCTCACCTCTTCGGCTAGCTCTGGGTGCCACAGGTCGAACAGAAGCAGCACCCGCTCTCCCTCCGTCTTGTTCCACACCTCATGCTCGTAGCAGTCGTCGAACACCACGCACTTGCCTAGCGTTTAGCAGTTTGCGCACGTGGCGGCGCACACACATGCATACATACAGATGTACAGCGGGCATATAAGAGTTCCCGAATCGTACGTCAAGCAAAAAGCATCACGGCGAACAACGAAAAAAACTACCGCGAAGGTAAAATTATATATATATATATATATAATATATATATATATGCAACAGCAAACCTGCTGGCCTACTGCGATTTTGCTGTTGTCGTCTGCACGCGGGGCCGCGCACGGAGAACACACAAACACACGTACGATAGGCACGCAGACCCCTTCTTAAGACCGCAGTCCCGTGTTTTGGCGGGCAAAACCCCGTTAGGAATTTGAGCAGTTTGTCCCCGAAACAGTACCGCAGTTAGTTATTTGCCCCTAGCGGGGTGACCCTTAGCTCCCGGTACATAGAACTGCACTGCCGGTACAGAAGCAAGCATTTTCAGTCAAAACTTCAAGTTATTTATTTGTCACACGAAAAACGGGAGTTCAGTCAAAACGTCAAAGTTATTTATTTGTCACACGAAAAACGCGAGTTCAGACAAATGTCAAGTTATTTATTTGTCACGCGAAAAAAACGGGAGTGCAGAGTCTTATAACCCTTTTTAAGAACTGCATTCCCGGTTGTGGGGATAATCTACTCTAATTCCAAGTAGTTTATTCCCCAAACCGGGACTGCAGTGCTAAAAATATGGTTAAACAGGTTAAAAAAAAAAAAACTCTCGGGACTGCAGAGGGGAGAAAAATTGACGGAGTGAAAAAAAAAGTTGACGGACTAAATAAAACATCATACAAGCAACGGCTACCCCGTGACTGGGTAACGAATTGGTGTCCGAGTTACCAGGTACAACGCAAGGAGGGGGCAGGCGGGAGGGGGGGGGGGGGGGGGTGTACTCATTATCATGCATGGCCGTAGTAGTATGACCACAGACCCTCGCATCCCTACGGACGGAGCACGTCAGGTTTTCACCAACCAGGCAGACATTGCTTGCACCAAGCGCGAAGCGAACACGTGAGGTGTTGGGCGAGTCGCATGAAGGGTGAGCTGCATCCTACTAAGAACCTCTTTTGAGGCGGATTTTCTCGCATATGGGTGACAGCGTCAATGAATTTGACATATTTTCTGGTGTGGCCAGTTCTTGAGACAGCAATGGGTTTACCATGTAACTGCCTCGCGGGTGACGCACGGGGAGGCAACATCATTCCATGTACTCGTACCGCCGAAACCATGGTTGATTTAGGCGCTATCGAGGGGTTCCAAAGGGGCAAGTATATATAAGCCACCCGGTAACCGAATGCCGCAGTACCACCTAACCTTGTCGCTCTCGCATATATACGTAGTGGGTATTTCTACGGTTCGCGACAACACTTAAAAAGATACCCTTCAATGGGGACAAAAGTGCTTCAAATTAGACTTACAGAGTAGATTTTTAGTTTCTGTACCACAGTTTTGGTCAGTGCGCTTCCAACAGGGGTGAGAGTTACCCCTTGTACAGGGGTAAGGAAGTGAGAGTTACCCCTTTTACAGGGGTAAATAAGTGAGAGGTACCCCTTTTACAGGGGCAAGGAAGTGAGAGTTACACCTTTTACAGGGGTAAGGAAGTGATATTATCCCTTTTACGGGGGTACGAAAGTGAGTGTTACCTCATTTTACAGGGGTACGAACGTGAGAGTTACCCCTTTTACAGGGGTACGAAAGTGAGAGTTACCCCTTTCACAAGGGTAAGGAATTGAGAGTTACCCCTTTTACAGGGGTAAGGAAGTGAGAGTTACCCCTTTTACAGGGGTACGAAAGTGAGAGTTACCCCTTTCACAAGGGTAAGGAAGTGAGAGTTACCCCTTTTACAGGGGTAAGGAAGTGAGAGTCACCCCTTTTCACTCGTGGCACTGCGGTGTACATGCACCTGAATTTGACTCTACTACGAGGGACCATAGAAAATAGGACCTACCGTAAACACAAAAACCCATATATTTACCTGTTTTTACTAATAATATACGGTCCTATTTACTATGGTCCCCCGTAGTAGCCCCCAAGTGTTTCATCCCCACAGCGAAAGGGGTTACAAATTGAAACCATTTCAAGGCTCGAGTTTTGCACGAAAACCATTAATATATATATATATATATATACAAGGCTTTCCTTCGGAGTGGGTATTCCGTCGTTTCTTGTACAAATACATTTAGTTTGGTTGGCTTTGGGCTATGACGCCAATTACAGTTTTGGTTGGCTTTGGGCTTTGACGCCAATTGCAGTTATATTGTAATTGGGGTAATAGCCCAAAGCCAACCAAACTAAATGTTATGACGCCAATTGCAGTTATATTGCCAGTTATATTGCAATTGGGGCAATACCCAAAGCCAACCAAACTAAATGTATTTGTGTAAGAAACGGTGAAGGATGTAATAATCGCGTTTATTTGTGAGTGTAATGTGAAACGTAAGATCGGGTGACGCAAGAGTAAGAATGGCATTCGTCTAATAATAAGGATAACATATTTCATCAGTGCGGGGAGAGAGTGGAGTAGTGCACGGCATGTGGATGATATACAACATACAGGCTGTTGTTTCAAGGAAGGTTCGGGACGGAGGGGAAAGCAGCAGTGCCGGCAACGACAACGGTTATGGAAATGTTGTATAGTTGCTGGGCGGCCGCGATTTCGATTTAGCCAGCATAGGAGTTTGGATGAGACATGGTATGTAAATAGTCTTCCAGGCTGCTGTAGTAACGAGGCGGGAGGCCCAGAATGTGGATCTGTCCGCTGTTGAACCCGTTGGGTATGTGTAGGGAGAAATAGTCGTGATTTTGGGAAATGTGGGAAACAATTTGTTGCCTCTCATTCGTCCTGGATGGAGACAATCTGCTTGGCGTCCTGCTTCGGAATTCCGCGAAGCCCTGGAGCAGGCGAAATGGAAGGGAGTCTTCTTGCGCTTGATGATGATGTCTCCGTCTTTGGTGGTGGAGTCCGTCAGGCGGCAGTTGTAGCACTTGCCACCGACCTGGTCGAAGTAAACAGGGTGCGCGGGGCGGGAGTGGGGTGCAGGAAATGGCGGGGGAGGGGGAAGGGGGGGGGGGGGGGGCAGAGTTCATTATTTGTACTGCTCTACAGCGGCACAACAGCAGTACGTAATCGCTTGCTATACGACGGGCAGCAGCAGCAGCAGAAGCAGCAAGTACATGCGTAAAACGCAGCAGGAAAACGGCCAAAACATTTTTTAATTATCATTTTTCGTACCAAAACGACCATTTGTGTGCAAAAACGACCAAGAAAAACAGTAATCCGAATACATAAGAACAATCAGTGGATATTGAGCCAGCATTAGCAGTATCAGCAGCAGCAGCAGCAGCAGCAGCGCAACGGCTTCGAGCAGTGGTTGCGGCAGCATTAGAAACATTAGCAGCAGCAGAAGCAGCAATGGATCGCCGCAGCGTTGGCAGCAGTAGCGGCATAGCAAAGATATGATAAAAAAGAAGAAACAAAGTATGTACCCTGGTATGCCGCGACCGCAAAAACTACGGAATTTCATCGGCGAAACAAAAATATGTACACACAAATGACCAGCATGATGTACAACGCAGCAGCAGCACCACAGCAGCGTAGCAGCTATATGGAAAGAACGAAGCCCAAAACGACAAAAAGCAGTACGTACGCAAAATGCAGCAGCAAAATGACCAAAATATTTTTTCCAGGTACCCAAACGACCATTTAGGGCCACTCCTAACGAACAAAAAAAATCACGATTCGTGATATTTTTGTCGTGAATCGTGATTTTTTCGTCGTGAATCACGACAAAAAAAATCACGATTCATGACACCAATTTTTTTAGCTTTTCCCTAAAAAAAACAAAATCACGATTCGTGACATTTGTCGTGCCTCAAAATACGCCTGATCAAGGCACTACGCAACCCACGCGCACCAACGGTATCCGATGGTCGGTATAGGGGCATGGCAGACTCTGCTTCGTACGCCGCTTGTGGACAACGGGCGGCTACCCAAAGACACTGCTGGGCCCGGGCTAACAAGGAGGTTGTGGCCTCGAAATTTCCAGGAGGAGGAGCCACTGCTGGAAGACAAACGCGAAAATGACCTGGGGATGTCACAGGCCAGGCCGAGCAGACGGCCTGCGAGATGGAATCTCGCGAAACGAGCTTGGCCGACGGCCGGTGAAGTTGGAATCTCGCAGGCTGGGTCAGGCTTCGGCCCGCGATTCGAATATGTCACGGGCTGGGCAGGGTGCGGACGGCCCAGCCCGGCCTGGCCGTGCCCCACTCTCGAGAGTTTGCCCCACACCCCCAAAAAACGTTGGGTTTGAAATATCAGAACTTGAACTATTTGAAAATATCACGAAACGCGACGTTTTTCGGCCTTTTTCGTTAGAACTGAAATGTCACGGATCGTGATCTTTTGGCATGCCTAAAAATCACGAATCGTGATTTTAATTCGGTTCGTTAGGAATGGCCCTTAGGTACAAAAACGATCAAGAAAAACAGTAATCCGAGTACATGCGAACATCCAGTGAATATTGCGGCAGCATTATTATTAGCATTAGCAGCAGCAGCAGCAGCAGCAACAACGGATCGCCGCAACGTTGGCTGCTGCAGCAGCAGCATAGCAACGATATGAAAAGGAGGAAGAAAAAAACTACGTACCCTGGTCGGCCGCAATCGCAAAACGTACGGTAATTATTGACGATACAGAAATATGTACACACACACGAGTGTAATACACACACGAATCACGTCCAGCATGATGTACGGCAATAACGCAGCAACACCACAAAAAAAATCGTTGACGATACAGAAATATGTACACACGCACAAGTGCACACAAATCATGTCCAGCGTGATGTGTACGGGAAACAACGCAGCAGCGCCACAAAACGACAAAACGACCAAGAAACACAATTATCCGAGTACATACGAACATTCAGTGAATATTGCGGCACCACTAGCAGCAGCAGCAGCAGCAGCAGCAGCAGCAGCAGAAGCAGCAACGGATCGCCACAGCGTTGGCAGCAGCAGCAGCAGCATAGCAACGATATGAATAGAAGGAAGAAAAAAAGTATGTACCCCGAGTCCGTCCGAAAAGTATTTTTGGTACCTCACTATAGATAGACCCACCCCGGCATGCTGTACGGCAACAACGCAGCAGCAGCATAACAATACGAAAAGAACCAAGCTAAAATACGAGAAAAAGTAGTTCGTACGCAAAATGCAGGAGCAAAACGACCAAAATATTTTTTTTACGTATAAAAAAAAACATTTGGGTACAAAAACGGCCAACAAAAACAATAATCCGCGTTGGCAGCAGCAACACAGCAACGATATGAAAAGAAGGAAGAAGAAAAGTATGTACCCTGGTATGCCGCGATCACAAAACCTACGGAAATTCAGTGACGATACAGAAATATGTAAACACACAAGTGCAGCATGATGTACAGCAACAACGCAGCAGCACCACAGCAGCAGCAAGCAGCAGCATAGCAACGATAGGAAAAAAAATCAAGCCAAAAACGAGAAAAAGCAGTACGTACGCAAAATGCAGGAGCAAAACGACAAAAATATTTTTCACGTATCAAAAGAACCATTTGGGTACAAAAACGACCAATAAAAAACAATAATCCGAGTATATA
Source organism: Macrocystis pyrifera (assembly GCA_031763025.1). Classification (NCBI taxonomy): domain Eukaryota; class Phaeophyceae; order Laminariales; family Laminariaceae; genus Macrocystis; species Macrocystis pyrifera. The sequence continues at coordinate 6,827,271 of JASSKH010000025.1, forward strand.
CGAACATTCAGTGGATATTGCGGCAGCATTAGCAGCAGAAGCAGCTACAGCATTAGCAGCAGCAGAAGCTGCAATGAATCGCCGCAGCGTTGGCAGCAGCAGCGTTGGCAGCAGCAGCAGCAGCAGCAGCAGCAGCAGCATACGTAGCAACGATATGAAAATATGGAAGAAAAAAAGCATGATGTACCCTAGTACGTCCCCGGTGGCTTGGTAGGTGGTCCGCGTGCCTATCAAGATCAATTTCGTGGGTTCAAATCTCACCGAGTGCATGCTCGTAGGGACTTTTTCTTGCATAAAAAATTGATAAGCGGAAAGCGCGAGAGCGTGAGTTAGCTACATTCGATGAAAATCGACGAGCAGTGGGAATGCTGAACCCTATGCGCGATAAAAAATAAAGGCACGTACCGGGGGGGAGAAGGGAAGACACCTGTGACCACGGCTTGTCCAGAAGATCGTCGAGGGTAAAACCTCCTACGAGTGGGCTGGAAAGTAGAAGTGATGATGAAAAAAAAAAAAAAAAAAAAAAAAAAAAAAAAAAAAAAAATGCCGCCATCGCGAAACCTACGGAATTTTATTGACGATCCGAAAATATGTACACTTCCAGCATGACGCACGGCAACAACGCAGCAGCACTACAGCAGCAGCAAGTGCACAGCAGCAGCAAGTGCACAGGAGCAGCAGGTGCACAGCAGCAGCACTCATGGCGTGGCGCTGACAGCAGCAGCAGCAGCAGCAGCAGCAGCAGCAGCAGCAGCAGCAGCAGCAGCAGCAGCCGAAACGAGCAAAGGGGATACGTAGGGTCACCAAAACATGTACACATAGAAATCGTGCGCACCGAAAATGCACCACAGTAGCAGCAGCACTCACATCGTTCGGTGCAGCGGTGACGGCGACAGCTGAATCCTTCGTTCCTTCGTTCACGTCCCGCAAACGGTTGTGCATGTGCGCGTTCGCGTGCACTGTGTAAGAGGAGCCGACGCAACGCACGAAGGGGAAAGAACGAGCATGGATGAGTCCAAAAAATAAAAAACGCTTTGAGGTAGGTTTGTATGCAAAAAGGCAATTGAAAACCCCCAAAAAACGTACTGGCAACAGACAGCATTCATAGACCCAAGACACTCACCACTGTCAGCAGTCTCGAGGGAGTACGAGACAGTCCCTTCCTTGATCGGGCGAGCACATAACTCGCAGTTGGTTGCCCAATACAGGATGATCCCGCCACCATCGCACATGAGATCCTCGCAGGTGGCGAAGGCCACGTTTTTGCCACCAGGCGCGGAGTTCTTGGGCAAGTAAGTAAGTGCTGGTCCGTGCACCGGTCGCAAACAACAGTCGGCACCAGGTCGGTCTTTGTCGTTGCCGCTCTCTTGCCAGAGGGCGAGGACCACGCGCCTCTCGACGAGGGGGAGGTGAGCTTAGGGGGCGTGGAGAAGGGAGAGGCGGGGGTTGCAGCACAGCAGCAAGCAGCTTGGCCGCCTACAGCTGCATCTAGATGCCGTTCGTCGAAGGCGAGACGCCTCTACTAGGCGTTGTGCGAAGAGCTGTCTATTGTCTATTGGTTGCAGTTTGCGAAGAAAGAAGAAAGGTTGTTTGGTTGTTTGGCTGTTCGGCTGTTTCAAAGAAGAAGGGCTGTTTGCGAAGAGCTGTCTATCAGTCGGTCTGTCTGCCAAGAGCTAGCAAGTGACAACGACCTCAAAAATCGTAATTATAGTTGTATCTATATCCGTTCTCAAAAACACCACGAAAAATCATTTAAGGTGCACCGTAGGACACACCCTTACTTTGCCTCACGCGAAACACCAGGTGGATGATCTTGAGCCTTGGACCAACAAACAAGAAAGAGTCGCCAATGAGCCCCTTTAACACTGCATTCCCATGCGAGGGAGAAAGCACTCAGCTTCCAAGCAGCTTGTCCCCAAAGCGGGACTGACTGCGGTGCCAAAGCGGATAAGCGGGGCCAGGGCCGCATACTGCTGTAGCCCACACTCGGGCCCGGCCGCGAGGCGTCCGACGATAGAGGGGTACATAGCACCTTTTGGCCGATTTTTTTTCTCGCTGAGGGGGGGGGGGGGGGGGGGCTCCTCAACCCGATATCGTTACAATACCAACAGGGTAAAAATGGCACACGACACGAAACCTGAACGCGGAAGTGCGGTGAGCTTAAGCTTTACTTTCACCAATCCCCCCGGAGTATGGTAAAAAAAAAAAAAAAAATAACAATAAAAATATAAATGGACATAAATTATCAAGGTTGTACGACGTTGCTCGCGATGCGCCTGTAGAGTAGATATCGTAGCTCATCGGGGTTGCACTTTCAGCTCTTCTTAAAAAAGTCAGTCTTGGTCTCACTGCAGGTGTTGAGCGGTGTTGAGGTATGCAACTCCTCTCAGGTGAGGAAGGAGCCTCTCAGAAAAGTTAGCCGCTATCCCTGTGAGGCAGGCACGCATCCCGTGCACGGAGAGACACATCATTACGGCTGAGCACTCTGGCACAGCATGTACCGGCAGTATTAAGCGGAGTATCTCTACGTTCACGAGAGATGCATGTTTTGTTCACAACCGACGGAATTAATCATTTATAGTCATGGGCTTTACCGACGGAAACTAACAGCTGAAGTTGCCCAGAGGCAGAGAGAAGAGAAGAACGGCCACACTCGTCCCGCGCCCCCGCCTAGCTTCTCGTGATAGGTGCACAAGCAGAGCACGGCACTGCTCGCTGCCGATTGATAGGCCTAGAGGCTAGGTCTACTGTTGTGGTTTCTAGCAGCAACTGCGGCGGTCGGCGGGCTACAGCATGCAGCGGGAGGAAGAGCAGGGGCAACGAGCGCTTTCCCGGTATGTGTGCGAGGCGCGCGAACGAGCGGGGGTCCCGGGCGTTCGTGGGTCTAGACCCCGAACTCGATCACAATGGGGCGTGGGGCTGTCGACTCTGGTACACAATGATACACGTCCGCAAGCAAGCATCGTTAACTCGCTCGCTCGGGGCTGCCAGCCGTGATTCCCACGTGGTTTGGTCTTGGCCGGTTCGTCGTACATGCACGAAGTTATTATAGCTGGCACGGGTAGAAGGCAGCTCACGTCCTTTCCCAACCCGCGAATACGCTATACGAAAGGCTATACTGCTGTATACCTAGGAAAGAAATACATACCCGGACCTAGAGTACTCGGCATTAATATGGGAACACCGTTGACGCCGGAGCGGAGGGCATATGTGGTGTACGAGTATATGCCAGGTTGGTTCCTTTGCCTTTCTCGCAGATCCCGTACCCAGGAACGCGATACATTCTCGCATACACTGGTATACATCGCGAGACACAACGGACTGTTGTACGTACCACAATGCTGTGTCATACACGTTGCGAGACACATCTGTACTGCTGTATGCTCCAACTATATACAGGATCGATGGCCAAGGAATTGTGGCCGGCGCCACTAACGATACGTACAATACAAATCGCGAGACATATTTGTACTGCTGTATGCCCCAACTACGGGGTCGATGGCTAAGGAATTGTGGCCGGGGCCACTAACGATACATACCATACACATTGCGACACACGTGGACTGCTGTAGGCACTGCTGTAAGCTCCAACGACGCGGTGCCGGCGCACTTAAAAGCGATCGAGGAGGCGTCCGCCCTTGACTGCCGGCCTGTGCCTGCCCCCTCACCAACGATATCACGCCGCACACAGGCACAACGATATATCATACTATGCATAACGATATATACCATACTCGTCGGGAGACACATCGTATTGTCGTACCTACCAACAACGATGTGCCAGTGCACTTCTAATACAAGGCGGTCGATGGCGGGGGACTTGGGGCCGGTGTCACTGAGAATACAACTCGCGAGACACAGGGCGTCACGATGCGCGGGAACTCACCACGAACAGACCATACTAGTACGTTCTACTGGTCGTATCAACAATGCTGTGCCGGTGCACCTAAGCGCTATCGACGTTGTCGTACGCGTCAAGACGCGCAGGAACTTACTACGAGTAGACCATACTAGTAGTGAGACACTATGTTCTACTGTCCGTATCAACAACGGTGTGCCGGTGCACTAAAAAAGCGGTCGGTGGTGAAGGAACAAGTGCCGGTGCAGGTCTCGTGGCCGGCGCCACCGCGTCGGCCGGTGACCCGTCCCTCACCACCGATACATACCATGTTCCACTGTTCATATTAATAGCGCTGTGCCGGTGCACTAGAAAGCGGTCGGTGGTGAAGGACTAAGTGCCGGTGCAGGTCTCGGGGCCGGCGCCACCGCGTCGGCCGGTGACCCGTCCCTCACCACCGATACATACCATGTCCCACGGCTCATATTAACAACGCGGTGCCGGTGCACTAAAAAAAAAAAAAAAAAAAAGCGGTCGGTGATGAAGGACTAAATGCCAGTGCAGGTGTCGTGGCCGGCGCCACCGCGTTGGCCGGTGACCCGTCCCTCACCACCGATACATACCATGTTCCACTGTTCATATCAACAACGTTGTAAAAAAAAAGAGAAAAAAGCGGCGGTGGTGAAGGACTAAGTGCCGGTGCAGGTCTCGTGGTCGGCGCCACCGCGTCGGCCGGTGACCCGTCCCTCACCACCGATGCATACCATACACACGTTGAGAGACACAATGTAACGCTGTATGTGCTAACGACGCTGTGCCGGGGCACAAAAAAAAAAAAAAAAAAAAAAAAAGGGCGACGGAAGGGACTAGGTGCCGGCGCGGCCGGCGCCAACGCGTCGGCTCCCGGCCCGTCCCTCACTTAAGATACATACCAGAAACGTCGCAGTACACAAGGAACGACGCATGTAGCAGTACCGCGGTGCCGGCGCACCGGAAGGCGGTCGATAGTGGCGGAGTAAGCGCCGGTCCACATCCCGGGACCGGAGCACCGGCTTACAAGTCGAGTTCGAGTGGAATGCATGCCGGTGCATGCTTCACCCCCCCCCCCCCACCTCCCCCCACTATCGATACATTCGTACCAAAGACACAGGAGCGTGTCACCATAAGGGAAGCTCTCGGCCGGGGCACGAGATGCGTGGTGCATAGCACCAGATAGCCAACTCGTTGATAGGAAGATGCCGGTGCATGTCAACAACCGCGGCTATAAACAACGCCGGCGCGTAGAAACGGGGGGGCCAGTGCACATCAGCACGGGGACAAGTAAGCCCCACCCTCGCCCAGGCCGGTGCGTGGGTAGTACTCACCGTCGCCTCTATCCAAAGCCATTCCCACAAGGGAACGGCTGGGGGACGAGATGCGCGATGCGTAGTACCAAGTTGCTCACCCGTTGACAGGAAGATGCCGGTGCATGTCAACAACCGCGGCGAACGCCGGCGCGTACGAACCTAGTGCCAGCGCACATGAGCACGGGGACAAGTAAGCCCCACCCTCGTCCAGGCCGGTGCATGGATAGTGCTCACCGTCGCCTCTATCTAAAATTCGTTCCCGTCCCCCGTTTCCCCCCCCCCCCCCCCCCGCCCGTGTCGCGTCCGCGTTGTCCGTCGTCGCCGCACCTGTGCCCTGTCTTGCGTCTGCGCCGTACTGTCGCGCTCAATTTTTTTGTTTTCGCAGGGGCCCGGCAAGAACGATGGCGGAGAAAGGAATCGGGAGAACGCCCGGTAGCGACGGCGACGAGGAGGCTCCCGTGTCGCTAGCGGACTTTGCTACCTTCAAGCAGGAGATGGCGAACGAAGTCGCCCAGCTCCAGGCGGCCCTCCAGCGATCGAGGGACGAGGCCATCGAGGCCTCGCGTCGCTCCGCCCACGGGGGGAGGGGAGGTGACGCCAGCGGGTCCGGACCGCAGCCCGGTAGCTCTGCTGCCGGGGCCGCCCCGCGGGACCATTCCCCCAGCACCGCCCTACTCGGACCGCCGACCGGACAGCTCTTCGGGAGCCCCGCTGCCGGGGTCCTCCCCCCAGACTCCAGCATCGCCGACCAACCCGTCGATGGAGCCGCGGGCGCCCGCGCGGGCCTGCGCGGGTCCCTCAACCCCGCACAGAGCAGGCTCGCCGTAGGCCCGGGGCGAGCGGGTGACTACGACGGTACTCCGGGCGGCGCCGGAGCCGCCGGAGCTCCTCTCGGACAAGCAGGCCCGGGTGGCTACGGCGGTATTCTGGGCGGCGCCGGAGCTGCCGGCGCTCCTCTCGGACAGGGAGGCCAGTTCGCCGTAGGACCGGGAGGGCGGGGCTACGGGAGCGTCTCCAGCGGTATCGAGGCCACCGCGGGCCCAGCTGGAAGGGCGACCTACGGTGGTGCTCTGGCCGGTACCGGAGCCGCCCGCGTCCACCTCGGCCAGGCGGGCGGGCTCGTAGTGGGTCCGGTGGGGGGGCTCGGCTACGGGGCATATATGCGGGCGGCACCGGAGGCGCCGGCGCATTCTCCGGACAAGCGGGCGGGCTCGCCGCCGGCTCGGCCCGGGGCCTCGGCTTCGCCCCGGGCGGGACAGGAGCCAACGGCGCTCCATCGGCTGCACTCGGCCATGTGGCCAACGACGGGCCGGGCGGGCTCGAGGTCGGTGCGGATATGTACGGGGACGGCAGCGCCGGCAACCCGTTTACCGCTCTGGGCAGACAGGTCGGAAAAATCATGACCAACCGCGCGGTGGCCTCGTGGGGCAACCCCGCGACTCGGCTATGGCAGATACTATGCGGCGGCCGCCCGGCATCGATGCAGAGGGCGGCCGTGCAGGGGTACGTGGGGGCCTCGGTCAACATCTCGGCCGGCGTCCATGGCATGTTGGAAGCGCTGGACGACCTCGACTTTCTGGCCTTCACACCGCGCGGCGGGGCCGGCATCACCCTCCCACTGGCGCAACACCTGAGCATTTTGGGGCACGCGATCGTCACCATCGCGTCCCGCGGACTCCCACAAGGTGGTGCGGATCTCCAGGTGGCGCGCGCCCGCTTGGAGGCGCTCGCCCGAGCCTTCAGCGCGGGGGCGACGATCCTCAACGATCACGTGATGGAGCACTTTGCGGTCGCCGACCGCCCGGCAAACCGGGCCAGGCTGGCGGCTCTGGTGACAAAGGACCTCGAGACCTTCGCGCTCGATCTGCGTTGCGTCTCCGACTCCTGCGGCCACGCTTGGGCCTACCCCCCGCCGGTGGAGTCCTTCCCCGCCATCCCGGGGCCCCGTTGGCCCCGCCTTTCCGGATACGTGGCCCTCGGCGGTCTGATCAACGCCGAAGTCCAGCAACCTCGCCGCACTTCCGCCACGGTGGCCGGGGTCGGGGCCGGTGAATGCCGGCAGCGGGGGAAGACCGGCAAGTGCCGCTTCGGTGACGCCTGCGTGTTCACCCACGTCGGCCCCGCTCGCAAGACGAGCAGCGGCAACAAGCGCAAGGCGGCTACCGGCGGGGGCTCGGCCGACAGCGGCGTCGCAGCCAGCGGCGCGGCATCCGGGGAACCCCCGGCCAAGAGGGCCAAAGGAAAAGGAAAAGGGGGGGCGGGGGGCGGCGGTGCGAGTAACGGAAGCAGCGGCGGCGGCAGCGGCGGCAATAGCAGCGGCAGTGGTAGCGGCGGTGATTCCGGCAGCGGCGGCAGCGGCGGCAGCGGCAGCGGCGGCGGCAGCGGTAGCGGCAGTGGCAACGGGGCGTCGAGCGGGGGGGGCCTTCACTCGCTCGGCGGCGGCCAGGGCTGACGAATAGGGGGACGGGCCTCGCCCCTCAGCAGGGGCGAGGCCGATCGTAGGGCGTACGGAAGCAGCAGCGCGAGATGCACAGCTTGCACGTCCGGGGTCGGCGTCCGTTGGGGGACCAGGTGTGACGAGTATGTTTGAGCGTTGTGTGGTGTTGTTGCGCGATATGCAGCACGTCGCATCCCCTACTAGCGCGTTTCGGTCGGAGATTATGGACCGCGTAGCTCAGCAGTATGTACAGTATTTTCGGGCGAGCGGTAGCCACTTTGGGTGTATGCCGGCCATCGAGACATCCCTGAACGTCCCGCGTGTGAAAGCAGCTAGGATTCGTTTTTGGTTCGGACGACAGAAAGGGTTCCCTGGGGTAGAGCAGTTAGCGGAAACCGTCGAACACGGCGCGCCCGTCCACGTGGAGGGGAGCACAGACATTGGGGCGGCCTTGGCATACTCAAATCATAGCAGCGTAGCCCGACACTCTGACACTATAATCGCGAAGATTTTTGACGACGTACGGTTTGGGCGTGCAGTCATATTTCCGCGCAGCGAGGCGCACACCATTCCCGGCCTGCGGCTGTCTCCGCTAACCGTGATTGTATCCCCGTCAAAAACCCGGATCATCCACGATCTGACGTTTTCGTCGTCGCAGTACGCCCACAGCGTCAACGCGGATACTGACTTCGAGCGAGCCCCCCCCGTGGCGCTGGGCCACGTGTTGCGAGACGTTATTTGGCGCATCTTGTACCTGCGTCGGCGGTTTGGACCGAGCGCGCGTATTGTGTTGAGCAAAATCGATGTCACTGAGGCGTTCCGTCAGGTTAGCGTACAGTGGGCAGGGGCGCCCGTATTTGGATATAGATTTCGCGAGTGGATTGTGACCGACCGCCGGCTCCAGTTCGGATGGCGCAGTTCACCGGGGTTCTTTTGTATGTTTTCGGCAGCCCTCGAACACGCGCATGGCCACACGTCGTACGAGGATGCTGTGGTGATGGAACAGGGGCGTATCGCGACGCAGCACGTCGCGGTCACCCCGCCGAGGGCAACCGACCGGCCGACCCCCTTGCCACCTGGGTGCCGGGTCCCCGTTGGGAAGGGAGGGGGGAGGCGTAGCCAATTTTTCGCGCGGTATTATGTAGATGACGGGATACTAGTGGAGGTACAATGGTGGCCCGACGGTCGGCGCTGTAGACGCGCATCCGCATCTTTGGCGTCGGACCATTTTCGGCTTTTCGGGGAGAGATCCTCACGGGACCCCCCTCTGCTGTCTTCTCGAAAGATATCACAGTGGGACACCGTGTTGTGTGTGCTGGGGGGAAATTGATACCGTGGCAATGACTATTTCCGTTCCCGTAGCCAAGCTGGAGCAACTCCGCGATACGCTGAGCGAGTGGCCTTCGGACCGCGCGTTCGCGTCCGAGGGCGAGCTCCGCTCTCTGACCGGTCGATTACTGCACCTGTGCGAAGTCGTGCGACCAGGAAAATACTTCGTTCGACGCATGCTCAACCAAGTAGGCCTGGCTCCGGTCCTCACGGATCCAATTGGGTCCTGAGTTCCACGCCGACGTGTCCTTCTGGCGTCTGTTGGTAGAAGGAGGGCTAGGCTCCGTGGCGGGTCGCCTCTCTGCCCCCCTGTGCCGAAGTTACATGCAGCCGCCGGCGTTTACACTGTGGTCAGACGCTTCCGGCGACGCCATGGGGGGTTATTTTTTGGGGCCCGTTCCCGGGGCCGGCGTACGGTGGCGTGTCGAAGTTAACGCCGACGTTCGCGCTCGCCTGCGCGAGAAGGTTAGTGGTTGGAACGATCTGTCGATTAACGTTCTCGAGTTGCTGGGCATGGTCGTAACAGCGTGGATATTCGTTCACCAGTCGGACGCCCAGCCTAGTTACGCGCGGGATACCATCCTGATGCGGGGAGACAACACGTCCGCTGTGCACTGGGTCTCCAAGTGTAAGGGGGGTAGGGAACCCCGATCGGGGGCACTCGTGCGTCTTCTAGGGTGCATGGAGGTAGGCAGTGGATGGTGTTTCGACGCGTTGCATGTTGCAGGCGTGGAGAACACCATTGCCGACGGTATATCACGGTGGAAGCCGGATGTGATCGACGGTAACCTCCGCGCGTCCCGGCCCGATGTTGCTTGGCGCCGACAGGTCTTGGGGCCAACGGGCGTCGCGCTTTGCTCAGGAGTGCTGGCAGCCAGCTCATCCGCCAGTCGGTTTGCGCCGTCGTCTCACCGAGCTTATACGTCAGGTTTCCGGTCTTGGACCGCTTTTCGGGGGTTGATAAGGGAGGCTCCGTATTTCGACACGTCAGCCTCCAATTCGGATAAGATTCAGGCGTTACTTGAGTTCGTAGCGTGGTGCGCGTCGGAGGGCAATCAAGCCGGTACTATAGCCAGTAAATTATCAGCTGTGTTGCACTTTCACCGCGTGAATGTGCAGATGGAGTTGCCCACGTCGTCGCCGCTTGTCAAACGCGCTTTGAAAGGGGTGTCACGGTCGCACGTTGTCGCCGGTACCCCGAAAATAATTCGGCGCCCTATATCGTGGGTCACGTTGTTGGAAGGACAGGGCCTGGCCCTGTCGTGGGGCCCGGGCGGCCGAGTGCTTTGGCTGTCGCTAGCGTTGGGCTATTTTTTTCATGGCGAGGTCTGACGAAATATTCGCCTCCTCGTCCGGAGTAGTACACCCCGTGCATTGCTTGACGAGGGGGGACATAGCGTTGTTCGCGGGGGGACGGCGGTTGAACTCGGTGCAGTGGCATCAGGCTACCAGCATCGAGGTTCTATTTCGAGGCCATAAAGGCGACCAGGCTCAGCAAGGATCGGTTATCGTGCGCACACGGGACGACGCCTTCGGGGCGCGTTCCGGGGTAGGAGCAGGCGGCGGTGCCGTTGCTCTTATGGTGGAGTTGTTGTCGGGATATCCGACGTTGCCGGAAAGCGCCCCCCTGTCGTCGTATCGGTACGGTAATGAGGTCAGAGTGTGGGGGTACACGGAGGCCCTCGGGGCACTCCGCGAAGTGGTAGCCGAAGCAGGAGACGATCCCAGCGAAGTCGGCCTCCACTCATTGCGTATCGGCGCAACCACTACTCTAGCGGCGGGGGGGGGGGAAGTACCGCAGAGGGTGATTCAGAGAGAAGGTAGATGGAAGTCCCCAGAGTCTTCCAAGACGTACACCCGCAATAACCCAGAGGACGCGGGTATCGTATCTCGTAAACTAGCAGAGACGGATAACATAAGGCAGAGGCAGCCAGGTCAGGGTACTGTCTGGGGCCGAACACCGTAGTATCGACGCGACCGCGGTATGGGGGGTATGTCAATGGTTTTCTACCATTGGGGGTCTCGGTCGTCCGAGACTGCGTT